>JAREYC010000006.1:41095000-41275000 GCA_030015325.1 Cryptoblepharus egeriae
GTGCATATAATAACTAGAGAGTTTTCTTTTTCCTATCTGGCTTACTGTTATGGCTTCCAAAGCCCCAACATGAACTCTTCCAAAAGTGAGGGCTTCCTGAAATCTTTCTTCTTCATCATCTTCATCATCTTCTTCTTCTTCTTTGACCCATGTGGTGGCAAGGTCAATTATTCTGACTTGAAGTCACGATTTAGCAAGGTGACTTTATTCAATCCATGTTTTGAAGCAGTAGTGAAGCTAGAGGGGTTACACCAGGCAACATGTTTTAGGTGGGTAACAAGCTGAGCTTGTCACTAGTGGCTACAATTGTGAAAAATGGGGTATGTATGAATAATAATATCATCCTGTTATATATAGTTGGGAATGTAATTTAATGATGAATCCCATGAAACAAACGGCAATGGAACAGCTATATTCTATCATGTGTTATAGCCAATTTAGCAGAAGATGAAAACGCAAATGCCCATGGAACAAACTGTGGATTTTTCTAATATTTAGCAGGGAAAGAATAACCGTTCCCCCTTGTCCCAGCACAAAATTTCTCTTTGTCCCTAGCCAAAAAGAGACACAATTTTCATTTTTTACTTAAATTGGATTTTGTTGTTGCGTGGGTGAGAAACAAAATCTTCTTTGACTTCCAATAGCAAATAGGTGCTTTAGCTTTGCCACTAGCAGAGCAAACGGGTGATAAACTGCTGATGAGGATAAGGCAGACTTTTTCCAATTTTCTTTTTAAAAATGCTAGTGATGACATCACTTCCAGCTGTGACATCACTTCTGAGGCAACGTTTTGAGCTTTGCACCTGGCTACATGATCATTAGCCATGCCACTGTTTTGAAGTGACATTGAGGAAACTTCATGCTTCTGAACTGCTAGGTTGGCCAAAGTTGAAATGAGTGATGGGAGCTCAGTTCAAAATGAAGCACTTGGGTCTCAAACTCCCAAGTAGTTGACATTCAGGGTGTTCATGCACAGAGCCACTGAGACTGAACCCTTTCCTATAGTGCTATACAGCAACTAGACCTTGATACAAAGTAAAGCAATGAAAGAAGGGCTACTGTTGGAAAGTTTGGCAGCACATAATGTTGTAATGCTGTAATGCTGTAATGTTGGCTATAGGCATGTCATCTTTAGGTAGTCAACTATGTGATCAACCAGTATAAAGTGCACATTTTGCCCAGTGGCTCCAGTTGCCGACCTACATGAAGATCAGCATAGCTTATATACTGCTGAATGTTTGGATATAATATTAGAGCTTCTGTATCTGCCTAGTAATGTCTTTACACTTTGGTATTTAGCATATCTACTGACTTTGTGGGATCACTGTAGCAAGTTTTAAATGATGCATGAAATGAAGAATTCCGAGCCATCTAAAGAAGAGATAATAGTGGCTTGTGGCAGTCACAGCTGTGCAGTGATTTTTGCTATAGTGGGATTCAGCTCAGATGATAAGAATTGTCCTCCAAACCCCAAAGAATCATTAAGCACTTTTAGAAACTTAAATGTATTATCTTGTCAGTATAGAAATCCCCTTTGCTACCTTCTTATCTCAGAAAAAGGCATGAACACACTCAAAGAGAGAACAACTACAAAACCCTGATTCTTGTTCTTTTCCAAGTGTACAATTTTCCACTTGTTTTTTAGCCATTCAGTCATGTCTGACTCTTCATGATCCCATGGACTGTATCACGCCAGGCCCCTCTATCCTCAGCCAGCTTCCAAACTCCGTTCAAATTCATGTTCATTGCCTTGGTGACACTATCTAACCACCTCATCCTTTGCTGTCCCCGTCTTCCTTCAGTTTTCCTCGAGCATCAGGCTCTTTTCTGAGGTGTTCTCCCTTCTCATGATGTGGCCAAAATATTTGAGCTTCAGCTTCAGTATTTGTCCTTCCAGTGAACAGTTAGGGTTGATTTCCTGAAAGATGGACTGATTTGATCTCCTTGCAGTTCAAGGGACTCTCATCTTCTCCAGCACCATAATTCAAAGGCATCTATTCTTTGGTGGTCAGCCTTCTTTATAGTCCAGCTATCACAGCCTTACATCACCATAAGAAAACCATAGCTTTAACTAGATGGATCTTTGTCTCAACTTTTAATTACCGTAAGTTTTCTAGCCATGCCATAGCTTTCTTCTCAGAAGCAGGCATCTTTTGATTTCTTGGCTGCAGTCATCCTCTGCAGAGATCTTAGAGACCAGAAAAATAAACTGTCACAACTTCCATTTCATCTCCTATTTGCCATGAATTGATGGGACCAAAAGCCATGAACTTAGTTCTTTTATTTAGTTTTAAGCCACATTTTGCACTTACTTTCACCCTCATCAATATGATTTTGCTGTAGAACATCAGGGGATGCCCTAGTGTAGAGGCGCTACTTGTGTTGTTGGAAAAGTGTGTTTGCTTAACCATTGTGTTTTCTTGACAGAACTTGCCCTGCCTCACTTTGCACTCCAAGGCCACACTTGCTGGTTATTCCTGCTACCTCTTGATTTTCTACTTTTGTGTTAAAAGTAGAAAATATAAAAAGGACATCTTTTTGGTGTTGATTCTAAAAGATGATGGAGCTCTTCATGGAATTAACTTCCTCCTCTTTGGTAGCACTGGTTTGGGCGTAGATTTTAGTTATTGTGATGCTGAGAGGTTTGCCTTGAATTTGAACTGAGATAATTCTGTTATCTTTTAGGTTGTACCTTAATACTGCCTTTTCCACTCTTTTATTTTCTATGAGAGCTACTCCATTTCTTCTCTGGGATTCTTGTCCACAGTAAGAAATAGGAATATGGTCATCTGAATTAAATCTTTTCTACTACAAAGTTGTTAAACCCCTCACTTATCTGGACAAGCCTTACAGTTGTCTCACACATACATCTTTCTCACTGTGCATATGTCTGCAATTTTCTTAGAAGTTCCTGGCTAAGGGAGCGCAAATCATTTAGCTGCTCAGCATTGAATGCAATAAAACACTCAAGGCATCTGGAGTTTTTTGGAACCGTCTTTTGGCATGAAACTGTGTTGGAAGTGTTGGATTATCTTTGTGCAGTTTGGAAATCAGCGTGTTTTCCTGTGCAATTGGAAACCTGTTACTGCTCATGTATCCTCTGTTGGGCCCTTTGTTATACTTCAGTATCATTGGTTTGTTTGTGGCTTCATAGAATAGTAAAAACAGAGAGTGTGGGATGTGCTTGAATAGGAGGAATTTTATAAGAAAAAACAGATGATGGATCTACAATGGAGCCAAGAACAGTTCAGATGTTGAATGTAGAATGCCATATGATACATTCTTTGTGTGTAAATATTTGCTTACATGGAGAAATCCAATAAGTTCCCAACAGATGTGGTAAGTTCCAAACTTACCTTGTGGACCTAAGATTTGAGGATGCCTTTTCCACCTTGTCATGAGCGAGAACCTTCATTCACCCATGCTCTCTGTAGTCTGTTTTTGACTGGCACCAAACCCCAGCCTGGGGGCCACAGGCGACACTGATACATTGGCACAGGTTTGGGCAGGGATGGTCAATTCATGTTAGGTGCTTGGAAAAGGGTGAGGAAAGGAAAGAACAGAGGAAGATATCACCAGCAGCAGCTCTGCCTATTTACCTGCCCAGGTTCATGCAGATTTGCACTGACAAAATCATTGAAGCAGATCTGAATAGTCCCTTCAGGACAACACAGGCTTATCATAGGGCATTGGAAGAAGTGTTCTCTTATCTGACCCTGCAAGATGCAGTGTGTGCTCCTATGGGGTAGAAGCATAGCAAAGGGAATTTTTTTATTGGGCTGTCAGTATGGTAACTGGAAAATTTGGACCAGTCTGCATCCAGGCTTTTGTAAAGCTATTGTCTCAGCATAGTACAAGACGCTTCATGAACTTTCACAACAGAGTGCCAACATCCATGCAGTTATTCAATTATGAAAAACTGTGCATTTTATGTGTTTTCAGAAAAAATTAATTTTGTCTTATCCGGTTCTTTCACAGTTGAGGGTGATCTAATTAGCATTAAAAATCAATTTGATTTTGCACACACACTCTGCAAGCAATCAACAAGAAGTTGGCATCCTGATTTCCCCACTGGAGCAACTGTGTCCCTGAGGGATATCCAATGGGATATTGCTTTTAACATCTCCCCTTCCTTAAAAAGAAACTGAATCAGGGCAGCAATCAGGATAGTATCGCTGGCCCAAATCCTCCCAGTGCCTGAAGTGTAGGGTTGCCATGCATCCTGAAAAGCAGGGATTTTGTGGGATTGTGTTCACATTTTGGCAAATGGGACTGAGGTTCCTATCCCGATTTTGAGGAAGAGAACTACAGTAATCCTACTGACATGGCATCCAAAATGCTGTCTCCACCCTTCACTAAACTCCTGTCTGAAGTTAAAGTTTCAGTTGTCCTCATGAAATGAGGTTGGACCTCATTTGGTTGGACCAGCCCTGATAGTTAGGCTTACTCTTCCTCCAACAACTGACAGACTTAAATCACTCTCCCAAGCTTTAATTAACTACAAAGGGAAAATGTATGACAGTTGTGCTTCTTAGATTTTCCCTCTATGACTAATAACAGTTTTGAGAAGATTTGCAGAAGATCAAGTCAAAGAGGAGAAGAAGGCTAATCTGTTCCTCATACTGTAGCTTCAATCCAAATCATCCTCTCTGCAATGACGGCCTTTGGAGAAGGAAAAACACACTGAGAGCTTTGAATATACATCACAGAAATCACATCGCAGAAAGCATTCTGGAGGGACCCTTGGCCTGCTGGTACTGAGGAACAGGGTTACCAGACGCCAAACTGGAAATTCCTGCACAGCAACCCCAAAATTCCTGATTTAAGGCCAAAATTCTTCTCAGTCCAGCCAAAATTCCTGAGAAAATTCCTGTAATTAAAAAAATTGTCCAAAAATGTAGGACGAAATGTAGGACATGTTTAAATACGCTTAAAATACTGGTATTACTTTCCTGTACTTAATTCCAACACTATATTACCTTTTTAAGGAAATAGACACACACACCCTGGGGGGGGGGAGCAGTGGGTGCATTCAGGGTTGGCTGCTGGAGGGTTTCTCTGGGGTGGGGAATGTAGGTGAGTGGGAGGTTCCTGGGGGTAGGGGGTGAATGCAGGGCTGGTGGGGGTTTTCTTTGGGGTACTGGGCACAGGCAGGGCCAGGGGAGTTGGTGGGGGTGGTTACAGGATAGTGGGTGCTACAGGCAGCAGGGGAGGCTGGTGGGGGCTTACTTTTGAGAAGGAATGGTCAGGATTGTTTTCTAAGGCTGCCAGTATGAAGATCCCTCCCTGGGAGTAAGACCAATTAAATGCAGGGGGGCTTACTTTTGAGTAGACATGGTCAGGATTGTTTTCTAAGGCTGCCAGTATGAAGATCCCTCCCTGGGAGTAAGACCAATTAAATGCAGGGGGCTTACTTTTGAGTAGACATGGTCAGGAGTGTTTTCTAGGGCTGCAATCCTGAAGATCCCTTTCTGGGAGTAAGACCCATTAACTGCAGAAGGGCTTACTTTTGAGTAGACATGGTCAGGGGTGTTTTCTAAGGCTGCAATCAGTAGGGAGGAGGCAGAGTGGCAGCATCCAGGAGGCAGTGATGACTGGAGAGGGCTGATCCAGAGGGAGGCAGTGAGAGGGAGGAGCGTCCTTCTCCCGCTCACTCTTTCTCCAGATCAGCACCAGACACAGCTGCGGCTGCAGGCACAATGAAGAGAAGCAGCCACAGCTGCAGCACACCAAATTTAAATGGCTGCTGGCAGCAGGAGGCTCTTTTTCCAGAGCCCGGAGGTGGAGCTTGCTGGTCCGGAGGCGGAGCTTGTTTTCAGGAGGGCTCCTGGGAATTCCGGGGGTATGGCAACCCTGCTGAGGAAGTCCAGTTGCAAATAGGGAATAGGGATCAACAGGAATAGGGAATAATATGGGAATAATATGGGAATAATATTATTATTATTCCCATAATAATATGGGAATAATAATAATGGGAATAATAATAATGGGAATAATAATAATAATATGGGAAAATAGGGAATAATATGGGGATCAACAAATCAACAATATGGTTTTGGTGGGTCTGTGATGGATCTGTGGTGGCTGTGATCATTTCCCATTCTGGACAACCCCTAATTCTGCCCATGCCTTTAAGCTGGCCCTTACTTAATGGCAACCCTAATAACTCAAACTTCATTGTATCATCATACAATTGGAAATGGCAACTTACTCCAGTATCTTGCCAAGAAAACTCTATGGACCTTAGTATCAAAAGGCTAAAAGATATGATGCTGGAAGATGAGCCCCTCAGGTCAGAATATGTAAAATATTTCATTGGGGAAAAGCAGGAGACAATTATATGTAGATCCAGAAAGAATGAAGGAGCTGGAACAAAGCCAGGATGTGACTGGAAGTAAAAGGAAAGTCCAATTCTGTAAACTGCATAGGAACTTGGAACGTCAGATATATGCATCAGAGCAAGGTGGTCAAACAGGAGTTGGCAAGACTGAACATTGAATTCTTAGGAATTAGTGAGTGAAAATGGACTGGAATGTGTGAATTTAAAGTTTACCAGTACCATATTCAGGGCTCAGGGCAAGTTGCGTACAAATATTGTCTGGACAGCTCTCAAATTTTTCAGATTGATGCAGCAAATCCTGTGTCAGGCCGACTATGTATGTAATAGCTGATCAAATCATGATTGTACTGGGAAGCACATTGAGACCATACATGATAGCTGCTTTACATCTATTTATTACAGGTGTGTGTCATTTAACAACTTTCTGCTTAACAAGACACCACATATAGAATGGTCCTCAAAGTACAACAAAGAGGGTCTTAATGAAGCAATCAGAACTCCCGTAGGGCAAAATCCAGAGTAACTATGGGGAGTCCTTGCTCCAGTGTAAGAACAACTTACTCTGGATTCCAATATGAATTTCCCATAGGTTTTAACAAGGTGGTGCAGTAAGTACAGGTGCACGTAAAGTCTCTTACGTGCTCCCGTAGTTACTCTGGATTTGGGGATAAGTCTGCAAGAGAACGTATGTTTACACAACAAAGAAGTTTTTAATGCAAAATAGTCTGTGTTGTCATTGAGTGTCTGGCAGGGAGTGCATACACAACAAAGGCACTGGATTTAGTTGAATGTTCACTTAACAATCTGATCACATGATAACGGGGATAAAAGAATGGATCCCCATTGTTAAGTGATGCACTCCTATATATAGTTATCTTATATTGCTCCATGGAGCCCAGGGCTTCCTACAATGGATTACTGTCCTTTTTCCCTCACCACCAACTTGTGAGTTAAACTGCCACTCAGTCTGATGTGACTAAGCAATTGTCAGGGTTTTGAAACAAGTCTCTCTGGTCGACATATGACACCTTCACTACTTTTCCAAACCTACAAGTGAAATCGGCAGGAGCTGCCTCCAAATCTGTGTGGATTAAGTCACCACAGAGAAGATCAATTGTAAAACCACATTTAGGTGGGCATGCTAGTCCAATGGCACCAATCTGAAAGAGTACTTGATAGTAGTCAACAATGAGTTATAGAAGTGGTAAACACTTTGCCCAGATAATGGTGGAGAATACACAGGAAAGGTCATAGAAGCCTATCTGAAGGGACAAGGTATTAAAACACCAAACAAGTGTACAATACACACCTGAACAACATGGAGTGTTAGAGAAAAAGGACCACTCTTTAGTAAAGAAGACAAGACGTATGTTACTAGACTAGTGTATTGGATGTGTGTTGGATTAGCTCATTAGATGTGTGTTGGACAAGCTCACAGTAACAGCAGTGACCTTTCTGCAAAAAGGATTGCCACTGAAGACAATTGATAGTACTCCAGTCATACTGTGGCATGGATCCATGAGGTGCATCAGAGTGTTCAGATATAAAGCAAAGACCTACATTCTAACTGAGAAATGGTCCAAGTGGAGAATGGTAACACTGAAAGGCATATCTGTGGCTTATAGTGATCAGTGTAACCCATAGATTCCCATCTAGGTCAAAGTGACCCAATCAGAAGTTTGTGTTGACTGTTTTAATGGAATTTATTGTTATTATTTGACAAGACCTGGTGACTTTTCCTGTGCTTATTAGACAGTTATAAATCCAAAGGAAGGAAAGTTTTGGATTTACATTTTTATGTAAAATCAAATTTTACTATCAACTCCTGGCATGGGTCTGTCTAAACCATATTATCTTCACTGGGTTCAGTAGTGGGTTTTGCTAGCTAACATTATAATCAAAATTCATAATTTCATAATATTTTACAAATAAAATTAGTATAAAATAGTTATACTAAAACTTGATGCAACATTTATTCATTATATGTACGAAACTGCAGTACAGAGTGTGAGGTACCACATTCTCTCTGGCCAAGCCAGGTCTTTTCTCACTGTTAGGGATACCATTAGGAAAGAAGATCTCTGTATCATCATCATCCACCTGGAGCATCATCGTGGATCCCAAGGAGGAGACACACACAGGTAAGTAACAGAACAGAAGCTTTCTTTACTTCCAGAGGAGGCTTATATGCGTATTGGTTTCTCACAGGTTACTCTCTTGGTTATAGGTATAAAACAGTGCAACTGAGCAAGCAGGCTCTTAGAACAGGTAAGGCAAACAGGCAAGTCCACACTCTTAAACTTTGTAAGTTATAACAAGCAAGTCTCTGATATGTCCTTCTTTCCTTTCAGGCTTCTCCATGCTCAGAGCCCCGTCCAGCATCCCTTGGCTCAGATGCTCCGGCTCCTGCAACCTCCTGCTGAGCAGCCTCGGAGTCCTGTTGCCTCTCTCTCCAGGGCAGCAACTCCAACTGCCCTTCCCACTCTTCTTCCTCGTTTAAATTTCCCACCTGGTCTGCCCTCCCCCCAATAACCAGGTATACTCCGCGGGAGGATGCACACTCCTCCTCTTGCATACCATCTTGGAGATGGACCCACAGTGATCCCCCTCCTCCGTCCAAAGTTCCCCCATCCTCTGTATTGCAGTTCCACAATGTCTTTCATAGACCAGACCTCCACTGCATCAGGAAAGAGGTCCATATCAAGGGGAGACACTTAGGGCGCCGACTCACACACAAACCCTCTCCCATATAAGTCCCCAAAGATTCAAGATTACACTTCTGGCAGTACTCCCAGATGAATTCACCACACAGGGTCACTGTGACCCTGGTGGGAATTGGTGATACAAAATTCATGCTTTCGGATGTATAACTGTCCAATTAGCAGTAAAAAAAGTCATGATTTCTTTCTGAATAATAATAAATTCTATTAAAAACAACAACACTAACTTCCTACAGGATCCCATACTAAAACTTGATGCAACATTTATTCATCATATGCACCAAACTATAGTACAGGGTCACAGTTACCCTGGTGGGAATTGTTGATACCAAAAAAATGGGAATTTAAGGGGTAAGGCATATAGGATCGATTTCCCAAAAGAAATAAGGTTGCAATAAGCAAAACTGTAAACTTTGACAAAACTCCAACACCACATACAGTAAAACCTTGGATTGAGAGTGTTTTGCAAGACAAGCAAACATTTCTAATAGATTTTAACTTGATACACAAACAATGTCTTGATAAAACAGTGAAAAAATAGTCCTGGCTGGGATATGGCTGGTTTCAGAACTCGGCCAGCACTTCCCAGCCTCTCCTGAGAGACCAGCCTATGCCTGAAGTAAGCCTATTACAGTCAATGGGGCTCCCATTTATGTCGACAAAAACCCAGAGGCTATCCTGTGTTGTCAGAGGACTCCTGAGTATACATCTAGAAAGACATCGCAAAATAATCTGATAGTGAAGTTTAAAAAAAATACGTAAAGATGCAAATTAACTTGGTAGGTTAGCACACAGGCCATCAAAAAGGGGTGTTGGAGGAAGGGAAACAGCTAGACCTACATAACAACAACAAATATGGGTATATTGGCTACCTATGTCTGACTTATATAAGTTTAATTCTGGATAGTTTTATCAGCACTTTTGCACAGGCATAGTTCATCCCTGGTGATTTGCACAATCACCTCATTGATAGCATTGGGCCAGTATGAGTTGTCTCTTTCATGCTACATACTTCGAGAAAGACTTCTAGAATGGAACCAGTACGTTTTACATATATACTAGCGAAAAGCATACTCGCGTTGCGGGAGTAACATTTCCCCATATGCCATCCCCCCACAGTGCAACTTCTCCCCATGCGCAACTTCTCCTCATGCGCAACTTCCCCCATGCACATCAACCCCCCATGCGCAACTTCCCCCATGCACATCAACCCCCCATGAGCAACTTCCCCCATGCGCATCAACCCATGCGCAACTTCCGCCCATGCACATCAACCCCCAATGTGCAACTTCCCCCATGCGCATCAACCCCCCATGCACAACTTCCCCCATGCGCATCAGCTCCCCATGCGCAACTTCCCCCATGCACAACTTCCCCATGCGCATCAGCCCTCCATGAGCAACTTCCCCCACGTGCATCAACCCCCCATGCGCATCAACCCCCCATGCGCAAGTTGGCCCCATGCGCCACTTCCCCCCGTGCGCAACTTCCCCCCGTGCGCATCAACCCCCCGTGTGCATCAACCCCCCATGCGCAACTTCCCCCATGCGCACCAACCCGCCCATGCGCAACTTCCCCCATGCGCACTAACCTGCCCATGCACAATTTCCCCCCATGGGCACCAACCCCCCTTTTCACAGCATCCTCCACAGTGCAACCCCTCCCTCCAAAGAATATCCCCCAGTGCACCAGGCACTGAGCACCAGATTGGCTGGATGTTATTCAGTCTCCTTTTCAGCCCCTGAAGGGTTAAATGTCTCCAGATGGTTCTTGGTGGGAGTTCAGGTGACAGAAGGAACTCCCAGAATTCCATGCTTCAGGCCCAGCAGTTGGGCGGAATGTTGATGAGTCATCAATTCTCCAATGCAAAGTTTAGGGAGGAAAACACGTTGCGCCCCTTTTCACTCCCTTTCCGTTGGAATTTCCACCCCTCCGTCACGGAAGGAACACCTACCCGAAATTTCACGCTTCTAGGGCCGGCAGTTTTGGCAGGGCGGTGATGAGTCAGTGAGTGAGTCAGTCAGTCAGTGAGTGACTTTTCTCTTTTATATATATAGATTCACAACCATCAATGAGGGAGCAGTTATGTGTTCAATAAACAGTGATTTTCAACCTTTTCCATTTCATGGCACACTAACAAGGCACTGAAATTGTCAAGGCACACCATCAGGTGTTTTTACCATCAACAAGGCACACCAGGCTCTTCAAATCCCCAAATTTTCCTGGCCGCTGTGATCACTTGCTTCTCTTGTTAACTTTGCATGTATAAAAACACTTTGTGTAACTCTGCTGTATTGTGAATGAGGTTTTTTTGTCGCACCTCTGCTAACAGTATTGTTATTGTTGCACTATTGCATTATTGTAATTACTGTTGTAAAATTCACATTTCTATCACAGCTCTCTTTTTTAAAGGCACTAAAACCCCTTTACTTTTTATCCTCAGTATTCTAAAATTTCTGCGTCTTGTCATCTGGTCTCTGGAGTTGGAAATAATATCACTGGTAAATGTCATAAATACTGAGCGATGTCAACTGACCACAGTGGAGAAGTCTGGAATTCGAAGGGAGGGCAAACTGATCTTTATCTGAAATGAGGTGTTGCAACATTCCTAACCATTTTCAAGCATGTTCCATCTTAAACACACTCTTTTAAGGCTACTGTAGGGTTTCCTTAGACCCATAAAGATTGTAAACTATCAGTAATTGAATCCAATTAGGATGCAACTGTCTTGCATTAAACGAATGGAGAGCCAGGAGAGGATTCTCTTGTGAGTTGCAAATTTCATGACTTAGTACTTTCAAATGCTGTTCAAATCTAGCGAATATTTAACATTAAGGCATATATAATAATGCCGTGAATAACTCTGAAACTGGATTTACAAAGCAAAGAAGAGACTTGGTTCTGTTTCAGGGGTAAACAGCCTGAAAATCCCACTTCACTGTAAGTCGCAGAAAGATACTAAACTAATAATGTATAATATGGATGTCTGTGTACATGAGGTTAAGAGCCTCGCAATTTCTACTTTATGAATAAAAATGGAATCATTTTTATATCATATTTTTCAGGTAGGCTTTTATATATTGATGCAAAAATGTCTCCATAGAGAGACTGTAAACATTTATAGTGGTACAAGCCAGTTCTCAAGATTCATTCACACTCCAGAGCCACCCTCCAGCATACCTTGGAGAAAACGACCTTAACAACAACCTAAAATACGGATGTAGTAGAAAGGGTGGGGTTAGAAATAAGTTGATTCTCACTGGCTAGGATCATAGCGATTGCCAGGGACAGGAAGCAGCTTCATTATCCCTGTTCCCATAGAGAGGCATCACTCAAAGGGAGGGCTATTGGGGAAACGTTCCCTGCAGAGCAATTACATAGGGCAATACATGGGGACTTTTCAAAAGCCAGAGGAGTGAATGATGTATCAGTTTGTTAGATATCAATAAGATTGTGTTTGTCCATTCTTGGCCCCTGCCACCCTCTCGATCAGGGTGTTTTGCTGGCCCACCAAAGCGGCTATCATCCTGCTCTGCTCCTCCGTCCACCACCGAAACCAGTCAGGCAGGTGACAGCCTTGCGATGCCTCGCTGCCTCGTTCCCTGTATGGGCCACCACTGTGATGTCCCCCTGTCTGCGTAATGTGGGTGGATGACGTCTCTCCCCCCGGGGTCCCCATTATCAGGGAGTCGTTTCCTCCATTAAAGTAATTCCAAGGAGACAGGTGTGGCATAGTAACAACAACATTTTTACTTCCATCCATTTTGGAGGCACTTCACTTTCATAGGTTCAAAACACTCAACAGGTAAGTATCTCAGTACAAATCTCCCAACGGGGAGTGGAACTCAACAAGTCAGTACAGCAACAGGTAAGTACAGGTAACCAGTCTCCTCAACAGGAGACTGAATATAATTACCTTTATTATAAAGGACATAAAGTTCCAGCCTGTCTGTCACAGTGGCAGACTGATTGTGATTATTGCTACAGTGAGACATTGTGGACTCCTTTTTTAGATCTATTTTCCAAAGAAGGAACAGAGTTCTGGAGGTACAGTACTTTGTTATCAATACTGAGACAATATACTGTGATCCTAGAGCATAAGAGTTGCCATATGTTCCCAAAAATAGGGATAGTCCCAATTTTGGGGGATTGTGTCCACATACTGGCAAATGGGACAGAGGGTACTGTCCCAATTTTGGGGAAGAGAATTATGACAACCTTATATACACTACAGTCCAGAGTAACTATGGAAGCATGTAAGAGACATCTACATTAACATAGTTATGGCACCACCTAGTGAAGACCTATGGGAAATTCATATTGCAATCCAGAGTAAATTGTTCTTACGTTGGAGGAAGGACTTTCCGTAGTTATTCCGGATTGTGCCCAAGTATCGTTCAATAATTTATATGGACAACACTGTGCCTTGCTGTAATGTTATTGCCAAGTTTTGGAAAGGTATGAAGTCCTTTCTCTAAATTAATAAGGGATCGTCAGTCAATTCCCAGGGAAATTTGACATGCGGTAACATGCAATTTCTGAATGCACCATTATTTAGTCGGTTTGATTCATTACAATGTTCTTGTTTGTTTGCAAAATTTGAAATTAGACATGGTGTGTTTATGGGAAAAAATATTTTGACTGAGTGATGGAGAAAGGTAGTTTTGTAAAATATTTCAGCTAAATTTAGATATGAGAGTGTAGTTGATGGGAATTTGGATTAATTCCAGGAAGTACTGTTATCCAAAACCAGAAATCTATTTAATGCAGTCATAAAAAAACACTCAACCTTTCTGAGAGGAAAATTGCAGTTGATTCAAAACTCAAAAAGCATTTGCATAACCTTAATCTTTTGGTGAACATTTGCAGAGACTCCACTATTGCTTTTAGCAGCCAAATAGCTAAACACACATCCCCTTTTAACTGTGTACTTTGTGATTAACCAGTAGAAGCTTGGAATAATAATTGGTCATGGCCATCCATCCTAAGGGGTTGATTAAATGGGAATAAGCTCAGAATTTTTTCTTTTTTTCTTTTTCTTAAAAACTGTAACGCTTTTCTGTGGTAATTCCACCATTCATTAGGATGGAAAAACTGGCATTAAACCAAGTGCTTCTGCCAAAGCCATTATTTCCATCATCAGACTCTGCATCAGTTGGCATTGCAGCCTTGTGGGAAGACAATATTCGGTCCCCTTGTGGTTCTTAAGTTATGACTAAGAAGCTTATATATATTAAAAGGAGGGTCTTCAGCTAGTCTCTTAATCTTTATGAGCCTCAATAATAGCCAACTCTGTTTCCAAAATTTAGAAACACTTGCTTTCAACTTAGAAAGGTCGCATATGTTAGGAGATAAGACTCTGTTCAATATGATTAAAAGCGGCACAGCTTTTTCAAATGCCCGTGTCTGTTTTTTTTCCCTATTCTTTGTTGAGGAAAGGGGACCTTGTATCTTTAATGCACAGTCTTTTCTTCCTTTACTTACATTCTGTATCTTTAAGAGGATAATTGCTGAATTGAAATTTGAGAGTGTTATCTTAATAACCAATTACTCAAATAACTTTGAAATTGGCTTAAATTGGCTCGTCATGCTACATTTACCTGAATCTTTTTATGGGAAAGTTAGGAACATAAAAAAGACTCTTGGCTAAGTTGTTTAGTACAGCTGAAGGTTCATGTTTGCAGTACAGCCAAGACTTCCCTTAAGCTACCTCTCCTGTATGTCTGTCTTTGACAGTCTAGTGAAAGGGATGGAACCCCATTAGAATCCAGTAAACCAGGATGATTCCTTCCTGCTGGTCATAATAGCAGAAATCCACACACCGTTCTCTGAAACTTTTCCAAAGGCAAAATATGTGGACCTCTACCTTTCTGTTGTGAGGTTACATTTGTTCACTGCATGATTATAGAAGGAATTTTCCAACCATTTTGCAACATATTTGTAGCCTATTAGGCTACAAATTAACTTACTAGCCTATTAGGTTGTAAGGAAAAAACTTATATTTTTGCTAAGATTAGGGCAAACATATTTTTTAGCATGCCTGTAAAATTCTTACAAGTGAAACATTAGAATCTTTTTTTTAATTTAAAGCTCTGACATGTTTATTAGTAGCTTTCTTAGGATGAATAGATGACTGCTGGAACCATGTATATTTTTATATGCAGCCATAAAGTTCTGTAATAGAACTCTCGATCTTGTTCAGCAGTACGGATTCCCCCATTCAGCAACCATTTTAAAGACGTTTCCTGAAAATTATGCCTTTAAGTTTGTGCGACAAACTCTGCCACTTGCACAAACAATTTGAGATATCAGTGTGTTACTGGTGACTTCATTATTTTATTAGGGAATTGTATACAACAGCCTCAGGTTGTCGTTTGTTCCTGCTTCATGAATGACAAATGCCTGTTAGAAAAGTACTGCCTGTTAGAATATACCAAGTGCCAACCAGGATAGTAACAGCCACTCCTAATTGACACAGACAACCAAGTTCCTCACATGTCTCTCCCAATCAGTTCCACTGCAGTCATATGGCTGCATTGTTCTCTGAATATCTGACATAACCATATGTCCCTAAAGTAATATTCTGTTCAGGCTCAGAGAGAGGACACTTTTGAGCCTGATGCTTTCGCTCAGTTAAAGACAAGCCATGAAGCCCAACTGGCGTGTCAGTGTGTGGGTTTAGTCAATATTGGCTGCACGTGGCCACATGGTAAAAGAGTTTTATTTGATTGGATCACTATCTAACCAGTTTGCTGCCAGCATTTAGAAAATATATTTTAGTGAAACTGATGTGGGCAAAATGTCCACTGTTTGGGAAGAGGGGGGTCAAATACGTTCTGCCACCCCAAGGCCAGGGTTTGGAGGAATGGTCTGATTTTGAGAAATAGTCCACAAGAGGCTAAGGATGAACGCAGAGATGTCAGAATTTCACTAGAATGCACTAAAAACTATAGACTTGTCCATGAACAACAAATCATTAAAAATTGCTTATCTTGTGGCAAATAGCATTATTATTCAACTGTTGAAGGTTCAGATGTATGTGGTACTGGTGGACTAAAGCTGCATATTGCTCCTTTTCAAGCAACACCAGCCACATGGATCAGCTACTAAGGGACATGCTACTCACAAGGCAGCATCTTGTTTAAATTCTTCTTGCCAGAGGCAAAAGAAGCTCAAGCTTGAAATAACCATCAGAGATCATCATGCTAGATGCAGCTTATTTCCTTTCTTTTGGGTCATTCTGCTTGCGGGTCCAGCTGAAAGAAGAAGGATGGTAGCAAGACAAATGGTTCCCCTCCCCTGCTCACATTTGCCCATATCATTCCACTCCACACCATACCATCGCACACTAAACCACACCACGTTTTCCAAACTGAAAATGTGGGAAAATATTTTGGGTGTACATAGTACTCTGTAATAATTTTCGGCCTTGCCAGAAAGACTTAGAATTTGAGAAGAAGCACATTTTTCTTTATTTTCCCCCCTTAATAGATAATAGAAAAATATATAAAACACATTTATTTTTTCCTTAATAGAAAACAGACATTGAACTGTACCTGAACATTAAGAGAGGGGAAAAAATCTAAGATATCTGCAGGCATTTAAGGACATGTGTATAGGATTTAGGTGAAGGCGAAGCCAAAAACATAAATGATAAATGAAATATGGGCAAGAGCAAATTATTTATTTCCACTCGTAAAAGGATAGCTAGAGCAAACTTTATACTGATGCTTATCTATGGGGTCCTGATTCTGCAGACACATCCACTAAATCAAGGGAAAAGAGAGTAGATTTGCACATGCCATAAAAGTCAAAGGACACCATATTGGTGATTTTTTTTCCATAGACTATGTAAAACTAGTGTCTACATTCCTTCATGAGATTGCAATAGCCCACATCCTGTCCCTACCTAAATCACTCTCTTTATTTTCTTATGCTCCCTATCATTTGCAATCATTATGTTTATATACTTGTTCTTTGTTGCCAGATGGCTTGTTATATGTTGTGATGATGGGGGGAATGGAAGATCTCTTCTCCCTTGATCTGTCCCTATGACAGGTCCAAAATAAATACTCTTCTGCAACAATGAGGCCAAAGTCAAGTAGAGAGAGAAAATCCCCAATTACATTGAGAAACCCCAATAATCTATCCAATATAATAGAACCAAGGATTCAGGAAAGCTCTCTCTCTCTCTCTCTCTCTCTCTCTCTCTCTCTCTCTCTCTCTCTGTGTGTGTGTGTGTAGTATTCAAATATGTTACTTCATCTGGGTGCTGTGGGTGGCACAAGTGGCTAAGACACTGTGCCTGTTAACCTGCGGGCCAGGGTTCGAGAACCGGGTCGGCCCCACAAGACAGGGTGAGCTCCTGTCCTTAGCCCAGCTCTACGACGCCAGCTGGATCCAATCATATTGGCTCTGCCTTTCCATTGGACTAATTCAGTGGCGTGGAGAGGGGGGATTTGCTGCTTGGGTAACAGCCTATCCTTCATAACTATCTAACCAGGCTTTTGTGCTTCTCATGCAGCGTATGCAGCGCCAAGCACGATACCATAGTCTTTCAAGACTGACAGAGGCCTCCTTTTTTTTTTTACTTCATCTGGTAAAGTGGATGAATTCCAGCTATTGTTTTACCATGTTATTTGGTATCTCATAAGATTAGTAATATTGTTTAAAAATAATAAAAACATGACTTTAAATCACACAGCTTTTATAAATCAAAAAGGAGTCCACTTCTATCCTGACATAATTACCTATTCTACTAAAAAACACAATTTCCCCATAGCAACAACTACTTCCATCTTTCCTTCTCCTTTCAATCATTCTTTCATCAACTCTTTTCATAACAGAGGAGAAATACTAAACCACAAAACCCCACTTTATCCCCCTTTCCAAAATACAAGGCCCAGGGGTGCATTGTGATCGAAGGGCATTTGAAAGAAAGCTTTATATCTCTCAGAGCCCCTACTAGTTTTGTTGCTAGAGTTAGGGACTAGGCCTCAGTATCAGGAGAGATATTGTACTTACAATGCAGGAAACATTGAAAATCTCACAAGGAGGTCATTCTTCACACTTTCTAGGCTTTCCAAATGTTCCACCCTAAAAAATATAGATAATTCACCCATGTCATTCGTTACTATTCGGGGCATTATTCCAAACAGAAACAAACTTCAAAAGTCGCAATTTTCAAAACTAGTGGGCCACAGCACATTGGTGTGCCATGAATGATCTGCAGGTATAGCATGGGAACGTGGAAGAAGGTGGAAGAACTCGGACCACTGCAATATATGAGCCCCTGAGCAGCAGTGTGCAGTGCGCTTCAGCAACTGTCAAAAAAATGCTGGTATGTCTTGAAAAATTTAGCATCTTGTTCATGGGCTGTGAGATGAGGTTGAAAAAGTACAGTGAATGGTGCTGAACTTGTCCACCTCAAAAACAGATTCATTCATTCATTCAGTGTTCTGGTTCCCTGGAAAATAATCTCTCAGAGCTCAGCTTTTAGTAGATGCTCATGACACCTGCAGTATTCAATCCATCAAGAATTTTGGGAACTTTGAGACGATTCCAAGAATAATGTGCAATCCTAACCTAGGCTGCCACAACTCATTGGTCTTCCCATTCCCACGGTGATGCAGGGAGGCAAGGACGTCTGTGTACTGGTCTAGCCCTCCCCCAAGAATGGGGCAGGAGTGTCTTCTGTCAGAGTATACTGGTCTAAGTGGAGGTTAGGATTGCTCTCAAATTCTGTTGGCTTACTTAGAAGAGGAGGAAAGAGGAAGAGGAAATCTCTTCCTCAGAAGAGGAATCTCAGAAGAGGAAATCTCAAGCCCTTCAAGGGTACGGAGCAGGATCATCTACATGGAACCTTCCTAGGTGAAAGATTCACATGACCTCAAAATACTATGTTTGATCTTCTAATATATAACCACTACACCCACAAATTCTTTGGTATGAGCAATTGGATCTTTCCTGGAAATGAAGAATAAAAAAGATGTCATGCTGTAATGAAAGCTCATTTTTCCCCCCAATAATACACTATTCTTCTCAGTAGACCAATTTCCATAACAGACAACTTCTTTTTAATTTTTTTTAATTTCCAAATTAGTAACAGTGCATATACAATCCATAACATAATCCTAACTTTCACTGGAGCAGACAGACCAGCATGAATTTTTAGGTGTTGCAAGGGGAAAATTTTGCTTACAACCCCTTGCAACTCAAAGGACCTACTTGAATTTGCACTTGAATTTGGTTGTAGGGGCACAGATCTGAGCAACCCAGGACCCTCACAAGCAGGGTGACCATATAGAATGGAGGACAGAATGCCTCTGCCTTTAAGCATCGTAGAAAAGAGGGAATTTTGGCAGGTGCTGCTTTTTAAACCCTTCTATGGGCACAATCCAGAGCAATTACGGGTCCACGCAGTTACGTCACCCTCTAGTGTTATCTTATGGAAAGTCACCTTAACTGCTCCATTGCACAGGGCTTAATTTGACATTAGGATATGGGCCTATGTTGAGTTACACTTCCCTAAACTCTCTCTTACAAGTTATGCTGGATCCAGAGAGTCAGGAAGCCTGGGCTGCCTTAGCTGCTTCAGCGCATGCTCAGACCAAGTCAGTGACACCTGGGGAGGACTTGCTCCTGAGGAGACCACCCCCTCAGATCATACTGAACAAGGAACATCTGTGGTGCCTGCCTTATAAGGAGTCCCTGATGAGATGCCAGTGCAGTCTACAATGAATACAAGGGGCTTGTTGGAGTGGCCTGCTCTATCCCCAGGTTAGTGGGCTGCCGTAGTTGTTCTATATCCTGAGGTTGAGAGGCAGGGGTTGCAGCTAGGCTGGCCAAGAACTCAGATTTTTGGTCAACACCGCCATTCTTACTCTGACTTATCATGGACCCCTATGGGTCTTCTCATTACTGTACCTGCTCCTGAGGTGGTATATCTCTGAGGAGCTGGAAGAGGGCATTTCTGCCCTGGAAACAGGCTCTGGGTACAGAGTAACTGCTCTGCCCTAGGCAATGCTAAACATGCCCTCAACATACCTCTCCTGAACTGCCTAGGCTGCCCCAGTTAGGGTAGCCCAGGTCCACCTATCTCAGGGCAGCCTATGTCTCAAAAAGGCTGCCCCAAGCCTTTTCCAGAATAACTAGGGTGGCCCATCGTGCAGTTGGGTCAGCCCAGTGATAGATAGGGCAGCCCAAGCGCACTTCTGGATTATGCCATTAGTACAGGTTAATTTATTTATTTTTCGTTCTATGCTATATTTTCTTTATTATTTTGAATTATATTGCAGTATTTTATTCATTTTATATGAATATTTTTGGTTTGTGGAACAAATTATCTGAGTTTCCATTATTTTTATGGGAAAATTTTCTTTGATCTACAGTACAAGCGTTTTGGATTACAAGCATATTTCTGGAATGAATTATGCTCATGAATCAAGGCACCACTGTCTTCACCCTCTGTAAGCAAACAATAAATTGGCACAAACTGTATACATTGCAACAATGTAAAATAAATACTGAAGATGAAGGGCACAATCCTAACCAACTTAGTCTGGCATAACTCACCTAGCATATCTTCCCATGGTGGTGAGTGGATGTAAAACTGTGCCTTACGCCTCCAGGAGTGGTGCAGAAGTGCCTTAAGGCACTTTTGTGACACCCCCAGGCCAGCAAAGGACTTATGTCAGGCTTTATGCTAGCCTAACTGGAGGTTAGGATTGCAGCCGAAGAAAATTAATTAACCTCTTAATAGTTGATTGAGGACTTCTACCAGAAGAATGAATGGTTTACAGATAACACTGACAGATAACCTCGGAGTGCCTGAGTTTAATTTCCATAGTCACTGCTATTTTCACATCTGTGCTACAGAACTTCCATTCTCTTGGTCCCCACCATGTCAAAATGCACAGTGGCAGATTGGCATATTGAGCTATTAATAATTTGCTATATGTGTTACAGATGTTGCATAAATGAGCGGTGTTCTATCACTATTTCTTGACATTGGGGCCCATGGGGTGGCAGGCTAAGACCCAGATCTGTCTACAACCTGCCTTTTCTGGCAAAAAGGAAAGCTGCCCCTTGCAGCGGAATCACATTCCAGCTTGCATAGTCAATTTTTCAGATGTTCTTGCTTTCCTGTTCCTTGTTCCTTCACTCAGACCTCATCTGGCCACAATGAAAAATGATGTGATGCAATTTTTTATTCTATGCTTGACACTTATGGAAGGCAATGTGGTTCATTGATTCAAACTCCAAAAAGGTCAAGAAACAAGAAACAAAACTTCTTGGAAAGCAGCCCAGGAAAAACTTTAAATTTGGACTGTATCTGTACTCAGGCAAACAAACCTGTTGTTACTCTTGCTGCTGCTATTATGCTTCATTGGAACATATGTTCCATGATCATGGTCATAAATGTGTGTCATGTGTGTGGTGTTTGTGTATGTGTGTGTGTATAGCCACCAGTTGAAATGCATATTAAGTATGCAGCAGACAGCAAGGTTTAAACTTTGACAGCAAGCAGCTGTAGGATTTCTAAAACTTAATTCAAATAATGGAATCAATAGGTCCTGCTGCAGTTTCAAGTTTTCCCAAACAAACTGATATGAAAAATGGTATTCATTTACTTGCCATTAGTTTAGCAGAAAGATAAATTTGTGTGTGTTATGTGTCACCTCTGAAATACAGACAGAAAACAAAACTTGAAGTGTTGCAGGGATATTAGCATTCCCCTTTTAAAGTATGTGTGCGTGTGTAGGAGGATGAGGGAGAATGCAAACGGATTAGTAATGATTGTTCATTATAGTGTTTACTTATGCTACAGCTGAGCAGATTTTAAACGCTAACATGCGAAATAATATTTCCATCTATCATAAAACTTGGTACATCTTTGTATCTGAAAACAATGCCATTCCAAGCTTGGATCTTTATTATGTCCGAAAATGCACACATACATCAAACCTCACCACTGCTTAAGCCAATATTCAGTAATGTCATTTGGGAGTGTTTGTAAGTTACTCATCAGCTTCACACAATGCAAGATCCTCTTCACATTCGAAGAAGGGTTTAATTTTGTGCATATCTTTCGGCTTCAGTTGAATCACATGAGCCACAATCTTAATCAAACATTGTTATATTGGCAGGTAAAAAGATAAGACAGTGAGTTTTTGGGTGGTGCCTTGGTGGTCCACCAAGAACAGTGCTTTGCTTTCAGGCTGCCAACCTTTGCCAAGCTATCTGTGTCTTTTCCTGAACTTGATTATGGTTCAACTTTGTAGAATAAGCAACTCTTAACACAAAAAATGTTGATGGATCATCCTTTCCCAGTGTTACCCACATGAGGGAATTTTTTTTACCTTTTATTGCACTGGCCAAAGGTAGAGATTTCTTTTTTTCACCACAGATGGTTGTGGTTTTGCAATGGCAGACCCAACTGGCATGTATAGCAGGGACATGCAGTCAGTAGAAGCAAGTGAGTCAGTGTCTCATCTAACCCAATGCACATATGTCTCAGTCCAACCAAATCCAGTTGTATCAGTTGTTCTAAAGGCTGGGAATGCTGCACAAGGCATAACCAGCCCTGAGAACAACTCTGGAAGGCATTAGAAAAGTATTTCTGATTTTATAAAAAAAGAAATATTTTTTCAGGCCTTATGGAGGGCTCAGAAAACATTCTAAGGACTGGAAAGGCCAAACACAGTTTCTCAAGTTCTCAGAATACCTCCAGACATGACTAAAGCAGTCACATCTGGAGGTGACCCAGAAGAGACATTCCACCTGATGGTGTTACCTGGTGTAGTCTGCATTGGGTTGCCATAATTCTCTTCTATAAAATCAGGACATAACCTGTCACACTTGCCAGTATAGTGAACACATTATCCAAAAATCAGGATTGTCTCTGTTTTGGGGGGACATATGGCAACCCTAAGTCTGCACCACCCATAGTGTCTCCGCTGTGACCAATCTGCTTGTTTGGTCCCAGTTGACTTTCCTGAGATCACTTGGACATGGGCCATCTAAATTGATGGTGCAGTTCCAAGTAGTCTCATTTAGGTAGTGGAAGCTTACTACTAAGCAAGGGTACAAATGCCCACAACCTGGAGGAGATCTCTGAAACTCTCTTCCCCAAAGGTTGCAAAGTTTGCTCCGGTAGCAGAGCTGTACCAGAGGGGGAGACTTCATTAGAACTGGGCTGTTTCTCTAATGATCCGTGGCACCAGCCACTGGAATTAGTACTTTCCAAATACATGAAATCAGGAGATCAGGATTATGTGAGTATGATTTAGTTTGCAAACATGTGTGAAGTTAGAAGCCAGAAGTGAGTTCCTTTGAATAAGTTGCTTTCCAGGAAACATACAAAGCATTGGGTTGTAAATGGAATATTTCAGAATCCCTCATGCTGGTTAACTGTTGTTTTATGACAAACTTACTCCCAGCTTTCTGCGCACCCATTGTTATGCCCTCCTTGTTTCCAATGTTCCTCTTGCTTCATCTTATACCTTGATGACCCTTTTTTCCAACCAGCAAACTTAAGATGTGGATATGAGCAAAAGCAATAGAACAGTCCTCTTGCCCCTTGTAGCTAAGTTTAAAAAAGGATCCAATTTCATGTCAAAATTATGTTATGTCTATTTAAACTGCTTTACTGCCCACTTGGAATTAAATTCCAGATTCCAGAGAGAAAGGAAGACATGTTTTGTGGAAAGCCCAGGGATTTGTGTGTGATTGTAGGTTGCCAACAGAGACAGAACAATAGATGTTTAAGACTCTGTAAAGCACCCTAGCTTTAAAGACGCCAGTGGCTGGGAACATGGCTGAGATCACTGTTGCATTAAGGCCTCTTCCCCCAATGCTCTTAAAAAAAAAGCAGGCCTCCGTCAGTCTTGGAAGACTATGGTATCATGCTCAGCGCTGCATATGCTGCATGCGAAGCACAAAAGCCTGGGTTGGATTGTTATGGAGGATAGGCGGTTACCCAAGCAGCAAATCCCCCCTCTCCACGCCACTGAATTAGTCCAATGGAAAGGCAGAGCCAATACGATTGGATCCAGCTGGCATCGTCAGAGCTGGGCTAAGGACAGGAGCTCACCCTGTCTTGTGGGGCCAACCCAGGAATCGAACCCAGTGCTGTTACCGAAATGTAAATCCACCAGTGCTGTTGATGGTGGAAATGGGAGTGAATGCAGGCTTGCAGCTGTACCTAGTAAGAAAAAATATTCTGGAAGGAGTTGCTTGCAATTTGTTGCAGTTTTTGCAATATGGTATACTGGGAGAGAGGGCTCTGGATTTCTTTTTTGCCTCCTGCCCTGCAAATACCATTCCCCTAGGCATCACCGCTACATAGTGGTGCCCATGAAAAGCCAAAGGTGAAAGAGATGCCTTCTGGCTCTTGACATGAGTACTGAACAAATGAGTTCTTTGTGTCTGCCTCGGCTTGGACAGTCCATTTTCTCCTCTTTCTCTTTCTCTGGCTCTCTTTGTTTCTCTCTGTGCTTTCCATGAAGGGTTGTGTCTGACCTGCCAAAAGTTTGCCTCAGGTAAAGGAACGTTACATTTTTATGTGTGTCAAATTAATAAGAATCTCTAGCAGAACTGTGCTAAAAAGACTTTTTAATAGCAAAATCTCTAAAATAAAAAAATCCTCTCTAAATTATTAAGGTTAAAATAATTTAAGGGAACAAGGTACTGAGCTCCTTGTCAAATAGCGTTTATTTAAAATACTACTAAGGAGTCTTAAGTACAATGACAGAAATTAAACTGATGGGAAAGGCCTCATTTGGACAGCCTATTCAGGGCCATTGCCAACAGATTAAGCAAAGGGCCAACAATTTTTGGAGAAGCAAACCAATGGAACAGCATGTAATCCAAGAGGTGTCCCTGGGACCACATGGAATGCAGTTGGACATGACTCCTGAATTATGTGTGGCTACAGGGTCAGCCCACCCATGAGGCCAACAAAAGTTGTTCTCTCAGGCATCAGATTGATAGAGTATGGAGGAGAGAGGAAAGGTGGAGGTTAGAAGAGCATAAGGAGGCACATTACAAGGCAAGGAGACATCTTTTGCATGCCACCTCAGGCACCAGGACATCTTGGGCAATCTTGGATGGATGCAGACATTCCAACAGTTTTCCCCCATTCAGAATTTCTGTGCCATTGCAAAGGCTCCTGACTTTATCTAGCGTGGCAACTTCAGCTTCCTTCACAGGCCCTATTTTGTAAACCGACTTAGGTTGAGAGTACCTAAACATGCCTGCTCAAATGTAAGCCCCACTCCCAGGAAAGTGTCTTTAGAATTGCAGTCAAAGTCAATTTTAGTTGATATCCTCTGGATCTGGTGTTGTGTGAGAGGGCAGAGAATTTCCTTCTATCCACACTAACTATTCCATGCATATTTTAATATTTCTCTATCATGTGCAGTGTTATCATGTGCACTGGAGAGTGCATAGTGAAGAATGCATAGTGTCCTTAAATAAAATCAATTTCCAATCAATTTCAATCAAAATAAAATCAATTTCCAATTTTAGAGACTTTCTATGGGTCCTGCTTTCTTTATACCAGTTGCATCTCCCTACTGATGCAGGTGAGCCATCCAGCTTCAATATGCTTTTCTCATATCACCATAATGCACTTTTTTTTTGCACATTTGCATCTTTTTGAACCCAGCATTTACAAATTGGCATTTATATATGTGCCAAAAATGGCACAATTTCAGGAGAGCTCAAGCCATTAAATATTTATATATCACCTTTTTAAATATAGAGTCCTCTTGATCAAACAAGCAGATAGGGTTTATGGATTTCTTGCTTTCTTTTTGTCAGTCTAATAGAAATGATATTGAAGGCAATGTATGAGATTGTATCAGGTGAAGCAGACTGGTGCATTTCTATGGAAGTTAGTACAACTTTGCTGATGTACATGAACTGAGAATTTTGTAAGAGCATAAATCTTCTGGGAATACTGTATTGGCTATTAAAGCTTAGCCTCAAAGAAGAATTTTGACATTGATCTCTAGGTAAAGAACAACTCCAGTAATAAGTTCAATGGTTGACTACCTGCTGTTCTGTTAGCCAATTATCACTATGTAAACTGGAGCTTGGATCTTGCAGCTCATAGTAAAGCAATCTTCTTTTCCTGGACTTTGTGCGCATGTTCACATACAAGGGTGCGTAAGAGTGCATAGCAATTTTATAGCCAAGTGATTTACTTACCTATCATTTATATAAATCTAAAATTGAAATAAAACTTAGGCGTTTGTATTTGCCATTGATTAATAAAGAAACATGTTAAAATCCAATAGATTCTGCCTTTTTTGTTATTGGTTGCTCAAGGTAAGAATGAATCTTAGTGGAATTTTTCTGGCTAATGTGAAACATTCCTGAGAGTATTTTTCTCCCTTCGACACAATATTGTGTTTCAGCACAAAATTGCCTAAAAGTGGAATATGGTTGTTATCTAAGAGGTCCAGAAATGCCTTGCCATAGGGTTTTGTGGACATAAATTATTGTCATATTCATTTGAATGTTGACAATATTGTTATTGCAGTTGCAAAGGCTGGTCTTCTGTTATGAATGATAACTGGTAAGAAAAGGAGACTGGGTGTTCTCTCCTTAAAGCACTCTGGATTTTTTCCAGACTTGGATAATTCATGAAGCATACCTTGTGATTTTCTTCTTTGGGACTTAAGGGCACTATAGGTATCAGAAATGGGTCTTTTTATAAGCCAGTGCAGATTTTTTTTCAGAATTTACCAGTAAAATACTGTAACTGCTTATGCCAGTGAGCAGTGTAATGTTGACAATCTGAACCAAATGGAAGATCCCATCTTTTTCTGCAATTTGAATACCAAAGGCACAACTTTCCTAACAGAAAAAAGAGATAAATCCCTTGATATGAATCTCTCCTGTCATGTTACATTGCCTATCTAACCCTATAACTTTCTCCATAGATCCTATAACACTCTCCATGGTCACCAAACCATGACAGTCGTTTCTGCACATGAAGAGCATAATCTGTTGTTTCTGCCCCCTAATTAATCTGCCCAGTGGACATCTGGCTACTCACTGTCACTAGAACTTGGGGTACACTCTCCTGGATTGCTAGTATAATGTGCTCTGATATCAAATTTTTGCTTGTTTTCCTTTCTTAGTCTAGCCGATCTTTGTGATCAAGGTTTTGCGATCAAGTTTTGTGAACAAGATTTATCAGACAGAGATTCTATGAAGGAAGGATGATCTTCCTGGCTTATGAACTTGAGCTTCTTGTAGTTATAAGCATCAGTTAGTGTTCTCCCATTCTCGTTTTTCCCCTTCTAGCATAATTTTGAGCAAAATGGGTGGGCAGCCTGGCTATGCACTAGTGACTGAACTATATAAACTGTTGGCTATAACTCAGTGGTGGGATTCAAATAAATTAACAACAGGTTCTATGTCCTAATAACCTAGTTAACGACAGGTTCTATGTCCCATTAGTAACCTGTTTTTAGAACCAGGTGCTCATTAGCAAAGAGCACATTAGAACCCCCTGAAGCCCACCACTACTATAACTCCCTTCTCAGACTTTCTCTACCAAACTTGAATCAGCACCCAAGCCACTTTCCTATGGCCCAGTTTCACATGACTCCAGTATCTCTGGAACCTTGTGGTGGAACCAATCCCATAGGTCTTTTTCATTGAGACCAGAGAATTATGGTAGGTGGAGAAAACACCATGTAATGGTTCCATTAAGGTGTTTTACAATATTCACAAGCATTTTTAAACTGAGTATGGGAAAATCAAATGGACCTTTCCCACCTTCCCATCATGTGCTGCCTGCTTGGAAAGACCATGTGACTAGAATGTCTCATCTAGCAACTTGTGAAATGTTTTAGGCAGACATTGAGATGGTGTATCTCGAGCCTTGTCTTGCACCAACCACAGAGCCTGGAGCCTTCAGCCCACAGATTTGGCATATTCAGTGTGCTCAACAACGAGAATCATGGAATCAGAGAGTTGGAAGGGACCTAGTAGGTCATCTAATCCAACCCCCTGCCTGCAGCAGGAAATCCTCCTAGAGCAGCGTTTCTCAAAGTGGGGGTCGGGACCCCTTTGGGGGTCACCTAGAGGTTTCCTGGGGGTCGCCTAAAGACACCTGGTGCAGGGGCCAGGTCAGGTTTACCAGACCTGTAGCTGTGCGCTCACTGGGGCTGACTGACAGCCTCAGGGCCCAATCCTATGCATGCTTACTCTGAAATAAATCCCATTATAGTCAGGGGGCCTTTACTCCCATGTGAATATGGATAGGATTGCAGCCTCAGGGCCCAATCCTATGCATGCCTACTCTGAAATAAATCCCATTATGTTCAGTGTGTGCATAAAACACACATTTCATTTCTAAGAATGAAAATACATCCTGCATATCGGATATTTACATTACGATTCATAACAGTAGCAAAATTACAGTTATAAAGTAGCAACGAAAATAATTTTGTGGTTGGGGGTCCTCACAACATGGGGAACTTATAAAGGGGTCATGGCGTTAGGAAGATTGAGAACCACTGTACTAGAGCATTCCCAACAGGTGCTCGTTGAGCCTCTACATTGGCAATTTGTTGTTGTTTTTTGGCTCATCATTTGGTTTGTATCATTCAGGGCCAATTCATGCATGAGGCCAGCTGATATGAGCTGCGATAGCAACAGATTACAAGGGGCCCTATTTGGGGTGAGCTTGAGTCACTGTTTCTGTCTCCCTCCATCCTACCACCAAAGCAACCTGCCATGTTCAACTCCCTCCTTGTTCAAGGCAGAAGCAGATATTCCCCTTTCAAATGAGATTGCTGCATGCTGTTGTTGAAGCATGCTGCATGCATGCTGGAAGCAGCGTGTTGTCCAACATGGACAACAGTATAAAAAGGAGAGTGGTAAGGATTTTCAGATTCTTTTGCTGCACAGATTTGCAGCAAATTCAGGATGGTATCAGGCAGTTTGGAGTTGAACTATGAACTGAGCAGAGGAACATCTTCTTCAAGTATAAAGCAGGCCTCCGTCAGTCTTGAAAGACTATGGTATTGTGCTCAGCGCTGCATATGCTGCATGCGAAGCACAAAAGCCTGGGTTAGATTGTTATGGAGGATAGGCTGTTACCCAAGCAGCAAATCCCCCATCTCCACGCCACTGAATTAGTCCAATGGAAAGGCAGAGCCAATACGATTGGATCCAGCTGGCGTCGCAGAGCTGGGCTAAGGACAGGAGCTCACCCTGTCTTGTGGGGCCAACCTGGGTCTTGAACCCTGGCCTGCTGGTTAACAGGCACAGTGTCTTAGCCACTTGCGCCATCCACAGCCCATCTTCAAGTATAATACACACAGAGATACAAGAACTTTTGCAAGAAAAAACTTATTTTGCAGTCCCTTAGAGCAGAACCACATTGCTTGACTGTTTCTGTTTGAATAAGATTTGCATGTAATACTGAATTATATCTCATTTTCCTTAATATAGTCCAGTGATACATAATATTCCAGCAGCCTTCAGAGCTGATCTGTTTAATTGTTCAATGTGGTTACCATTATTAAAATGCTATAAACCACAGCCTTGACACTGAAGTTGTTTGAAATTGCCCACATAGGTCCTTTTCTTCTCATGAACACAGCAATGAGGAAGGACTTCAGCATTTTCAGTCTTGGGTTCTCCTTTCTTGGGTTCTTCCACCATCCTACTGTGTGTGTTTATTAACAACATGCCAAGAAAACCCATGTTGCCTCTTTCAGATGCATCCAGGACCATTTAGACGGCGATCCAATAGACAGGAGATTGCCAATAGTTATGATGGAATTTGAGGTACTGAGTTACCCACAGAAAATATCCCCATTTTTGTGGCTGCTACTGAGAACCACTGAAAAATGTCTGGCACAATATAGGATGATTCCATTACAGTTGCCATAACAGCAGCCACTGACTGGGCAAAGAGATTAAAGCGGGAGAAAGAGAATAGAAACAGCGGGCCGGGGAATAGATTCCATTAAGCATTCTATTGTACTCTCATCCCACATTAGAATTTATTCTGCAATTTATTACTTTGTGTATTGAAAAAAGCAGATATCATTTACCTCTCTCTTACACAGGAAAGTGCTATACATTTCAGCATATTTTAATTACCCAAATGAAACTGAAATCCAGTAATTTATGATGTAGCAGCTCAAGCGCTGACAACAAAAGTAGGATCCCATATTTGGGATGTGGAGAGGAGCCACTTTATATGATACCTGCTCCAAAGTGTTGTCATTTCCAGTGTCAGCCTTACAGTACAGCTACTTTGGGTTCCAATGGGCACCACACATCCATAGGATAGTCAATTCTAGGTGTCCCATCTAACAGTTGTCTAATTTCAAGTTTGCTTTCTGAATTGTGGGTGTGTCACTGTGGATTCTGTGATGCTAATGTACAGTCCATCCTGCTACACAACTGTCTCCTTCCTAAGCAAAACATGGTATTCTAAAAATGTTGGACTTCATTGAAGGTTGGATGTTGGTGTCCATGATAGATACGCCTTGATTTCTTGGCAGCCCTGGTAACCATGAATATGTTTCAAATGATACCTTCTCGCATTTAATGAGAAGGAAATATTCAGGTACTTGGTTGGAATCAGCTCCTTCATCTCTAATCATGGCAATCTAAAGAAACCAGGGGAGAGACTGGAACATGGCTGGCATTAATCCCTCACACCATAAATATGCAGAGAGACCCTATAATACATTGGGATGTGAAGTGGGCTGATGCTTGATGATGGTTGGTTGGTCTTCACACATGGACAACACAATCCTAACTTGTGCTGGAATAGGCAGACTGCCTTAGATGCACTATCCTGTTGCAGAGGCTAGATGCAGCCACCCATGGCTGGTGCACCTCCATGCACCAGTGCAGAGAAGACGCAAATGTGCATTATTGCTCAATCTAAGGATTGTGCTGTGTTTCAGCCTCCCAAATTCTATGTAATCACCCCTCCTCCTTGCTATGAAAGCCTTTCTTACTCTGGAAAGCTAAGGGCCAATGGACATTCAGACCAGTGAAATCACATAGAGAGTTCCCATTTTTTTTAACTCACCATGCTCATGAAGATTGCTGTCAAGAAGTGGCATCTCCCAATGTGTTGAGGCATAGGGAACATATGGGAATCATATGTGGTACTTTCTATTGCATTCCTACATCGATCCAGCTAGTCCAGGACTGTCTACACTGATTGACAGTGTTTTATCTGGAGGTCTTTTCCAGCCTAAATTTTCTTCTAATTGGCGGAATGGGTTCTTGAACCTGTGTTTAGTGTTAGGCAAACTCCTCTTTGCTTTATTCAGAAGTGAATCAATTATTTGAAGCATTTTTGAAGACCAATGGAGCAACAATCCTTTTGTTTTTCAATTGACTTTATTATTGCTCGCACTGTACCGTTGTGCCTTAAACTTATATTTTGTCCCATGTTCTGGATGTAGATCTGTAGATTTAATTCATAACACAGGCACAGACAAAAATGAGCAAAGGGCATGTTTAAAATTCCAAGTAACTGTAGGCAATACTCTGGAGCCTTGGGACAAAGGAGCTGAGCAACTTCTGAGCATTCAGCATGCACTTTGCACATTGCCATCAGTGTCCCAAGGACTCCAACCCTTGGGAGAGTGGATGAGTGAGAGAGGCGACTTACAAGGTGTACTGAAGCACCTACAGTTCTTATTGTCTCACCCCTTCTGGCTACACTACTGCATACCAGTGTTCATCTAGCTGAACTGCTAGGCAAGCAATTTTCAATCTTTTACTTCTCATGGTACACCGTCAAGTTGTGGTACATGGACAAGGTCAAAGTGCTAAGGACAAGGTCAAGGCACACCAACAGTTTTTTTAACCATTGACAAGGCACACCGTGCTGCTGGTAATGGGCTTAAATAACCTATTAATAAATGTATTTATTCCCTAAACTCTGTGGCACACCTGCAGACAAGCCATGGCACATTGGTTGAAAATCACTGTGCCTGGCAAACATCAATATAAAAAGAGAATTAAGAGCCTGTTCGCAGGGCTGTTAATTTCTTTTCACATCACTCATTTCAATTGAAAATATTATTATCAAGCAGATTTTTACTGAAACTGATTCGGTATTGTTTCATTAGTCCCTTTTTTCCACTTTTTGTCTCCTAAAGAAATGCCCAAACTTCTCTTGTTCAGAAGTGGCTGGAAACATTTGATGCCGTAGATGTGACTGTTGAGATGGTTTCTGGCCTTGAAGTGAATTTCTTCTCCTTTGTTTCCATTCACTCCCTTCCATTTGCTTTATGACTGGTGTTTGTACCTCTTACACGTATTTGTTTTTGAACATATTTAGTGGCTCTTGATTGGGTCTAAGTACAAGAACGCCAAGGGAATGATTTCCATAGCAACTAAAACCTCACAGAAGGTTTGAAACTTGTGCCTCCGACTCATAGATACTGTAGAAACTCCAAGCGCCTATAGAACGAGTGCTAATTACCTGATTAAATTTGCAGTGGTGGGCAGAACAAAGACCGTTTCCGTGAACAGGCAGGTAACCCACTTCAGCATACACCCTGTTCGTTTAAGCAAGGGTGACTCATTCAAACATTCTAACTTTAATGGTATAAAAATAGTTATTTTTAATCAGCTTCACACTCAGAAAAAAAAAAGATCAGCAGCATTTCGCATTCTTTGTTCAAGTCAGATTTGGCCCATGGGTAGTGCCATCTGAGGTGATGATGTTAGGGAGTCACCAGTAATGGGATTCAAAGAAATTAAGAACCGGTTCTCTGCCCATCCGGCAGCCACTTTTAAACGGCTATTTTTAAACTTTATATGTCCTATCTCTCGTTAACAACCGGTTCTATAGAGAAGGTGCAGACCTGCTAGAGCCCACCACAGGGGGTCACAAAATGGATAGATTGGCATAACTGCCAGTCCATGCCTTGCTTCTTTCTGGAGATCAGGTCTGGCCTACACCACAGTTTTAGGAACCTGCGGTTAGTTAAAACAGCTCATCCTGGATCTACATAAAGGGAGGCAGAGCTGCACTTTTCCAGCAGCCACATGGCTGCCAGTTCATTGCGCGAACAAAGTGGTGGGATAAGCCCAGTGGTGGGATTCAAATAAATTAACAACAGGTTCTATATCCTAATAACATAAATTAATAACAGATTCTATGTCCATTGAACAACAGGTTCTATGTCCAATTAGTAACCGGTTCTCAGAACCAGGCACTCATTAGCAAAGGGTTCTATACAAGAACCCCCTGAAGCCCACCACTGGATAAGACAAATGGGTCAAGTAAGTGGGAAGCACTGCAACTTACAGTGGCATAGGTTGGAGGGAGATCGCAGTGACAACTGCAGACGTGAGCTGAAAGGCACTGTGCGTCCACCTTTGCTTCAAGGTGATCCACTTCACTGTGGATCCACTTCACTGTGCATCCACCTTCTGCCACTGATGAAACATATAGCATGTGACAAGTCAGCACTGTGTGCACATCGACAGTTCACACAAACACTTCTCCATGCCTTAATGCAGGCTCATATATAACAATGGGGGGGAACTGAGGGCACAAACGTAACAATTTAGGCTGGTTCAACCCATCTGCACATTTATGTGTACTGGCCTAACTGCCCCACCATAGTTGTGCAGAAGTACCTTACAACACTTCTGTGACACCCCCAGGCCAGCTCAGGACTAATGCCAGGAATTATGCTGGCTTAACTGGGGGTTTACTAGGTTATACTTGGCCCTGAAAACCACTACCACTTTTATTCCAAACTGTAACATGTAAAGCAGCTCTTTAAATTGCTTGCTGAGATTTATATATCATTAGTTCTGAGTCCCAAGTATTTTGCAAAACCAGCTTTTGGGCATAAATAAAACAGAGCATTAATTGGTTTCTCAGAGTAAAGGGTTGCGTCTGAGGGAAAAAATGAACCTTTATCTTTGTTACAGTAAGCTACAAATGACTTATTAAGTGACTAGCAGGAAAAAAAACCCTGGAGTTTTCCAAGAACAGTATATGTTCAGATAATCATAAAGAAATCAAATTAATCCAACTCAGAGGTTGTGAAAAGCAAGCCATCAGAAAGGTTACTTGCTGTTTGCCCATGCTTTGTACACTGCACAGCTAACAGTGAAATGTGCAGGAGGGAGGGGAGGGGAGGAAGGACCCTTGTATCGTAAGATCCTAACCTTTCAGGCTGAGGTCAAAACTGAAGAAATTGCACATGTTAAAAATAATTACTGCTGGTAATGAATACAATTAAGCATAAAAGAATCTTTATAACTCTTGCACCATTTGTTCACTTAGCAATGGACTCGTATTTTTTCACTTCGCAGATGTTACAATAATGGTGTCAACACTTTTATTTCTTTGTCCATAAGCTGAAAATTATGGCTGTTTCATAAATTGCTAACGTACTTAGACGATGTAGGCCCAGCTGCGGTGCACATGAGTTCAGGCTCCTGCCTGGGCCTCATGTTTCACAATGACCTCAGTTTCCTGTGCTGAATGGGAACCAATACGAGTATGCACTTGTAAAACTGTTTTTGAAGAGTGAAGTTATGAAGAGGTGCTGCAGTGTCAAACATCTGCTCCATCCATTACACTCGTATAGCAGCAGTGAATGTACAGTAGGGCAAGAACCATCAATAAATTAAAATTCTCTGGTGGCCACACTTTCCTAGTTCACTTGAGCTGCCTGATTCTTGTGCCAATTCTTGCTAGGAAATAGAGATGCTAAACAAGAAAATGGAACTTTTCCTCTGCTGGGAGAAGACTTCCTGGTTTGCAACAGAGTCTGGGTCTTTGCAGCAGTTTTTATTCTGTGGGTATTCAGATTTCTTTAATTCAAAAGAATCCAGCTCTGTGGAATAATGGTGGTGGTCTTAGCAGGCTGGAAATCACATTCACATTTTAAATACTTTCTGTACATTTGAGAATCTTCCCCTTGTCACATAGACTGCAATCCTAAAGACACTTTCCTGGGAGTAAAACCAATTGAACACAATGGGCCTTTCTTTTGAGTAGACCTGGATAAGATTGTGCTCTTAGTGTACATTACCATTGGATTTAGGTTTCTAGACAACAACATATCCCTTCTGGTAATGCTACAGAAGATACTTCCCTACTTTCCTGCGCTATATGATGACATATACTAGCTTGCAAATAGTTTCAGTATTGGGGTACAATCTCAAAAATGACAGAGTTATCTCAGTTCAAATTCAAGGCAAACCTTTCAACATCATAATAATTAAAGTATATGCCCAGACCACTGTTGCCAAATCAGAGGAAGTGCTACAAAGGGCTACAATACCTTACAGCAGTGATTTTTCAACCTTTTTCATCCCGCGGCACACTAACAAGGCACTAAAATTGTCAAGGCGCACCATCAGTTGTTTTTACCATTGACAAGGCACACCAGACTGTTCAAATCCCCCGGTTTTCCTATTAATGAACGTCAATCCTCAAATTTCCGTGGCACACCTAAGGACTGTCCTTAAGCACATTGGTTGAAAATCACTGCCTTATAGAAACAACTCACACACAAAAAGTTATCCTCCTTCTTATAGGAGATTGGAATGCTAAAGAAGGAAGTCAAGTTTGGCCTCTGACTGCAAAATTAGGCAGTGCAAAGGCTCATAGAGTTCTGTCAAGAGAACACAGTGGTCATAATAAACACACTTTTCCAACAACACAAGCAGTGGCTCTACACTTGGACATTATCAGATGATCTGAACCAAAATCAGATTGATTATGCTCTCTGCAGCCATAGATGGAGAAGCTCTATACAGTCAGTAAAAACAAGAGCTGGAGCTGACTGTGGCTCAGATCATAAGCTTCTGGTTGCAAAATTCAGGCTCAAGCTATAAAGAGTAGGGAAAACCATTTGGCCATTCAGATATGGAACTGGCAAACCAATTTAAGGGCTTAGATTTCATAGAGTACCTGAAGAACTGTGGACAGAGGCCCATAACATTATACAGGATGTGGTAATAAAAACCATCCTGAAGAAAAAGATATTTAAGAAAGCAAAATGGTTGTCTGAAGAGGCTTTACAAATTGCTGAGAAAAGAAGGGAAGCAAAAGTCAAGGGAGAAAAGGAAAGATATACCCAGCTGAATGCAGAGTTTCACAGAATACCAACGAGAGATAAGAAGGCCTTCTTAAATGAGCAATGCAAGGAAACTGAAGAAAACAACAGAAGAGGAAGGATTAGAGATTTCTTCAAGAAATTTTGGAGCTATTAAAGGAACATTCTGTGCAAAGATGGGCAGGATAAAGGGCAAGAATGCTAAGGACTTAACAGAAGCAGACAAGATTAAGATGATGTCACAAGAATACACAGAGGAACTCTATAAGAAAGATCTTATTAATGTCTCTGAAAATCATGATGTTGTGATTACAGAACTTGAGCCAGACATCTTGGAGAGTTAAATCAAGTGGGCCCTAGAAAGTCTCTCTAACAACAAAGTTAGTGGAAGTGATGGTATTCTAGTTGAACTCCTGGAAATCTTAAAAGATGATGGTGTCAAAGTAATATATTCAATCTGACAGCAAATTTGAATAACTCAACAGTGGCCTGAGGATTGGAAAAAATCAGTCTATGTCCCAATCCCAAAGAAAGGCAATGCTGAAGAATGTTCAAATTACCACACAAGCGCACTCATTTCCAATGCTAGCAAGGTAATGCTCAAAATCCTACAAGCTCGGCTCCAGCAGCATGTGAATCATGAACTACCAGATGTACAAGCTGGTTTCCAGAGAAGCAGAGAACAAGAGATCAAATTGCCAATATTCTCTGGATTATGAAAAAAGCAAGGGAGTTCCACCTACTTCTGCTTCATCAACTATTCTAAAGCTTTTGTGTGGATCACAACAAATTGTGGCAAGTTCTCAAAGAGATGGGAGTATCAGATAATCTTATTGATCTCCTGAGAAACTTGTATGTGGGCCAAGAAGCAACAGTCACAACCAAATATGGAACAACAGAGTGGTTTAAAATTGGGAAAGGAGTGTGACAAGGTGTATAATGTAACCTTGTTTATTTAGTTTATATGGAGAGTACATTATGAGAAAGTCTGGGCAGGATGAATCGCATGCCAGAATATCAATAACCTCAGATACACAGACGATACCTCTCTAATTTCAGAAAGTGAGAAAGAACTAAAGAACCTCTTCATGAAGGTGAAAGAAGAAAGTGCAAAATGTGGTTTAAAACTAAACATTTTAAAAACCAAGATCATGGCTTCTGATCCCATCAATTCATGGCAAATAGAAAGGCAAATCAAATTGTGGCAAATAAATGGAAGTCGTGACAGACTTTATTTTTCTGGGCTCTAAGATTTCTGCAGATGGAGATTGCAGCCAAGAAATCAAAAGACACCTCCTTCTGGGGAGGAAAGCTACTTAATTAAAGTTGAAACATCACATAGCCAGCAATGATCAGTTAAAGTTATGGTTTTATGGTATGGTAATGGTTGGCTATGGTAATGTATGGCTGTGAGAGTTGGACCATAAGGAAGGCTGAGTGCAGAAGAACTGATGCATTTGAATTATGGTCCCTTGGACTTCAAGGAGGTCAGATTAGTCAATCCTCCAGAAAATCAACCCTGACTATTCACAGGAAGGACAGATACTGAGATGTAAAGCTCAAATATTTTGGCCACATCATGAGAAAGGAGGAATCCTTAGAAAAGACCCTGATGCCGGGAAAAACTGAAAGGAAAAGGGGACGGAGACGGTCATGGTGATGACCATGTGATGACCACCGGAGATGTGGTGGTTAGGTAGTATCACTGAGGCAATGAACATAAATTCGGATGGACTTCAGAAGCTGGTGGAGAATAGGAGGCATTGCTTGCTGCAGTACATTGGGTCATGAAGAGTCAGACGTGAGTGAATGACTAAACAACAACTCATCTTAATATGGTTGGGGGTATCTTGAGTGTATAACTTCTTCTATATTAGCTGCTCACCATCATTTCCTCCATTGTCCCCCTTCTCTGGACTTCAGTGAAAGGTGAGAAGTTAGGGTCACTGCTTGAAAATGGCATCATCTCCACCCTTTTCCTATTTTCCCAAAGGGAATTGAACAGATTTCTTGAAGAATGGTTGTGGTGTGATTAACATGCAGCAGCCCATTGCTCTTCCATTTGTGTGGTATGAGGCAAGGGTGGCAGCTCCTTGGCTGCTGGGCCATGTAAGTGATGAAAGCAGGGGGACTGTCAGGTCAATCTGGCCATGAGCTAGTAGTTTTTTCACCTATCACAGCCTGGATGGAAATGGACTGGCATTAAAGTTAGGGTTAGATTTAGGTAGGTGTTATGTAGGTTGCAGGCAGGGAAAAGGCTTTGGAATCCATCTTATGGCAGCGTTGGTACGGATGAGTCAGTACTCCCCACGTGTTGCTTGTTTAGCTTGGAGGAAGGCTGCAAAGCCCCCTTGGAGTGGCCAGGGCAAGGAAGGTGTCTTGTTTAGCAAGGGCATTCTTCCAGACCTTGTCACACTGCCCTAACTCCTTTGGGGGTCAACGATGACAAGTGGGCCCCATCTAACAGTGGGCAGCCAGGCTTTGCGGCTGATGTCATGTCCAATAACATCTGGGGAAGCCAAAGTCTGTTCCCCACTTTAAGAATTAAGCACTATGTCATTAATTGTATAAGAAAGAAGCTTACTAAAATAATTTTGGATTTTGGAATCTAGTCAATTTCTTTATTATTTACTAAGATATTAAAATCCAGAGATGGTCACAACATAGCTTTTGACAAAATTGATATGAACATTAATCAGATAAAGAAAAATGCTTTGTAGTTTCATATTGTTATTTCTTACATGGAAGCTCTCTTGCAGATAAGTAATATTCACACAAACCAAAAAAAGAATATTAAATCAAATATTAAAACAGAGTACTAAATCAAATATTTTGTAGAACTAAAAAAAACTCTTCTCAAATATATTATAATGATGTAGAATAGATATAATTTGCTGACCAAAACGCTGTAGATGTGGTGCAAAACTGTTGTTCCGAGTGTTTTGATCACAATGGAAAGAGATAGAGAAATATACTGTCTGTATTCTAGTGTAACAGTGCAATCCTAAGCGTGTTTGATCAGACGTAAGTCCTATTGTGTTCAATAGTATTTACTCCCAGGAAAGTGTGGTTAGAATTGCAGCCTTAGTGGTTTGCAACATATAACTTGGGAAAACTCCATATCCATTTTCTAATCCACCGTGTCAGTAAAGTAAAATTAGAATTTTAATAAGGAGCTGTTGATGTGAATCTAAATGAGTTTTCTCATAAGGAATTATGTCAGAAAACCTACAGGTGACAGTACTATAAAGGACCAGAGAAGCGGGAGAGGCTGATATAGTGCTGTAAACAAACAAGTATCTTGTTTGACCAAAAACAAGGAAAGCTTAAGGGACTGAGGACAAGACACCCTGATATATAAGAGACTATTAGCACAATCCTAACCATGTCTACTCAAAAGTAAGCCCCATTGTGTTCAATGGGTCTTACTCCCAGGAAAGTGTCTACAATTGCAGCATATGTAACATCTGGAAATGTGTAGTCCCTCAGGAAAAAGACACTTTCAAAACCCTAAGGACCATCATAACCCATCAGCGTTCATAAATGCACACTTGTTTGGGACATATGTAATATCGGTAATCCATTCCATTTTCATAATTGCCTTAAAAAAAATTTAAAAAAAAATTTCTTCATGTTGGCCAAATATTGTGATGCAGAATTATGTACCCATGGCAAATCAAAAGATGTGTGTTTGTGGCCCTGTATGTTGAAGGTATTGACATGTGCTGAGGAACGGATAGCACCAAATCTGTATTATGCAGTCAAGTTACATTTTATTTTCTGTGTGTGTGTTTGTGTGCGTGAGAGAGAAAGAGAGAAAGAGGTGGACAAATAGCACATTACGTCTGTAGTTTGTTTGTTGATGTTTTCTGTTTAGAGAGGCCAGAAAGAAGTCTTTTGTCAATATGGTTTTTGCCTAAGGTCAAGATAAAAAAATAAAAACCCCTCACAAGTTCAGAATGATGCTTAAAACTACTGTCGAATCTTTCATCCAAAGTCTCTGTGTGTTTACTAGAGCGCAATCCTAACCATGTCTACTCAACAGTAAGCCACATTGTGTTCAATGAGTCTTACTCCCAGGAAAATGTCTTTCAGATTGCAGCACATGCCTTACAACTTCTCCCTCAGAGATACTGAAAGTAAATGAGAAGAGAAATCTCCACTTAACCCTGTAATGTTTCTTTCCATCCTTTGAATATCCCTCCCAATATCCCTATCCTTAGAAAAACAAAACAAAAAACCCAAAAAGCATCCCATGACCAGCAGTGATCAGGACCCCAGTTTTACTTTTCCACTTAAAAGACAGCACCTCCAGCAAGAAAATACCCCCTGGCTCCTTTTGGCACAATGATTCGATACTGAATCAAAGGGACAAGGGCCACCTATTGAATCATTAACAAGGTTCCCTGCAGCACACAGCATGGAATAGTACAGCTGCTGCCTTACTTATGCCTTCTTTCTGCCACACATCTCAAAGTACTCTGTAAACGTTAACCAGCGAAGCCTTTCAGCACTCCCATGTTATATGCTTCGTGCCATTTTTGCAGATGGATAAACTGAGGGGATGGGGGATCCCAGAAAAACTCACTGTCACTAGCCTTAGGTAGAAAACTAATGCAGAGCGACCAAATAATTTCCTTATGTATTTTTATTAGATGACAGTGTTATTGTTTCCTCATATAGCATTGGTTCAATTCTGGCAGTTCTGTCATGATATAGTCAATTTAGACGCTGTGGCAGCGGGGCAGGCAACAGAAAGCCAATCCAGTTCTTGTGGCTTCCCATTTGTTCCTCAGCCTAGCCCCTGATGCTAACTTTCCTACCATCTGGCCTATAGGTAATGGGATCATATAGGTAATGGGATCATTGAATTGTGCCAATCCTAGTGTAAACAGCAACAGAGGTTCTGTCTGCATTCTCACTCTAGGTATCACACGCAGGCATGAGGAATATGCTATTTATGAGAATGAGTGACACATGGAGAGGAGAACAAAGCCACTAGTGTTGATTACTAAGGAGAAGATGAGGAGCACTTTACCTTGGTTCAGAATTAATTTAGAGGGCAGAATTAGTGCTTCTGGGTTTTCGGTCTTCATTGAATTCAGAATAGTGATTCAATTCAAAATATTCAGACCATCTCATCTTCAACAATAAATCCATGATTCAGAACAGGCTAGTTGCTGGGTTCGAGACCTGCATGCTACAAAACAGAGTGAGCTCCTATCCCCTGTCCGGCTCCTGCCAACCTAGCAACTTGAAAGCATGTAAATGCAAGTAGATAAATAGGTACCACTTCACGTTTGGTCATGCAGGCCACATGACCATGGAGGCATCTTCGGACAACACTGGCTCTGTGGCTTAAGAAACAGGGATGAGCACCGCTCCCTAGAATTAGTAACAACTAGCAGGGTAACCTGAGAAGGATACCTTTACCTTTGGCTTTAATTGCTATAAAACTAAATAGCCTGGGGGCTCAATCCTATGCAATCCTATGCAACCACATCAAACACCAATATAGCTGTGCCACTGCATTGTGTACATTCGTATGGGATTAATCACAGAGGCCTCCTCAAGATAATGGAACATTTGTTTCTTCAGAGCTGAACTGTGGCTGCATTGATGATGGAAAGTTGGGTATTGCTGGGGCCTCAGAGAGACAATTTACCTCTGATTACCAAATGCTGCAGGTAGACAACTGGGAATGTCAAGACATTGTTGGACCATGCATTCTGAGCTAGGTGTTCCTATTGAGGATGGTGGTTCCTACAGTATTTGAATGAAGTACCCCACATTCAAGATACCTGTTATACATGTAAATCAACTAACTCAAACTAATGAGCCATACTTCTAACTAGAAAAGGCAACCCTCCTCTTCTGTTTTGCTAGTCAAGCAACCATAAAGATTTTCCTTCCTAAATCTTCAATATGGAAATCAATCAGAATGTAAGTAGCAAATTCTGTCCAGAATGCCTTTTAAAAAAAACTAGTGAGGAAGGAGTACAAAAATGCATTCTACCCAACATGAATTTGGTGCAAAAATCAATTGGCTAAAACTGGTTTTTTGCTTAAGAATGTAGGATCCTTGTACACACATAAAAATTCATTCATTCATTCATTCATTCATTCATTCATTCATTCATTCATTCATTCATTACTGCATCAAATTCATGATCAAATGAAGAGAAGATTTGCAGAGATTTTGATTTGGAGCTGGTTGAATGAAATTCCAATTAAGACTGAACAGAAGTAGCATAAAAGGTGCAATCCTAACCAGCTTTCCAGCATTAGCATAGGTGTCCCACTGGGAAATGTGCCATATCCTGCAGTTGGGAGGTGGGGCAGTCACAGAGAACTGTAACATTTGTTCTCTTATCTTAGAGTTGCATTGCCCTTACCCCAAAGCAAGAAAATTGGTTAGGATTGTGCCCCCAAATAAATCTGATCAAACTACTGTTTGCCTCATATAAAGAGCTTAATTCATTCGGGAGGCATGCTGTTTAAGTGAAACGCTCTTTAAGTGAAGCGGATTTTCCCATAGGAAATAATGGAAACTCAGACGATTGGTTCCACAACCCCCCCAAATATTCATATAAAAATATTAATTGGATGTAAAAATGATGACCAAACACTGGAATTGAATTCAAAACATGCATTCAGTGTGCATGATCCTATGACGTCTACATAGGCTGCAATCCTAAAGACACTTTCCTGGGAGTAAGCACAATGGGGCTTACTTCTGGGTACACATGGTTAAGAGGTTGCAGTCCTAAAGACACTTTCCTGGGAGTAAGACCCATTTAACACAATGGGGCTTACTCTGAGTAGACATAGTTAGGAGACTGCAATCAAAGACACTTTCCTGGAAGGCTTACCTGGGCTGCTGCTGGAGGTTCAGTGTGGTCGGTGCGGGCACTTGGGAGCAGTTAGAGGCAGCAGCGCTAGCTGGCAGCCCTTTTAAAGAACCTCCATGCAGAGCGTCAGGGCTGCATAGCATGCGTGCCCATAGCACACTTGCTTGTTAAGTAAAGTGGAACTTGTTATGTGAAGCAAGATTTCTTGGAAATTTTTGCTTGTTCTGTGAAACGCTTGTTAAGCGAGGCGCTTGTTAAGCGAGGTACCACTGTACTTCTATGAACTTCTGAAAAGAACAAAGCTTACACATGCCTGTGGGTAGACCACGGAGTAAGCATAAAGACTAATATGCTAATATCTAGTAGCAAGAGGTTAAAGATCTGCTTAGTAAACATAGTGTGACTTCCCTCACAAAGCAATATTATCATAAGGGAATGAGTTCACAATAGGAGCACAGATCAAGTGTATTCATCAAGACATCTGCCCTTATTGCAGATAGACCCCATTGCCTTGCTTTGTTGCCTTATGCACATCTTTGTAGAACAGTCAAATTATGCTGCACTATTCTCCTTTTGTGTTTTTTTCCCAATTCTGAAAGCACAAAACACCAAGAAATATTTAGGAATGCACTATTACCACTATAGTGTCCTCAGGATGTCTGTAAGTCAAAATGCTTGATATAGTCATAATTTTCAAGTATCTTTCATTACTTTGATCAATTTTTCTACAGATACTGTTTTGTCATATACATTTTATTCTGGAGGTGTTAGACTTGATTTCCCAACATATCCGCCTCCTATTACAGGTCATCAGAACTTGAGACTCACCAGCTGCCCAATCCTATCTTGCAACATCCAGCATGCAGCCATGCCATGAGGAGGGGCATACTATAAGTTATAGTGGTTGTGCAGAGCAACCAGTAGATCTTACCTCCATGAGGTCCCTGATGGCCTGTGAGTTTCCTTGAATCAATATAGCTGTCATAAATCCAAGAAGAGAAAGGCGGTGGAGGACACCAAAGAACAAGAAACAAGATCTGGCATATGCCAGTGTCTGCTGTTCTTTTTCCATTCCACCCAGAAACTGTCCTGTCCCTGCCCCTTGCCAAAAATGAAATGGCCCTCAATTGCGAATGACATTAAACCAGTTTAATGTCCAGGTTTTGTTTATAAATTATTAAATAATATTGTGACATTGTGGTACTATTTCCACAACCTTAAATGTATTGTGAAGAATAAGGTACAAAAGGTACAGAAGTATTATTGTGACAAAGTATAACTAACATTTCCCAAGTTTTTGTGTAATAATTGGGCTTCTTCAGGTTTATCAGGCTACACTGGAAAAAGCAAATCATGCACACTTTCCTCTGTGATTATTGTAACTTCCTGCTTCTGGTCACATTGGAAAAGCTCTGCATGCTGCTTTCATGTGAAATGTCAACACCTTCGCAGCAGGGCCTGTGATAACTCAGAAACACAGTGATATACAAAAAAATATAAAGCAATGTAGGAAACAAAACACTAACTTCAGCCACATACCAGACCAAACCAGCTAAGGCTGCATATGCTTACACAGGATTGCTATCCTTCTATGGGCTGCAATCCAGAAGTGTACTTGGGATACCCTATCTATCACTGGGGTGGCCCAAATCCAAGATGGGACAGCTCAGTAATGCCAGAAAAGACTTTGGGCAGCCTAAGACAACATAGACCTTCCCAAGATGGAGCTGGGCTGGCTACCCATGCCAGCCTAGGCAGTTCAGGAGAGGCATGTTGAGGGCATATTCATCATTGTCTAGAACATAGCAGTTATGCTATATCCACAGCCTGTTTTCCAGGCAGAAATGCCCTCTTCCTGCTATTCACCATTATACCACCTCAGGAGAAGGTATAAAACTGAGTAGACCCATAGGGGTCTAAGATAAGGCAGAGTAAGAATGGAAGTATTGACAAAAAAATCAGAGTTCTTGGCCAGCCTATCTGCAACCCCTGCCTCTCAACCTCAGGGTATGGCACAACTACGGAGGCCCACTAATCTTGGGATTCAAAAGGCCATTCCAACAAGCCCCTTACATCCACTGTAAATTGTACTGCAACCTCATGCTGCAGCTTGACTGGTTGTCAGGTACTCCTTATAACACAGGCACCACAGGCACTACAGCTGTTCATTGTTCAGTGTGAACTGAGGGGGGTCTCCTCAGGAGCAAGCTCTCCCCAGGTGTCAATGACTTGGTGCCTACTGAGCATGCTCTGGATCAGCTGGGGCAGAGCAGGCTTCCTGACTCTCTGAATGCAGCATAACTTTCTGCTGTGGATACAGCCTAGCTGGGGCAGCCCAGCTATGGCCCTTCTCACTGCCCTAACTCTGGATTGCTCTGCCCATCTTTGATCGTAAGGATGCAATCCTAACAAATTTAGGCTGGCCTAAATCACCTGGCATGTATTCCTGTGGTGGTGTGAAGATGTTGCCGTATGCCTGTGCACTGTCTTAACACCCTCCAGGACGGGGGAAAGAGTGTGTTATGACACTTTTGTGACACCCCCAAGTTGGCACAGGACTTACACTGAGGCTTATGCTGGCCTAAACGGAGGCTAGGATTAGGATTACTGTCTCAGCCCCTTAGACCTTTCCATTTACCTTAAGGTCTGGGTGGCGCAAGTGGTTAAGACGCTGTGCCTGTTAACCAGCAGGCCAGGGTTCAAGACCCAGGTCGGCCCCACAGGACAGGGTGAGTTCCTGTCCTTAGCCCAGCTCTGCAATGCCAGCTAGATCCAATCGTATAGGCTCTGCCTTTCCATTGGACTAATTCAGTAGTGTGGAGAGAGGGGATTTGCTGCTTGGGTAACAGCCCATCCTCCATAACAATCTAACCTAGGCTTTCGTGCTTCGCTTGCAGCGTATGCAGCGCCTAGCACGATACCATAGTCTTTCAAGACTGACGGAGGCCTGTTTAGAAAGCTTGTGTAGAATTGTGGCCAAGAGAGAATGAGGCAGAATGAGAGAATAACACATGGCTATAGCTTGTCATACATGGCAAACCCATCCATTTTGTTCCTTTCCGTCTTGCAGATATCTTTATAGTCATCTTGAGAATCAACAAAAACAAAAAATGTAGAAAGAGTGAGGGAAAAGAAAGAACAGAATCCATGCAAAAAAAAAGTTAGAAATAAATCAGATTAAACAACCTGCTTGCTCTTTCCCATTTGTTATTTGAAGTCTTGTCAAGTTATGGAAAAGCATTTTAATTCACGGCCCACCATTTTAAAAAGAAAAAAAAAATCAATAAGGTACATTTTTTCTGTGAATCAAGTCCAGAGTTTTCTTATAAAGGTATAGCTTGACAGATTTCCATTAATTTTATTGCCTTGAAGTGATGTGATTGTGATTTAATATGAAGAATTAATAAAAGATATATGAACTTTTATTTATATAACCCAAGGAGAAGGAGTCAATAAAAGCTTTTTCTTTTAATTTTTTTCTGTAAATTTAAAATTAATCAGGTTCTACAAGGAAGTGCATAATGTCATAAGGAGATACCCTCCGTCGTTTCAACCATCCTTCAAGCTCTTCAGGGAAAAAAGATGGGGAAGAAAAACTTAAGACTATCTTAATTCATATTGGCTTCATTATTCTCTAGATAAAAGGTACTCAACATAAAATGGAAACTCGGAGTTCAAACTTTTAAAGAATTCACATATTTACATCAATTTTTAAAAGGTTTTATAACTAATGAACTCAGATTTCTTTTGGCATGGCATAAAATCCATTTGTACAGTTTTTAATTAAGAATGCAGCGTATGCAATTAAAATTAAGGGTAGAGACTTCATCAGATGTCCTGAGAGAACCCCAGTCGAAAAAATTATGTTAATGCTGTATGTCCTAAAAGCATTCTCTGAATGCTAGAAACACTTTATGAGAAATTATTTCTGCCATACAATAAGGATTTATTTAAAGTTAATAATTAGGAGCTTTTAATTTTGGAGTGTTAAGACTTAGTTTATCACTAATCTCTTTGGCATTTGTTGTGCATTTGCAAACAAGAAGCAGGATCATTTAGAATAAAGAAAAGGAAAACATACTTACACTCTGTCATGTCCACAATCTATAATGCAAATAGTACATTGCCTATACAGACAGGGGAATTCCTCATGTGAATTTTTAATATTTAAAGTAACAAGTGCCATTATTGGGAATATTAATACACTTTTTTATGATGAACTGATTAATATTGCATTTGAAATAATGAATGAGATGCATATGTAAAAAAAGATAAACTCTGTTTCATCTGCTTTAATGTGTTTTACATACAACTAAATTGATGAAATTCAAGCACTCCAAACTGAGGTTCCATTTCAAGTATGATGTATGTACAATATGGTTTGGGAAGTTCCAACATTTTTAGATTTCAAACTTATTCGGTTCTGTGTAAAGCGTAATGTGGTGCTGCTGGCAAAAGTTATTGTTACCTTCTTCATAATGCTAAAGAAATAAACTCTTTTTGGTTTTATAGCAAGATTTGTTTCACAATCTCGACCAAAGAAAAGTATGCAAGTGAGATTAATATACAGCTTAAATGAAAGAGAAAGGAAGTAATTGCTGAAAGATGGTTTAAGTTAGGCATGCTTCGTGTTGGGTCCAGGAGCTTTCACTTTACTTTTATATTGCAAAATGTAATAAAGTGTTTAGAAAGGTAACAGGGGACCTGAGGTTTCGCAGTGGCTGGTGAGTCGATTTTAGTAAAGACTTAAAGGGGAAGAGCGGGAAGTGGTATTGCAGAGGACAAGAATGGAATTTCCAGGCTTGGGATCAGGCATATTTGAATTGGAGAGGAAGGAAGGAAAAGGTGCCGGCAAGGTGGGGAGTGTACAGATAAGAGAATATTATGCCAATTTGGTTACCAGTCTGCCCCAAATGGTTATATTTCTTCAGCATTTTGCTTTTCCTCAGGTACAAAGATGGCAAAAGTGAAAAATGGGCTTCAACAGATCATGCCCCACCTCGCAACACCACTTTTTGTCATTACAAGTTGGATGCATCTGAGCTGGCAACCTTACATACTAATAAAATGTAATGAAGAACATCTGTGATGTCCTAACATGGTTAAAGATACAATGAATGTGAATGCAAAGGGTGAGCTTTGAGATGCATGTTAGCACCTGTTATAGCAGGATTGAGGATGATGATTGCATATGGTGCTCCTAGGTGGGTCAAAGGGGCAACTAGGGGTTGTATCAGTAGAATATGTATGTGCTATGGCTATAGCCCAACCCCATAAGGCCTATATCCTAAAGTGAAATTAAGCCCCTTGCTCCAGAGCAGTTAAGATGACTTTCCATAAGATAACACTAGAGGGTGATGTAACTGCGTGGACCCATAACTGCTATGAATTTTGCCCTAAATCTCCCTTTTAGCCACTACTACATGCGTTGAAATTAATGTTGACAAAAAGCAGGTGTAGACCCAAGGAACCTGAGGGTGGAGGTGGAAGCTTCTTCTGGGGTAAGTCAACAAAAGTTTACTTACTCTGAGAAAATGTTTCCAACTGCTGCTTTTCTGTGAGTATATACCTGTTCATGATTTTTTATGACAACTTGCAACTCTGGACATTTCTTTAATGAGATACTACTTATGAAGCTGGGTAGTCACATGTTATTATAATTGTTGTGAAAATTTGTATACATGTTATTTTATGCATGTTATAAATGTTGCTTTTTTAACCTTTTTGATATATATATTTTGATAATATTTGTTAATGGCTGGGATCTATGTGGTTGGTGAAATATAGCTTCAGATACTATTTTGCCTTTTTCCCAAAGATATATGCCCTTCCCCACAACAGCTTCTCCGAACAGAGAAAGAAAACAGAGGAATGAGAAAATGGGTAAAAGACAACAAACAAGTCTGGCAAAGCTAAAAATGCAATCCCCAAAATAAACAACAAAGATATCCTGTAAATATATATGTGTCTTTTACATTAACCAGCAACATTTAAGGATATGGAACAATGGGGAAAAACTTGGCCAAGAAATGCATTTCATCTTTAATAAAAGGAACCCAGGACATAGAAAGGAGAGAGGAAAAGCCATTTTGTAAAATAATAATATTCAGGAACTTTAACATAGTTAGAAAATTACAGTGCTAAATTATTTCCACTCTGGTCTTTGAATCTGCTAGCGTCATGTGGAGAATGGTCTCCAAAGAATGTTACCTTGAAAGGGGTGAAATAAGAAATAGACGAAAGACCAGTGAGCAAGTATATTAAGAGTCAAACATTCTGTGCAGTTATTTCTTGTTCTTCTTGTTCAGTTTATATTTTTATACTAGTAACAGCCTGCAGCTATCACTTGTGGAGGTACAATATGACAGCATTTCACTGGCATCCTGAAAGGGAGGGGGCTGAGTGTCACAGCCCAGAGGGGAGTGCCAAAAGCTCAGAGGGGTTGCCTCTCCCCTGCCCTCCCTTTGGCCTTTCCTGCCTTCTCACCCACCACCTTCTCCCAGTCTTTGACCCTGCCAGCCAATCTGTCCAGAACTTGGACAAGCAGCAGGGAAGCCTCCATGGTGTCCATTTAGGTGATGGAGGCTCCTCCGCTGCCCGTCCTGCTGCCTATCCAGGTCCTGGATGGACTGGATAGGTGAGGGAGGCAGATGCTTCTTTAGTACTCTGCTCAAACTGACCCAGTCAGCGCATGCTCTTGACACCTGGATCCTCTGACTGTGCCTGGCAGGAAGAAGAAGGGACGCAGAAGGTGCACTAAGAGGACCAAAGCATCCAAAGCACACAGTGCCCAGTTCTGTTTGAGTAGAGCACTAAAGAAGAGTCAGCCCCCCCCCCCACTGCTCCAGGAACTAGAAGTAGGAGGGAAGGCAAGGGGTGGCTGAGGGGAGGGGAAAGAAGGAGGGGGAACACACCTGCAGGGGGTTTCTGGGGAGCTGAACATTGGGGGAGGTGGGGCACTGAATTTGGAGTGGCAGGGGGCAGTAGGCATTGACCTGGGGGGCAGCAGGGTTGGTTGGGGACAGCCCTGGGTGCCAGATAGGCTGGCGATGGAACTGCAACATTCATCAGTTTCAAAAACCACCCTAAGTTAGTCCTAAAGCAAGTTAGGATTGTGCTGTATGTTGACCAGGAGAGGGTTAGAATTTGGCTTCCTTCCTGGGCCCACTATGCTCTCCAGTGCATCCTTCTGCTGTCCAAAATACTTACCATCCCACACACTTTCTGACTTGTCATGCCAGCCCAGCAAGGCCACTCCTCATTGCCCTAACTCTGGATTGCAGCTATCTCATTGAACACATTTTTGCTAAAATGCCCAAGTACCACTGGTGTAATGTTCATATCTACAGAGCAGGGGGATGCAGCCTATGATCCTTGGACTGAATGTGGCTTGCCAACTGCTCTGGTCACGGCTATACTGTACAATGTATATGTACGTATGGTTTGGGCAACTGAGCAACTGACAATCAAAAATGCAACTAGAAACTGGAAGCAATAAAGCTAAAGTACTGTTTCTACACTGATACTCCAAAAGCTTGTGATTACACACTTTCATTTCCTCACATGAAATTGAGTAGGAACTGAATAGGAACTAAGTGTGTCAAAACCTTGGTCAGATGCAGCCTGTGGAAAACTTAATGTGGCTCTCACATCTGGCCTGTGGACAAGCCTTGTAATGTATCTAATACATTCTTATATTTAAATTTATGTACATTTATTCAAATTTGAAATGTAAATCATTTTTTTGGCCCCTAACAGAGTGTCAGAGAGATGTTTTGGCCCTCCTGCCAAAAAGTTTGAACTTTCCTGCTCTAATAGAAGAGGCTCTCGGCAATATTTCAGAATCTGGTCAAGATTTTACAACACCAGATACTATTTCTGCTATGTTATAACAGTGTTACGTTGTATTTTTTTGTTTTAGGACATACTATCAAGTATACAGTGGTTTTGCTAGATAGAATGCAAGCCAAGGAAAACAACTGTTAACGCACCACATTTTGTTGATAGTCAGCCTAAGCAACAATAATTTGAAGGACAAATGCTACGAACATGCCTAGTATGCAAAGAAAAATTAAATTGATTTATTGTTGTATGCTTTCAGTGAAACTAGGCAAAACTCCCCGTGACCGTTCACACTCAATTTGAAAGCAAGTTACTTGCAAGACAAAAAAAAATGATTATTTTCAAAAGTTTCACTTAACCACAAAATATACACTACAGTAGAAATACAAACCACCAGTACCTCCTGAGGACATTTCCCATGACAATATTTTTATTTTCCTTCCAAACACAGTGTAGCAATCACAGTTTTGGAATATTATAAGGGTTTTAGGTGAGGGCAGCCAAAAAAGGACAATCTGTGAGTTGGATATTTTGTAGCAATTACATACAACTTTAAGTCCAGCAGAAAGTCATTTTGTGATGTGTTCCTGGCACTTCACCAATATTCCAGAAACCTTGTATGGCAAACAAACATGGCATCCAAGATATATTGACATTACAATTGGGTTAAACTGCCCCCAATACCCTGAACAGCAATTTTCAACCTTTTTCATTTCATGAACCATGGATAAGGTGCTAAAATGGTCAAGGCACACCATCAGTTCTTTGACCATTGACAACGTGCTCCATGCTTTTCGCAGGTGGGCTCAAATCTCCAGCTCAAATCTTACAGCCCTTCTAATTAACAATCTCCTCAAACTCCCACAAGATACAGTAGTTATGGACCCTTTATGGCACACAAGTGTGCCACGCCACAGTGTTGAAAATCACTGACCTAGAACATCAGGAACAATTTAAAATTGGGGTCTTTTGCAGATTAGTCCCAGAAGGAATCATTTTATTCATTTTAAACCACTGAACCATAAAGCTATTATGAACCAACAAAAATACTAGGAAGAAAATTGAAATAAAATAGTAATTAATAAGAATGGATCTGAATGAAACAGAATGCAACCATCAAATATCTTGCTGCCTGAAGTGATCGTCAGAGATGTAGACAGTAGCTTAGATTTGGTATTGATAAACCCGTCATGGCTTGAAAAATAGCTACCACCTCCTCATTGGATCCAGGATCAAGTATTTTAATGATTTCTGCCTTTTGTACTCCCCAAATGCAATAGATTTTAGGTTCAGTGCCCATTTTGTTTATCTTGGATTTGTCATCCATAATTCTTATTTTTAAGATGCTACATTCTCTTTTCATACTTTTAAATATCAACAGAAGATTAGAGAAAAATCATTGAAAATGTGCAAGCTATCACAAATACAGATTTCCCTATGGATTGTCTAATACTTTACAGACAAATGTTAAAGATTTATTGCACATGAACATCAAACATGGTTTTACTACAGTTCTCATTTGGATCAAATTGACACATTTTACATTCATTTTAGCCTAATGAGATTCTTTCACTACACATTATATTCCAAGTGACCTGGTGCATTAAATTTGTGGCATGGAACAAACCCATTCATACAACAGTAGCATTTTTCTACCAGGTTTCTCATTTTTCATTTTTTTAAATTAGTAAACAATTTAATAAAATCATAAATCTGAAATTGGCTCATGCATAAAATATGTGGCAACTTTGACTTCATAACTTTAAGGCAACAAACATTATGAATTAGAGTTGTGACTAATTTTGATATTTTTATAGGGTTGTTGTGTTGTTATTTTCCTGAGGTGCTTCATCCTCATTAATCAACAGTTCGGATATCTTTCCAATTGTTAGACTTACCAAGTTCTATTAATTTCTAATGGATCAGTTCTTGTGTCATTATTGAGGCAATCTGCTATTCCTATATAATACAAGCCTCAAAATTTCTTACTGAGCTGATATGATCCTCCTGCCACAATTTTTATTTGACCTGGAATCACCCAGAATATCCATATTTTTCAGATTTGAGGATCCCATGATTGTGATCTTTGTGCTAGTACGATTACAGCACTTGCAGCAGCTCCAGCGTTATAATAGTGCACCAAACACCTGAAGCATTTTGACATTTGTTTCTCCAAGTCTTAGCAGATAGAAGGAGTGTGGCAGTTTGAGATATCTGGATTCCAGAGATCTGTGGATTGACCATGGCTTGACCATGGCTGAGAAATTAGGACCAAAACAAAATAAAATCCTGGCCTGGTATGTTGGTTCTCTATACCTCCAGGCTTCTCAAAGGGCATAGTGAGGATCCCCCCATCTTCTCCATGAGAAAACATTTAGTGTCAGCATCTCCTCCCAGTTCATTGGCTAATGATGGTATCCCTTAGAGGCTCCACAGCGGCAAGGACAGCACTCACTTCAATATTTTTTTTATTTATTTATTTATTCATTCATTCATTCATTCATTCATTCATTCATTCATTTAAGCAATTTGTATCCCGCCTTTCTTCCCCAACAAGGGGGAACTCAAGGAGGCCAAACAACAATTAAAAAACAATAAAACACCACTAAAATTAGATACAGTAATAAATAGAGATTAAAACACATTAAAATGTAGTTAAAATACAATTATATTAAAGCTAAAAACATAGACTAAAAACAATAAAACAAAAAATGATAAAAACAAAAGCCACCAACCTCTGCCCCCATTAAAACGCTTTTTTAAAATAAAAGATTTTTAGGCTCCGCCTGAAGCTCTATATTGAGGGAGCTTTCCTCAGTTCTAAGGGGAGGGAGGGCCAAAGCCGGGGTGCCACCACCGAGAAGGCCCTATCTCTGGCGGCCACACCTCTCACATCTCTTAGTGGCGGCACAGTCAGTAGGGCCCCCTCAGATGACCTTAGGTTACGGGTCGGATTGTACAGAAGAAGGTGGTCCCTCAGATACCCTGAACCTCAGCCGTTTAGGGCTTTAAAGGTCAGGACCAGCACTTTGAATTCAGCCCGGAAACGAATGGGCAGCCAGTGTAGTCACTGAAGCAGTGCCCCGACAGAGTCGAACCGAGGAGCCCCAGCAACCACATGGCCGCAGCATTCTGGACTAGTTGAAGCTTCTGGACCGTCTTCAGAGGCAGCCCCACGTAGAGTGTGTTACAGTAATCCAATCTTGATGTCACCAGGGCATGGGTCACCGTGGCCAGAACCAAGCGACTCAGGTCTGGTTGCAGCTGGCGGATCAGCCGAAGCTGAGCAAAGGCTCCCCTGGCCACAGCCGCCACCTGGGACTCCAGGAGCAGCTGCGAATCCAGGAGAACCCCCAAGCTGCGAACCTGCTCCTTCAGAGGGAGTGCAACCCCATCCAGAACAGGATGATATTCCAATACCCAAGTCGAGGACTTCCGGACCAGGAGAACCTCTGTCTTGTCCGGATTTAATCTCAGCTTGTTCACCCTCATCCAGTCCCCCACTGCCTCCAGACAACGATTCAGGACTTCATCTGCCTCCTTGGACTCAGGAGGAAAAGAGAGATAGAGCTGGGTGTCACCAGCGTACTGATGACACCTCACTCCAAACCTCCGGATGACCTCTCCCAGCAGCTTCATGTAGATGTTAAATAGCATGGGGGATAGAATGGAAACTTGTGGCACCCCGCACCGAAGAGACCTGTGTGCCGAGCAAGCATCCGCCAGCATGCTTCTGGGACCCGTTCCCCAGCACCACCTTCTGGGACTGTAAAACAGTGCCTCCAATCCCCAACCAAACCAACTGACCCAGAAGGACACCATGGTCGATGGTGTCAAAGGCCGCTGAGAGATCCAGCAGGATCAACAGGGACACACTCCCTCTGTCCATTCCCTGGCGTAGGTCATCTGCCAAGGCAACCAAGGCAGTCTCTGTCCCAAGCCCCGGCCTGAAACCAGATTGGAAGGAATCCAGATAATCAGCTTCATCCAGGACCCTCTGAAGCTGGGATGCCACCACCCGCTCAACCACTTTGCCCAGAAACAGGATGTTTGAGACTGGCCGATAGTTGTTTAGGTTTTTAGGGTCCAGGGAGGGTTTCTTCAGGAAGGGGTGAACCACCGCCTGCTTTAATGCAGGCGGCAACACCCCCTCCCTCAAAGAGGAGTTCACCATCCTCCCTGTCCATTCGGCCAGTCCATCCCGGGCCAATCTGATTAGCCAGGCTGGGCAAGGGTCCAGCAGGCAAACATATGGTCTCACACTACAGAGAATCCTGTCCACATCCTCAGGTTCTACAAGCTGAAAAGAATCCCAAAAGATGGACAGGACAGGTTCCCCAGGGACATCGTTGGATGTTGTTAAAGTGGTGTCCAAGTCATGCCAGATCTGATCGACCTTGTCTGCAAAGTGTTGGGCAAACTCGTCACAGCGAACCTCCGTGTGCTCTACCATGGCAGTGAGGGGGGCCAGATGGAGTAGGCCCTGGACCACATGGAAGAGCTCTGCTAGATGGTTCTCTGTGAATGCGATGGTGGTAGCAAAGTATACCTTTTTAGCCGCCACCACCGCCGTAGAGTAGGCTCGCCAGTGAGCCCTGGCCTCTGCCCGATCAGAAACGACACAAGTCTTTCGCCATTGTTGCTCTAAACGTTGACCTTGCTGTTTCAAAGCCCGCAGCTCCCCAGAAAACCAAGGAGCTGCATTTGATCTATGGCAGGGCCGAGGTCGCTCAGGAGCGATCTCATCCAGAGATCTCTGTGTTCCAAAGACTGACCAAGGAGCCGGGTGAGTCGCCAGCTCTGGCTGCAGGAAAATCTCCCAAACCCCTCAGGAAACCATCTGGATCCATCAGTCTCTGGGGGTGGACCATGGAATGCGGTCCCCCACCTGTGCAGAGGCTACCAGCTGCGATAAGCCTAAATCTCACCAGGTAGTGATCTGTCCATGGCAACGGAGTGATGGAGATGTCCATCACAGTACAAATTGATTTCAGGTGTTGGTCCATCCAGGTGGACCTTCTAAGCTGCATGGGCCTTCAACCAGTATCCAGCTTAGCTGCTTTTCCAGAATTAGATTTCCCAGAATTAGGGCCTATAATATCAAATCCAGATTAATCATTTTTGTTAAAATCCTTAAGTCCAGATAATCGACATGTTTGCATTGGTTTCTCTGTGTGTGTGTGTTTTAAAAGTGTATATAGAAAGGTTGGGACTTATCACAATGTGTAATGAAGGGCTACAAGTTTTTAACATAGCAGAGAAATATTGTCATAGAAAAAGGCAGTAGATGACCTTGAAAGGAGGTGAAAGGAAACTAGGAAATGTTAATTAAAATTATTAGTGCCGTTTGAGGTGCTTATCTTGTTTACTGCTAAGGTGTTGCTCCCTCCTGCATAATTAACAGTAATTTTACTTACTTTCAAGTCTGTAATTTTAAATATCACAAAGTTTTATCTTCCTACAAGAGGTAATTCATGATTGGTTGGTCTATAACTGCTTGATGTTTTAATCGATATATGCAACTTCCACAAAAGTCTGTTATAATTTGTCAGGAGAGTTTTATACATCTTTTATAGGGCAGGATTAGGCATGGAACAAGAAGCTGAAATCCTATTTAGTAATGAAATTTAAACAGAATTTGGTGTTTATGATGTGAAGATAAATTTTTGCTTGATCCTTCCTTTTACTTTCCTCTTTATGCCAGACTACTGGAGGACAATGATATCTGGAAAACAAACCAAGCTGAAGTTAAATCCATTTGAACACAAAGAGTTACTGTCAGTTAATCCTAAAAAAGACAATGAAGATTTTAAAACTAAACTGCTTAAGAAATGAATATGTCCTGAATGCTTTCAATTTGTTTCAAATCCAGAGTTGAAGAGCTCTTTGCTGTTGTCTAATATTTGCATAAAATATTTAATCTTGCACGTTAAATTAATGATATGAAAGACCTAAATGTTTGAAAAGTGTTGTTGCCTGAACAATGTAATCTTTCCGCTCCAGACTTCTTCACGGAATTGTGGTGCCCTTATTATAATATTCCTGTAACCTTCTGAAAGTATTGTCCTGCAATGAATTTACTCATAACATGCTTGATTTAACTCTCAGGACTTTGAAAGCTTTCCTTTAGTAAAGCGGCATTATTATTCAATAGTTGCATATGGATGTTAGTAAAACTTGGACACACCGTGTCCATATGCTTCTAAGCATTCAGAAATATTTCATACATTCTCAGTTTAAGGTAGATGCGCATAATGTTCAAGTACCACTCTTCATCCTGGGACTCCAGGAGCAGCTGTGAATCCAGGAGAACCTCCAAGCTGCGAACTTGCTCCTTCAGAGGGAGTGCAACCCCATCCAGAACAGGATGATATTCCAATACCCAAGTCGAGGACTTCCGGACCAGGAGAACCTCTGTCTTATCAGGATTTAATCTCAGTTTGTTCACCCTCATCCAGTCCCCCACTGCCTCCAGACAACGATTCAGGACTTCAACTGCCTCCTTGGACTCAGGAGGAAAGGAGAGGTAGAGCTGGGTGTCATCAGCATACTGGTGACACCTCACTCCAAACCTCCGGGTGACCTCTCCCAGCAGCTTCATGTAGATGTTAAATAGCATGGGGGATAGAATGGAACCTTGTGGCACCCCACACCGAAGAGGCCAGGGTGCCGAGCAAGCATCCCCCAGCACCATCTTCTGGGACCGGTCAGCCAGGAAGGAGCGGAACCACTGCAAAACAGTGCCTCCAATCCCCAACCCGGCCAACCGACCCAGAAGGACACCATGTTCAATGGTGCCGAAGGCCGTTGAGAGCTCCAGCAGGACCAACAGGGACGCACTCCCCCTGTCCATTCCCAGGCATAGGTCATCTGCCAAGGCGACCAAGGCAGTCTCTGTCCCAAACCCCGGCCTGAAACCAGATTGGAAGGAATCCAGTTAATCAGCTTCATCCAGGACCCTCTGAAGCTGGGATGCCACCACCCGCTTGACCACTTTGCCCAGAAATGGCATGTTTTGAGACTGGCCGATAGTTGTTTAGGTTTTTAGGGTCCAGGGAGGGTTTCTTCAGGAAGAGGGGAAACACCGCCTGCTTTAGTGCAGAAGGCAACACCCCCTCCCTCAGAGAGGAGTTCACCACCCTCCCTGTCCATTCGGCCAGCCCAACCCGGGCCAATCTGACTAGCCAGGCTGGGCAACGGTCCAGCGGGCAAGCAGATGGTCTCACAGTACAGAGAATCCTGTCCACATCCTCAGGTTCTACAAGTTGAAAAGAATCCCAAAAAATGGACAAAACAGGTGCCTCAGGGACATCGTTGAATGTTGTTAAAGTGGCGTCCAAGTCATGGCAGATCTGATCAACCTTGTCCGCAAAGTGTTGGGCAAACTCCCCACAGCAAGCTTCCGTGTGCTCTACCACGTCAGTGCAGGGGGCCAGATGGAGTAGGCCCCAGACCACACGGAAGAGCTCTGCTGGGCGGTTCTCTGCAGATGTGATGGTGGTAGCAAAGTATGCCTTTTTAGCCGCTGCCACCACCGCAGAGTAGGCTCGCCATTTTATTTTCCTTGCAGTGTCCTCATGAAGCATTTCTCAAATATGACACTTTGCTGTGGACATTGTAAGTCAATTAAAATAATTGTTCCAGTTGCTGCTGGTATTGGGAGGAGCAATGGTGGGAAAAAATGTCAAGGATGCTGTATAAGTAGTGGCAATAGTGCCAGTGGGACCCATCACAAAGGGTTATGCAGCCCCTTCCAGTACCATAGTCCAAATCTGGACTAGTCCTCCACAAATCCTATTTCAAAAAAATAAAAAATGAAGAGCCTCTCTAAGCCTATATTTAGTCCTTGCAGGCATGAAAATATAGTTATTTGATGGAATCCTATTTTGTAATAAAATGTACACATTTTCAGTGCTGAGTAACTAAGGTGTCTTAAGACTAGGTGTGTTCCAAATCGCAGCTTTCTAGATTGTATGGAAATATTCTAGAGATGTTGCTTTCCCCACAAGAATCAGTCAATCAATATCAATTGTCCTTTCATATATAATATTTTGTCTTAGCGGTGGGAACTTATAAGATGGTACTCTGATCTATCCCAATAGATCCTGTGGGAAAAGTTTTCTATATCCCAATAGGCTGTAAGGGCAACAAAAGATATCAAAAATATGTTGGCAGAGGATCCACTGTGCTGATATTGTTGTAAAGTCGTTTAATTGAAGCAGCAGAATCAACTACAAACTATTATTCTCTGGAATCCATTTTACTGCATAGTCAGAGTGTTCTATTGAATCTCTCTTGAACTATTATTGTGCTAACAAGTACTACAAATGACAACTTAATAAGGTCTAACCACATGTGAAGAATGTGCAAAAAAGACTGAAAACAAAAGGAAAAAGTCCCCTCAATTTTAAAATCTGTTACAGTTAAATTAAGCTAAAAGTGTTCATCTCGTGTCGGTAGATTGCCTTCGAAAGCTTACTTTTGTTTTCCCTTCAGAGTGGTAAACATTTCACTGTCTTTTTAATACAACTGCAGTTGTTTGCTTTTAATTTCAATCTGAAAAAGACATTTTGGACCGGAAAATATATAGTTTACTCTATGAACTGCACATTTTTGTCATGTGGCCATTGTGTAGCAGCTGCTCATAAGTCTGACTTGGAGTTTAAGCCTCAAATTTTTGAAACTAGACATTGGCTGCAATTCTAACCTCCACTTAGGCCAGTTTCAGTCCTGGCCTAAGTCCCATGCTAACCTGGGGAGGTGACACAAAAGTGCTGTAAGACTCTTCTGTCCCACTCCTGGCCTCTGCACAGGCATACATCAACCTCTCCACACCACCATGTGAAGATTACAGCAGGTGAGTTAGTCTGGCCTAAATTAGTTAGGACTGTACCCATTGTGTCATAAATATAAAACCAAAAGTTTCAATACTCTGGAGCAAGATGGCCAGAGAGTGGGAAGGTATTCCCCATTCCCTTTATCCCTTCTATGGCTGTACACTTCAGTCCACTAAATAAGTGGAGGGGGAGTGGGCTCCTGATCGTAACTTTGTGCTTTGTGAACACTGAATGAATGGGCAGAAATGGTATGGCGCTCTGGCAGCTATTTTTCCCTCTAGGACCAACATAGGAGGCCCCTACTGTTGTCATCCTCTTCCATCTCGTTATATTGGAAGAGGATCAGATCCCCCAGTGGAGTAGCAGGCTGGACAGAACAGCAGACAGATATGCTTGGGGCTTGTAGACTGATTGCACAATCCTAACTATTTTAGGCCAGCATAACTCACCTAGCATTGTTTATTGCGGTGGGGTGGGGAGGTTGGCGCATACCTGTGCACTGCCTAAGGCTTCCAAAAGTGGGACAGGTGAGTTACGCTCAGTTATGTCAAGTGCACCCTCAATGCCACTCTCACACTGTAGTGTCCCATGAAAAAGGCTTGGTCTTGTGTTTATTTCTCTTCTTGTATCCAGCTGCTAAGCTACACAAAAATATAATCCATTTTCCATGTTGCACTGCTATTTTATTTCTAGAAGCTCAATTTTCTTGAGTTGCGCAAAAGACATTATAGAACAAAAGAAGGTATACTCACAGTTTGAGGTTCAGATATGCCTGAGTTTGGGCTTCATGTTTTTCACAAGCCTACTCTTTTCAGTTTACACAAGTGGGTGAATAATTTATTTTATGTATGGGAACAAAAAAGTGTGCTGAAATCTCAAGATTGCCTTCAAATCACACAACTTATAGGTACTCTGTGACACTTTTTACCATAGAACAGAATGAGTTTTTCAGAATTGAAGCATACAAGAACCCCTTGGGCTCATTCTGCTAATATCAGTTTCCCCACAAATTGTATCTGCAGGTCATGCTATTTTTATTGTGATGGTTTGATGACAAATTGTTCCTTCTTCACATGCAAAAGAAGAAGTGAACACTTTTTCTTTGAAACAACTTTTTAAAAGACACTTCTTTTTCACAATGCAACAAAAGCTGTTAAGGTCTAAGGGAAAATTGCACATAGCTGAGGTTTAGTTGGTTTGTGTCCTGCATGATTAGCTGTTTCTGGCCTCAGCTTGAGCATTGTGTACAACAGAAGGGGAGGCAGGGATACAAGGAGGTCAAGGGAGGGTGTCGGGGGAGGAAATCAGAGAGAAATAATGCTCTAAAATATGTGTGTTTAAGTGATGAAATCAACATCTGCTAGCTCTTTTTCTGTGTTTTTTTAAATATTATGAACTCATTATAAAATAAAAAAATGATGTTGGAGGCAGGAGAAGCTGCTTGAGATAAAGTTTGATAGCATAAGTAGGAGTCTACTATGGATAGGATGGGATTGAATAGGATGGGATTGTGAAATCTAAAAAAATGATGGGGTCCAGGACAATTATTACTGTATCTATACTGCTTAGGTATCCCATCTAAAATATCACTCTTAACAGCTTTATCTTATGCCTTGCAGTTGGAGTTGGAGGCAACTGTCAAAAAAGTCAAAATATCGTGTGCATGCAGCTTGTGCCTAGAAAGTGTGTAGGTTATCAAATTCACTGGCACATCAAATAGCAACTGTGTTCACCTTTCTATAATGCAAATGATTCCCAATGTCCTGCAAGTGCACAAGAGTGCACAAAGGTGGTAGTACAATTCTTCACGTCTGTATTTTTACAAAAGCTTTTATTTCTGCCACAACATAACCACTGTACAGATGTGGACACAGGTCCATTCAGTGCTCAAGTTCTATTGAAGCCATTCCAGACTTGCTACCCTGTCCCCACAAATAAATAATATTGCCTGTGTATTAGCTTGCCTGTCCCATCCCCTTAAATAGCTAACAAGAAGCCAAAGCCCATCTCCATTGAATAGGAAGACCAGTGCATATGTGTGTGCAATGGATTTATGATTATAGCATCCATCACCCTCAGACTGTATTATTGCAGTGATTCTGCATGATGAACATTTAGGACTGTACAAGATCCAGAAGACGGTAATGAGGAGTTAATAAAGTCACACCCAAACTGCAGTGGCTTAATGGTTAAAGGTGCAGTGCCTGTCAATATGAAGATCAGCAGGTCAACTGTTCGAGACCTGAGTACTGCAAGACAATGTGATCTTCCACACCTGCCAACCAAGCAGTTCAAAAGCATGCAAATGCAAGTAAATAGGTACCACTTTGGTGGGAGGGTAACAGCATTCCGTGCACATGTGGGCCACATGTCCACGGAGATGATTTTGATAATGCTGGCTGTATGACTTATTAAGAAAGAATGATGAGTATCTCTCCTTAGAATCGGTTACGACTAGCAGGGCAACCTGAGGGGACACATTTATTTTTACACCCATACTGGTGTATTGGTCAAAACTGCCAATTCTGGTTCTCTATAGCTTCTTTGGGCCTTGGTGTAAAAATTTGCTCATCTCTTGAAAGTCTTCATAACAGACATCCAGTTATGGATGGATCTAATGATCAATTGTGCCATTTAAAACTAACCTAAATATGACATTGAGAGATCCATGACTAGTTCTCCTACTATTTTTAAAAACTCCTGTGCATCTTGTCAAACAAAGTGATGATGTGCTTTGATCATTTTAGCACTTTGTCATTGTTCCAAGAGGTGAAAAAGTTGAAATTGCTGTCCTTAAGACTAATCTAAGGAGGTAACCTTTCCTGTACACCCTTAGATTTTATGTGAGTTTCTACAGCTAAGTAAATGTAATGAAGGATGGAATAATTCTGGTCATTCATAGAATGACATTCAAGTAAGTTCTGTTGGATGCATTCAGAACATAATATAAGAAGGGCCTGCACTGGATCAGGCCAAAGGCCCATCTAGGTCTAGCTTCTTGTATCACACAGCAGTCCATCAGATGCATCAAGGAGCACATATGACACCTGCATCCAGGTGCCCGCTCCTGTTTCTGGCATTTTGAGGTTGTTCACCTCTACACAACCCTCATGGCTTGTAACCCATGATGGTCCTTTCCTCTCAGAATTTGTCCAAACCCTTCTTAAAGACATTGAGGCTAGATGCCATTACCACATCCTGTAGCAGGGAGTTCCGCAGACTAACTGCACAAAGAAATATTTCCCTTTGTCTGTTGTCAAACATCACTAGAGCTATTGACTGGGAACTATGGGAGATGGGACATTTTGATTTTGAAGGAAGTTTAAAATGAAATACTTTTCTGTCATTCTTTTCTTATATCAAACTTTTCACATTTACCAAGCGCCCATATTTTTTTTTTGCTAGCATATTCCCACAAAGGAACTGTTTTGAAGCAAGCAATTTAAGTATAACGGTCCATGAATAACAAAAGCTGGCCTTTACGCATAACAAACTATAACCCAGTTCGACTTGGTGTATCTGCTTCTGGCTCACAAGCCTTCTAAATGAAAGAACATATGTTGTAAGCCTATCAGTAAGAACAGCCACATGCAATAAACAATGCTTGCAACCTCAGTCTAAAATGTATTTGTCTCATTGGGGGAGGTCAGAAGAGGGGAGGAGGCTGAAAAGAAAGATTGCTCCAAAATTGGTAAAAAAACAAAAAACAAATCCAACCTCCATCTGATCTTTTAAAAGCCAGACATTTTCTACAACCATTTTTATGAGGGCATGTGGTAAAGCCGCAGCAAATATTACTGTTTGTGAATAAAATGAAAATTAGTGCTTTGGTGTTCACCTGTACGTTCTCCTTTAAAGCCGGCGATTGCATTTGAAACCTGCAATTCTCAACAAAAAGAGAGAAGTTCAGTGCTGATTGCTGGATATTTGGACCTCCCAGTGCAAACATTAACTGGCTGAGAGGCACTCTGGAATGTAATGAAGGAAACAATACTGGGAAAAGAGCCAAAAAAGCAGAAACACTGGCGCCTGGAACCTAGGGATTTGCCTCCTAGTAATAGGAGCTGAACGAGGCCCAGCACTTCTGTTAGGCTGAAAATGACATACTGTGATCCTTGACTTAGCCAAAGGGATTTTAAATGGAGGAAAGAGCTAGCAAGACAAAATCTTCTGCACTTTTCACAGTGTTTTCTAAATCAAGCAAAGGAAATAAGGAGGAAAAAGGCTGAAGTCTATTACATTTGATCCAGTTAAGTCAAGAGTAGAAGCTTTTTAACTGCTATTATTTTTTCTGTTGTATTTTCTCATTGTGACACACCACCCAGAAAGCTCAGACATAAAGCAGTAACTTGAAACTGCTTTCATTCAAGAAGAAGGGCACCCCAACATTGCATTATTGACAGGAGGTCTGAAAAAACTGACAGCTGCAGAAATTGTACAGTTGAAGTTCAATTCCCTGGAGGAAGAACAATATACTGATGGCATTAATTCTGTTTGGAATTGTTAAAATAAGAAAAGGTTACGGGGCTGAGGAAAGGAGCGTGGGTTTCTCTTTTTCTCTCTCTTTCTCTCTCTCTCTCTAGTATCAAAGGCAAACCTTCCTTCTTCCCTGGTGTCCTTGGGCTGTCATCTCCAACCTTTTGAAACTGTATCTGATTATCCATGTGGCAATTAATCATAATTAAGCAGGCTTGAGATTTGGAAAGGTACAAAGAAGGTGGCTATAGATCTGGCTTTTGTCCTAAACACTCCCCCCCCCACCGGTTTTTCTTTTGACTGCTCAACCTCTGGTTTGGAGTCACATAGAAAACACTAAAACCAAAACAAAAAAAAAATTAAAACCAGCTTTATTCCCCCTCGAATCCCCCACTTTTTAAACATGATAGCTCCTACTAACTAAGTTCTGCAGAACTTGGAAACAGTTTCGAAGAGGAAGCTAGGTAACAAATTACCTTTCTAATGCCAAGTGATTTGGATCCATTCTTACAAACCAGATATTTTTCAGTTTATTACAGGAAAACACTCAATCATTATATGCTGGCATGCTCTCTCTGAGGCACATGGAATGCCACACTGCCCATTCCACCCACATCCAGCTTTTTAAAGTCTAAGCAAGGCAGAATGTCATCTTATTAAAATGTTTTATATATTTATAATTAAAAATACTGGCTGGCATTGGAAGCACTCTAACAGATGTAACCCAACAAATACCCAGGGTCAAGCATGGAAAACAATGGGTTCTTTTAACTCTCACATTCTGCTCAGGTTTCCCCTTATGCACATGGGTCCAATTTGTTCCATTTATGATTAGCTTTAAGTAAACTGATGTGCTATTTATTTGGGAAAATTGCCATTTCAGAATATTACCATAGTCCTCCCCACACATGCACTACCATGAGGTTTATTCCAGCATCATCCATTATTTGGCCATTACAGTGTGGAAAATGGGGCTTCCAAACTCACCAAAACAACAACTAACTTGACAGAGACGCTAAATGATTTATTGCAGATCTCTCTGTTAAGAGTTAATGTGCAAGCTGAACACATGAGCCAAGAAAAGAATGAAAACCTAAAGGCTTAAAGGGCAATGTGCTAGCATGGGAAAGGGATTTAAATGTCTGTGTAATTGATTTAAACATCAAGCGTGTCTGCTAGACAGGTACATGAAAGGGACGGGCTTTGCCACCCCTATTTACTAAAGCCTATTGGTAGGCTAAGGTATCAGTTAGTTCACCCAACAAATGACAGAAAAAAATCAGATTTATAATTAAAAGCAATACACAGCATCCTCTTCAATCTAAATTGTTTTCAGATTTTTTCTCCCTCTTTTCTGCAAAGCCCAATATACTACATTTTAATCTTTGTCACAGCAATGAAACAGAAGAGAGATCATAATCGGTCAGAAATATATGTTTGAATCTTTACACACAAATCCTTGGTTCCATACAGTTTCAGATATGTACTCATGACATTCCTAAAAGCAACAATGAAATCAGCTTTTCAGTTTCTTCATTTCAGTTTATTCTTCTCCTACACTTTCTGCTTTGAAACTACATGAAAAATTGAGCTCTTTTCACCTCAAACTCTTAGAGTAGGTTGCAGCAGTTTAAAACCAATGCACAGAAATTTAGACATAGGTTTGTAGAAATCTTGAATATATACGAAGTACATTAGAGTGGTAGATGAAGCCTGTTTATTCAGATGTCAGTCCCATTGTATCCAGGTTGTCATCCAGGTAAATAGAATTTGTAGCCTTACAGCATATATGTAGTGAGTCCAACTGTATTCAATGGAACTATCTCCAGGAAACAGGCTATAGGAATCGTGTCAAAATGCGTTCATCAAAATTCATATTCAAAATGCGTTCATAGGATTACATTTTAATGTAAGTGATTGATTCTGGTTGCAATCCTAGCCAACTTTCAAGCACTGGTATAGATGTGCCAGTGAGACAAGTGCTTTATCCTGCAGTTGGGGAGGGGAACTCACCATAGAACTGAATTTCCTTCACCTGGAGCTGGAAAAATTTGTTAGGATTGCACTCATACTATCTATGGTGCTCTCGTTCAGGGTGCAAGCCTAGGACACCCTTCGTTTGGCACAAGTGTTTTGCACAATACAAGAGTGTTGCAAACATGCTGTAAATCATGTCTGAGCCACAATCGGGGAGATTAGGTCAGTGCACTGCACACCTGTCCACACCTGCTTTAAAAGTGGAAAGTACCTGAATGGATGCAAACATCACATCCCAGGCCTCCAGGAGTAGCCATCCCATCTGTCCTTTCTGTTCTTTTTGTTCTATTGGTGCTTCGAGCCTCCATTCTCTGAGATAACATGGTATCAGTCAAAATACTTGCATTGGATTTAGTACAGGAAAGCCAGTCTGCCTCAACCAGCACAAGTTAGAAGTCTGCAAGTGCGCTTCTATGCACCAACAAATTTACTCCCAGCCCTGCAGTATTGCAAGCACAGGTTGTCCTCAGAGCTTGAGGGGAGGGCTGGCTGAGCTGAGCTTCAGTATGAGATTAGCTGGTCACTCTTTCAAGAAAACTTTTTTCTTACACACAGATTAGCTGCGTGTGTAGTTTTTTAAACCACCCCCTGGAGGTAAATTAGTGGTGGTGTGTTCACTTTAATTGGTATTGAGTGGGGTTAAGTAGACAAGCGATAGGCTGTGGTGGACAATCTGAGGTATGTAAAGGTCAGGGTTGAGCCAGAATCACTCCTAGATGCCTGGTTGGCTCAAAGAAAACAGGCTGGCAAAGCCATGGACTGGAATAGCCAATGCTCATGTAAGGTCCCCTGTGATATGGCAGAGCAACCTAGCTGCCATATCACATGTTGGTGATGATACACACACTTAGGCTTGGCCTTAGATTTGCCTGGAGTCAAATTGTATGCCCATTAACATCTGTAGAAGTATACAGCCAGGCCATTTTTCCCATTAGCTTCCCACATAACTTTAAATAGCTTCCTACTCTTGATGTTTACGTATTTAGGCTAGCCCAAAAAATTTAGGCTGGCCCAACTCACATGGCATATCATTCCATGTGGTGGTGTGAGGAGGCTGGCATATGCCTGTGCAGTGGCCTAATCCCCAAATGCAGCAGAAGTGCCTTATTGCACTTTTGTGACACCTCCAGGTGAGCACAGGACTTATGCCATGGCTTATACCAGCCTTACTAGAGGTTAGGATTGCAACCTTAGTTAATAAAGTGGCCCAGTTAAATTCCAGCCTGTGTCTGTGTGTTCATTGCGATGTGGGATAATTATGCTACCCAATTCACTTTGTGTGTCTACACCAGTGATTTTCAACCTGTGTGCCATGGTGTGGATACTCCTTAGGTGTGCTGTGGGAATTTGGGGGCTGACATTCATTAATAGGAAAATTGGGGGATTTCAACTGTCTGGTGTGCCTTGTCAATGGAAAAAAACAATTGATGGTGTGCCTTAACAATTTCAGTGCCTTGTTAAGTGTGCCGTGAGATGAAAAAGGTTGAAAATCACTGGTCAACACTTTCTGTCCACTAATTCAGGGTGCCCTGCTTATCCAAATTCAGAACAGGAATATCTTGATAATGCTGTTATGAAGGTGGTATGTTTCACCAAACTCTAGAAATCCCCATTACCATCTATAGCCCTCTTAAAAATTTCAAATATATACATATGCACTTTTTCATAATACAATTTAAAGTTTTGGGGAAACAATGCCCTTTAAAATGTGCATATCTTTTTAGATAGATCAAAACTGCCTCACAGAACGCCATTATTAAAGCAATTATAAGCCAAAAAATGAATGCCCTTGTGTTGGCCAAGTAATTATGTTCTTATTCTTGCTTTCTATTAAGGTTGATGTGGATATTGCCCCTGGAAGCACCAACTGCCCAGCACTGATTACCCTGTGACAAAAGTCGTCCCAGAGACTGTCACTGTCTATTTGGAAAAGGAAAGCAGACTCCGCTCTATCTTTATAAAATACTTGGCATTGCTGAGAAAGGCTGAATCAAGATATTCAGAAGTCTATTGGCTTTGTATAAAGATGTTTGGGTATAGTAACTAGCCTTCTCTACAGCATGACATCCACTTTCTTATAAAATGCCACTCATTTGTGCTACCTGAGATGCTTTTAAGACTTGAAGAGACGCACCAAATTTGGTAGTAGGAACATGGGAGCCTTCTGGGTTATTCAAACAATTGGAAAACACAGCACTTGGCCTATTTCTGAATTCCTATTTGTCTTCTTTAGTTCTCCTGTCTCATCCTTGTCACTATCAGTGGAGTTGGAGCTTTGAAATGCCTGCATCCACATTAGTTTAGGATTGCTTCCAGGTCATTTGGAATTCAAGCTGGGAACTTGATCCAAGAAACGAGTCACATAATGTAGAGCTATGAGAACTTGGGAAAACCTGCTTGGCAGGTTCTCTCATTTGAGTTTCATTTAAAATATCATTTATTTAGAAAATCGCTTTCTACATTCACCAAGCTTGTAAATCTACCCTCAGCAAAATTCATTGGAGATTTTTTTTAAGGAGTTCCGGGTGGGTGGGAAGGAAAAGGAGAAGTCTTGACAGCCAAAGGGGAAAATAAAACCTCTGTTTTTGAAGTTATACTGTGGATTTTTTTTCTCTGATGGGATTCCCCCATCTCAGCCCCCTGACCATAGCTTTTGACATGTGGAGTGTTTTGCAGATGGATCGGAAGTGGCACACGTACAACTCACATCGTTGCTGCACAGATGTTTGGGTATGTGTGTGCCAGATCTACTGCATTGTAAGGTTTGGTTTTGCTTTTGCTTTTTAAAAAATTAATTAAATGACCACATACAGTTACCATACAGATGCAGAGCGGGGACTAGTACATAGGGAACTGATAATCCTTTCACAATTATTCTGAAGGTGTCACCAACAAAACTGCCTTCATTTTTGCACCCTCTTCAAAATAGCACTGGGCTTCACATCTCTGGAAGAATTCATGTTTTGTGTTTCTTCCTAATGTTAGATGCCTAATTTTTCTGGTGTTCCTTAATATGAGAATCAGCACATTGCCTTTAAGGTTCAGGATATTTTCTGTTTCTGACCTATGGAAGACTCCTGCTATGCTTTTAATTGTTTAGGGAGGCTTGTTTCTGAAACTTGTGAAACTAATAAAAAAGATAAGCCCCACCAGAATACCCACTGAATATTGTTCTGGCAATTTAAAATTTATGTTCTGGACAACTTATGCTTATGCTTTGCAATTTTACCAGTATCTGTTATATATTTGGTTAAAAATACACATACGTACGTGCGTGTGTGTGTGTGTGTGTGTGTGTGTGTGTGTGTGAGAGAGAGAGAGAGAGAGAGAGAGAGAGAGAGATCTTAACAGAATCTCATCAATTCTGAAACAATTCTGCACTAAATACCTCATGAAATACTAAACATATCATGAAATAAATGATTTCACTCATTCCAAACTACCATGTCTTACACAAATATTGAAAAGTGAGAAAATTTTCCTGGCATCAAATGGTGGGGAAAGGGGAATTCAGGAAACAAAAACAAACAACTGACAGTCCAATCCTACTGATGATTGTACTTTCATGCATTGTGACAGAGGAAGTGAGGTCTGTTGCCATAAAAATGGCTACCACTGAAGTGCGCAATGCGCCAGCAACAGCTTCTTGAACATACAGTTGCAAAATAATGCAACTTTATTGATGGACCCTACTGCACCCACCAGAGGTAGCAGGGAGAGAGCAGGACTGGGAAAAGAGGGGAAGTCACAAAGCAGATGAGGTGGTAGGGGGCAACACCATGCATCCTTTCCCCACACCTTCCACCTTGGATATGTACCAGCTACTGAGCTGGTAGAAGTTATTGGGGACCCATTTTAAGCAGTAGGCTTCATTAACTGCCCCACACTGCAGATTGCAATGCATGCCCCATTGGCATGGCTGCATCTATTCTGAAAAGCTGAATAGAATTGAGCCATCAGTCTCCTATAATCTTCCAAACAATTAAATTGTCAATATAAGCAATATGACACAGACTCCATATTGGCTGGCTAAGCACTTATGTTCAAACAAGGAAATTCTTCAAAAACTATATTACCAGTTCTCCCTGAACATGAAACAAAGGCTGCAATCTTATCTACCCTTTCCAAGGAGTAAATCTGGGTAGACAGGAGAGGGATTGGGCTCAAAAACTCCTATTAAGTATTAACGTGTTCTCGTAATTATAACAAACTTTTTAAGTTAAAACTGTCTGATATCCAGTAGTAAATACCTACAAAAAGAACACTAGATTAGTAGAATAGTCTGAACTATGTTTTCCATCCGTATTAATTAGACACGTTCCTAGATGTATTTGATTGATCTCTTCCACATCCCCAAAAGTACACAATGAAGTCTTCTGTGACTTAAAAAATATTTGCAGCACTAACTGTTAACATAACCCCATACATGTGTCTATACACTCTCATTAACTGTTATCTATTTTTATTTTCATTGGGGACTTGGTAAGCAGCTAGCAGTATTTCCAGTTTTACTTTCTGCAGGACTGTTTAAAAACCATGATGACCACAAAGAATATAATTTAAGAAAAAAATGGAGTGCCTGTACAAACGTTCAGCAAAGTGACCCACAGTTTGTGTTCTGAATGTTGTAGAGGTCACTGCACCCTTCAGTAAAGCACTCATAAAAACGAGGTGATGAACATTATTCCCAGTTGCATTTGTTTCCTTTTGCAAAGGCGGCATGTCTGAACGTCACTTTATAACAGTGATTTTCTACCTTTTTCATCTCACAGCACACTCATAAAGTGCTAAAATTGTTAAGGCACACCATCAATTTTTTGAATCTTTGACAAGGCACACCATGCTGCTGATGGAGGACTCACACTCCTATCTGGGGAAGTGTGAATTATCCTTCCCCCAAACTTTTGCAGCATTCCTACAGACCATTCGTGCAGGAACAATGTACTACAGCACACTGGTTGAAAATCAGTGCTATATAAAATTAGATTATGCTTTCCATAGAAAAGGAATATTTGGATCACCTGGGGGAACACCTGGGAAAAAAGGGATGTTTTCTTTCATGTACCTAGAGATATTGAAGTCTTTCCCAAATCCTTGGTGTTTTTCAACACTGCTTCTTATTCAGGGAAAATGTAAAGAAACTGTTTCATCAGAAGCTCACCTACCTTCCACCCTGAGAAATATTTCTTGGCAAGATCCAAAATAAGAATGGATTTGAGTTTCTGGACATATCAAAAGTGATATACCTGAATAGGCTGGGAAACAGGAACAAGAGTTCAGGATTGACAACCAGCCAATAAATAGAACATGCAGTGGGAGCAGAAACAACAGACCCTCCCAAGCAAGTTTGGTTAAGAATCAGCATTTGCTGTGATGCAAAATTCAAGCAAAACTGCCTTCCCATTTATTTCTGCAGGGCCTGCTGAAAGACTGGGCACATTATTCTCAGCTGTGCCTCATTCCGGGTCAGCAGGGTAGTTTTAAGGATTGTATCCTAATGGGAGTTCACTTCAGTTGGCCTCTCCAAATTGATCTCTTTTTTCTGATCTCACCAGTCTTTATGGTGGGTGTTGCCCCCCTCCCCAACTGCTGTCATTCTGCTCTGACATCAGCTTGGCTCTGGCCTCAATGCTGCAAGTGTTATCCTGGCTCTTTACACTTGCCTCCCTTTGCAACTGTTTTGCATTAGTGTACTCAAATGTTTAAACACCTCCCATGTTATCGCCAACCATCTGTACTGCTGATTGCACTAAATCAGCTGCTTGCATATAGACAGGTAAAGTAATTTATTGGTCAGGGTCTGTTTCATGTAAAGCATATTTGGGCAGAACAATTGAAATATTTAAAGGAGCCCACTTTCCTGCTTGAGTTTGATGTTTTCCATTACCACATGAGCAAGATTTTCTTTTTAATGGAGCAGGAAGTCTTTCTGCACTGTCTCAGGTAGGAAAAAAATTAAAATTTACCTTATGTTACTAATAGGGTTTCCTTTCTCCCAACAGAGACTCTGCACCTCTTAAGAGCTCTGAGACATGCAGAAATTCAACCAATGCAGATTTTCTTGGTGAAGAGATTTATTATTATTATTGAAAATCAAACAGAAATACACAGCGAATAACTTCATGTTGGTTTCATTCACATCACCAGTCGGACCCTTCCCAAGAGTCCAGGACTGTGTGATGTAGCCGCGTATAATTCGTGCTGATCCCAGAAGAGCGGCTTTCTGCAGTTGGCAGAGTGATATTTCGTCAATGCCAATAGTTTCAGGTGCCTGCCAAGGTCTGCCAGTGTGCCAATTATCACTGGTGCCACCTGCACTGACTTATACCAGATACGCTATAATTCAGTTCTTAGATCTTGGTAGCGGGAGATCTTTTCCAGTTGTTTCTCTTCAATCCTGCTGTCACCTGGTATGGCAATGTCAATGAGTCACACCTTACTGCTTTCTATGATGGTGATATCTGGAGTATTGTGTTCCAAGATCTTGTCCTTCTGAAATCCCACAGAAGCTTGACCTGCTCATTTGTGACCACTTTTTCAGGCTTGTGGTCCCACCAGTTTTTTTGCCACTGGCAGATGATGCCTTTGGCATAGATTCCAGTGGATCATCTGGGCGACAGAGTCGTGCCTCAGTTTGTAGTCAGTCTGCGCGATCTTCTTGCAGCCACTTAGAATGTGGTCGATGGTTTCATCCACTTCTTTGCAGAGCCGGCATTTCGGGTCATGGGCTGATTTTTCAATTCTGACCTTGATGGCATTTGTCCTGATTGCCTGTTCTTGGGCAGCAAGTATCAAGCCTCCCATCTCCTTCTTCAGTGTTCCACTCGTGAGCCACAACCAGGTCTTATCCTCATAAACTTTTCTTTCGACCTTGGCAAGGAATTGGCCATGCAATACTTTATTCTGCCAACTGGCAGAATAGATGGCAGACACATAGATGGACAGACAGAATTCACTATTTTTATAGATATATAAAGACTGGCAGTGGACTTCTTTCTACTGTCTTTCCATTTCCTATATACTGAGGTTGGAAGCCACATTAATATTTAGAGGAAGGTGAGATAGAAATCTTTTAAATAAATAATTTCCACTCCATGCAACCATATCTTGATGACTCAAGGCTGATCAACATTCAAAATTTAATCCTGGATGGCCAAGGTTTTATTATTGAGTGACCTGGCATAAATCAGTAACACCTCTCGCTCACAGACGCTGCTGTTATAGTTACCAGTGTCCATTCAGCTAAGAATACCACAGAAGCTGTATTTAAAAATACATTTTCCAAAGGAAGGTATGCAGATTAATATACGTAGACCACACCACCTTTTAAGAGACTGTTATGGGCTTTTGTGCAAATGCCTTTTTATAGAGCGCTTGAAACACAGATCATGTAAATATGTATCTAGGGTCTTTTAAAATGCAGATTGTTGACCTGACAGATCATAAATGGTCCCCTGGAACCATTAGGGAGTACAGTGTCATATTAACACTTACTTAGGTAATTTTTTAAAATTTGTGATAGTATACTAGGGAAAATAGTTGGGTGAACAGTTAAGTGAGTATGACTTTGAAACTACTCATTCCCCCTTTTGTTTATAGAGTGAAATCTTTAATATAATAGAAATATTTTTATATTGCATATCCAGAAAGATAAAATGTTCTTTGTACTATCTTTGCTATTCAGGAAATTATTCACATTTATGTAGTATCATCATGTGCACAGACCTTCATAACAGGTGTGAGGACAGATTCTTGTTCTGATGACCTTAGAATCCTGAAATAGACAAAAGGGAGACAACAGAGGAAAGGAAGGTTAATGGAAATGCAGTTATTTCATAAACATATACTTACTGTCCAATCCTATCCTGGATTGGGTTGTATAGTGGAAGTTTTTCAGTGGAACATAGTTCTGCTATTGCAGAATCAATGCTAACAGGTCACAGAGCCTTCAATCTGCTGCCATTTTGGAAGAGCTTCCTCTGAACCCCACCATGATCACCAGAGTAGGTGAGGGACAGAACTGGGAAGGGAGTGAATGAAACTGGGCAAACAATGGATGATGGCATGTGCCAGAATCTATTCCCTCCATCAGAACTTCCATGTCTCTTTTCTCTCTTCAGATATGTGCCAGCAAAAGAGTTGGTGAAGATCTAAGATACCCACTGAAGACGGAGGCTTATAGAGTGGCAAGGGGATATATATCCTACTGAATCCTACTGATTAAATCCTACTCTGAATCCTACTGATCCATCACCACCCCTGTGGGATACAGGAAGGCCCTTTCAGCATGGCTACACCAATGGGAGGGGAGAAAGGGATTGGGCTCTTAGTTGGAGAAGGATGTAGAAAGGGAGCTGTTCCAAGAAAGGTTGATTTTGAGGATGGATCTGAAGAATGAAGGAGAAAGTATAACGCAGATGATTTGAGAGGGAGTTCAAAACATAATGGACAACAAAGAGAAAGAGTTGCCTGAGAGAGCAGGAGACCTGAGAGTGGTGCAGCTGAAGAAGAGATTGTCACAAGTAGAATAAGTGAGTTGAGGGGTCAGGAAGACAAGATTTTGGAAAACTTTGAAGGGAAAGATGAGGAGCTTGTGCTGGATCTTGGGGTATAAAGGGTGCCAGAGTAGGGCTTTAAGCAGTGGGTAAGGTAGTGATCTGCATAACATAAAAGGTCAATTATTTGGTGATAGCAATTATGTAGCTAAGGGGTTAGGGGATAGCAATTGCAGAGGGCAACAAGGTTTATGGGGGCAACATGCTCAGCTTGACACTAGTGAAAACCTTGATATGTAATAATAAAACCATCATGTTCTATAATATTGGAAATTTAATGCAGAATCCAATGAAACAAACTGCACTAGGATAGCTTTATTCTATCCAAAAGTTTTGTCCTATTAAACAGAAAAGAAAATGCAGTTGACTTATGGAACAAAAACTACATTTACTTTACTCAACACTGATCTGTAAATATGAAACACATTGATTTCAGTGTGATACCTTTTTTTTCTTGTCACTTCAGTTTCCCTACCACATATCACTCTCAGTCCTTTAAAGCCAAGCCAGGAGAAAGCAGAAACAACAATCTCACTTAACTTGCTTATAATCTGTTGTTTTTCCAACCAACCCACGTGCTAAAGATTGTGATGTTTGGCTATGGGTTATATATATATATATGTGTGTGTGTGTGTGTGTGTGTGTGTGTGTGTGTGTGCGCACAGCTTTCACAGAGTTTGTGTATGCCTCTTAAACCATTTGTGCCAGGTGATTGCTATATCCCTTGAACACAAGACATTGTCTTGATGAACAGAGGTGTAAATGCTCCAGCAATTTTGCACATAAATGTGTCAGCTCTCTTTTACATAATGGAGAGAAGCCCCTTCATAGATGGGATAAAACGGGGTTTATGAATCATAGCAAGACATGCTTCTCATGAAGAAAAAGGAAAGGAATGTGATTTTTCTCCAGGAAGTCCTCAGCAAGCCATATGGAATCCAGCCAGGACATTTTTTTTCCAGGCTCTGCTGTCATCCTAATAGCCAAGAAGAGCTTTCCATGATGATTAACAAACTTTTGAGTATAAAAACAAGAACGATTCTCAAAGCAAAATAACTTAGCAGAGTTGCCATTTTAAAGCTTAAGGCAAAGTGATTGCAAAAAAAGGGGGAGGGAGTTTTTTATGTTCTTCATTGATCTGACTTAGATATCTCTCCTGTACTGAATTATTTGACTTAATATTCATTGTCTATTAAAGTGTCATAAAATCTCCAGCAATATAAAATTGTGATTGTAATCTAGCATCAGAGTGCTGCCTGTGCAATAATTTATTGTAACAGATGAAGCTGCCTTACTCCGTCTAGCACAGTGTTGCCCCCTCCAACATAAAGCACTGCTCCGAAAGTATCTACTGTAAGTCCTATCATGCAATATCCTTTTACTGCTGGTGCCTGAGACCTTATGAATCATTGAACAATGGTTCATCTAAGAAAATAAGTCCTGCTTGATTGGGCCATAGACCCATCCACTCCTGCATCCTGTTTCCCAGAGTGACCCACCAGCTTCCTATGGGAAGGCCACAGACAAGAGGGAAAGGCATACTTCTCCCCCATCTTTGCTCCCTTGTAATTCCCAGTGAAACTGCACACTGACATCATGATTTCCTTCTTCATTAATCTGTCCAATCCCCTTTTAAAGCCGTCCCCATAAAGTGGCAATCTCCATATTTTGTGGCACTTGTAACAAAATCCAACCACTATCACCAAAACCCCCCCAGCCAGGTCACTCCCCAGGACAGTCACTAAAGTGCCACAAAGCACTTTCAACTCATTTTCAGAGAAGATAGTCTAGCACATGGACATGTACCTGCCTCATTATGCACTGGGCTACGCAGTATAGGAGGTGGGGTGGGAGAAGGGGAGAAACATGGGAGAGAGGAGTTTGGGGGCCGAGGAGGGAAGGCAGTGAGTTGGACTATGGGCAGATAGCCAAGAAGCATGAGGTGGGGCAGAGATCCACCACTTTTGCTTGATACAAGCCCTGTTCCTGTTTAGGTTGCACCACTTCCAGACCATTTGGATCTGTTCCTTCCAAACTGGTGGCAAAGATCTGAGTAGATCCATTGAGGCTGTTGCAGCGCTATTCAAAACAAAGTGAAAAGTTTCCATTCCATTGCTTAGCAGCAGCTTTACTCTTTCCTAGATACAATAAGAAAGTACTGTAATGCGTAAGTTACTTGCGTGATAAGACAGTTGCAAGAAGTCAAAAATATCTGTAGAAATGAAAGCAAAAGCTTCAAGAATCCTCTACCTCTATGGTTAGCAAGGAAAAGAGCAGGTTCTAGCAGAAGTATAGAGGGTGTCAGGGGCACCACGAGGGTTAGAGTTACTCGGCTGAGTTACACAGGGCTGGAGACTCCAGAAGTGCAGAGTGCATGTGCAATCATTGTGCATGCGCTTTGAGCTTCCCCAACCCAGTGCTGAGCTGACTTTCCTGGCCCTGAGTTAGGGAAGTCTGGTATGCATGTTCAACTGTCACTGGTACATGCTGGATTTCCTCAGCCCAGGGCCGTAGAAGTAAGCTCAGTGCTGGGCTTGGGAGGTTAGGGGGATGGCATGTTGGGAGTGGGGTGACACACTGGAGGGGGGGTGATGCACTGGAGGGTTTTCAAACCCTTCTGGTGTGTCACCCCCTCTGCCATGTCATCTGGTGCAACCTGCACCAACCGCACCACCCTTTCGACGCCCCAAAGGGTATTGTGATGAAGGGGGTGTGCATTGTAATTGGGTTCATGGAAATAAGAGCAGATTTGGAACATGCCAGAGTTATTTAAGCATCTAGTTCCTTATGGGTACTTTCCAAAGTAACTTGAAAAAGACAATTATTGTTTCCTTTTGACACATCTTCTCAACTTGAATTAGACAGAATGTATCTTAATACTCAGTCTCTTAAAGACTGAGAAAGTTTTTGCCTTTTTTCTTTAATGCATGCACAACATGGATCAAATTAGAAAACTGGCATCATTGTTTGATCCTTCTCTTTTCCTCTCATACTGTGAAAAATAATGCTTTTTAGAACTGATGGGAACTGGAAGAGGACAATAAAAAGGCAATAAAAGCCTTCTTTTGTTCTGTGTGACTTATTTTCACAAAGAGGGGATAAGGCGAAAGAGCCGAAATGATTTCAGCATGCCTCAACACTTGCTGCCAAATGTTCTCATACTCCCACATGTTTCATGCTCAGACACACTGTTCTGTGTGTGAGCCTCCAAAAAGATGCCTCCATTGTCATGTGGCCAGCATGACTATAGGCAAAATCCAGAGTAACTATGGGGAGTCCTTGCTCCAGTTTAAGAACAACTTACCCTACAATCCAGAGTAACTACGGGAGCACGTAAGAGACATTACGTGCACCCGTAGTTACTGCACCACCTGGTGAAAACCAATGGGAAATTCATATTGTAATCCAGAGTAAATTATTCTTACACCGGAGCAAGGACTCCCCATAGTTACTCTGGATTGTGCCCTTAGTCTGGATTCTAATATGAATTTCTCATAGGTTTTTACTAAGTGGTGCAGTAACGATGAGTGCATGTAAAGTCTCTTACATGCTCCTGTAGTTACTGTGGATTCAGGGGCAAATGTCAAAGACACCAGAATGTTGTTACCTTCTCACCAAAGTGGTACCTATTTATCTACTTGTGTTTACATGCTTTCAAACTGCTAGGTTGGCAGGTACTGGGCAAATAACAAGAACTCACTCCATTGTCGGTATTCAGGTCTTGAACTGTTGACCTGCTGATTTTCAGGTTGACAAGCACAGTGTCTTCATCAATTCAATTCAAATTTATTATGATCACAGACCAGAGTAAAAGTAGTGTGCAAGTGTACAAGCACATATCAGTCCAAACCATACATTGTAGGTATTGGTTAAAAGTTAAAAGTTAAAGGTTTAAGGTTAAAAAATACAACCAGTCACCTCAGATAAAATACAACTAAGGCTGCAATCCTAAAGACACTTTCCTGGAAGTAAGACCCACTGAACACAATGGGGATTACTTTTGAGTAGACATGGTTAGGATTGTGCTATAAGACAATTCACCTTCCCCCCTTCCAGTTCTTACTATCTAGACTTAAAATAGAGTCAAGAACTAGTATCCATTGGGTGCACATTTGTTACATGTATCAATGAATTCCCATGTTACTGATAAACTAGTATCCATTGGGTGCACATTTGTTACACATATCAATGAATTCCCATTAAAATATAAGCATTTTTAAATAAAATATTAAAATATCAAAATAAAAATATTAAAATTAAATAAAATATTAAAATTCTAGAATTAGTCGTTAATGTAAGAATCATGTTCTCTACAGACACCAGTACAAAGTAATGGAGATATCACCTTTAGTCATCTTTCTACAGATGCTTATTGCAGCCACAAAAAATTTTGCAACCAAAAATGTGATGGTTGGGTTAGAGTCAGATAGCAGTAAAAATACAATATTGATCTCTATGACCTGATAGGCTGTTCAGTAATGGGAAGATAAACCTGGAATGTATATTGTTATAATAAATACAGTTCAACAAAACATGTTCAGTAGTTTCAATTTGTTTGGCCCCACAAGGGCATGCATTGGCATCCTTAAGTCTCGCAAGACTATGGTATCATGCTCTGATTGGAGGTCCTGAAACAGCATTTGGTGTGGCTAAAAATTCCCTTGAATTTTTAGGGATCAATGATTATAATTCAAGGGATCATCTCTCTTGCCTTTTTTAAAATATGGGAGCAATAACTGCAGTTCCCCAATCAGAAGGAATATGACCAGTTTTATCAGTGTAGGAGAACAGTGATGCCAAAATTGGGGCCCACCAATCTAGACTATTTTTTATTGCCTTGGGTGGGATAAGATCTTCACTTGGAGCCTTGCTTAGTTTCAGTTGAGCTACCAGAACATGAATTTCTGAGATACTGGTGTCTACGGTGGAACATCTCCTACGTTTATTGTAGTGCTGTTAGAAGCATCACTTAAATCATTGTACAGGTCATAAAAATGCTTCCCCCAAATCTCGGGGTAGATATCTCAGGGTGAAAATCTCAGGGTGAATAAGGGATGGACAGTCCAAATTTAGGAGAGCTCTTTATTAGCTGCCAGAATTGGTTAGTATCTTTGGTCTTATCTGCCTGAATCAGTCTCAGCCAGGATTCTTTCATGCCCTTCCTTTTCTTGCCTGCTAATAGTACTTTGTATTTTTTTTCCTGCAAAAGTAGGTTCTGTGCATCTTTTGGGTTGGAGCTGGACTTATAAGTTTGATAGGAGTTTTTTTTGCATGAACACATTTTTTATCAAACTAATGCTTGGGGGCCACGGTGAGCCTGAGACCTGGAGTTACATGTTCTTCTGGTGAAAAATCACTTCAGCTTCTTGACTAAGGGTGCAATCTAGAGTAACTATGGGGAGTCCTTGCTCCAACATAAGAACAATTTATTCTGGATTGCAATATGAATTTCCCATAGGTTTTCACTAGGTGGTGCCGTAACCATGTTGACGTAAATGTTTCTTACGTGCTCTGGATTGTAGGGCATATCTTGATAAAGATCTAAAGTCTCCAGTGAATAATCATTGAGAGATAGTGCGGTCTCTCAGAAAGAAGAGATTCAGTTACAAGTAGTTTGCTTAATTCCTGATTCAGGTGTGGGGACCACCTATGATGTAAGAAAGTGGCCCCCTACTGAAGACTGAGGGTAATATATGGGAAATTTCAATATTAGTGAGATTGGAAAATGGTCGCTGTTAAATTCCGGTATCACCTCTAATTTATCCAGTGCAGGTAGCAAACTAGCTGAGACTATAAAATCAGCCTCATTTTATCAGACTCATTTTAGTTCCTGCAAAGAAAGTAAATTCAGCTGGGTGATCATTACCAATTGAGCCATCCAAAATGTGCAAGTTGTTTCTTAATGTCATTTGACTTAAAAGGAAAGCTGCATAGTTGGATTTTGGACCGTTAGAGTGACAGCGTCTTCATCCACAGAGCCACTGCAACCTTCCTAATGCCTGTATTAGAACTAACCCAAAAAGTAACCATGTGTCAAACAGCAAGCATTCCAAACCATGTGTTTTTGGTTTGTATTTCTGGTGGTGGCTGAGCCAGGTGCTAACATGAACCACCTGATATTGGCTCATGACAAGGCTATAGGGTCCTGATTAATAATTTAAGAAATACTACAATATAGTACTTCATTAAGCTCAACAGTAAGCAAGATTGAAGGTCAGAAAGAGCAGGGAAACAGTTTTCCAAATAATCTGCAGTTTGTGAAAACAAAAATTAGAGTTTAGAAGATTTACCTCCGCTTCAGATTTACCTCACCTTCTGAGGTATGTGACATGTTTCAGTGCATACACAGGGCAAAGGGAGCCCAAGATGGTCAAATGACACTCCATGTTCCATATTCTAAATAGTTAAGCAAAAGATATGATAACTAATGTTCAGTCTGAATTAAACAGGTTGACGGTCAGAAGGACCAGGAATCACAGAAAAGAAGTTGGGAGATTATGCAAGTGATATAAACAAGAGAGAAGCAAGGAGTGAGAAAGCCACCTGAAGTAGCCATTAATCCCTTGAGATGTGTGGGGAAAGGGGGAAGCTGGTTTCTGCACATATATAAGTGACTGTGGAATCCTGTTTTATTCTATTTGAAATAAGTCTGCCAGTTCTTCAAGGAAGCCTTGCTAGATCTGAGAACTCTTAAAAAAATGCTTCCCTTTCTGGAAGTCTGCAGGCTCTGCCCAAAAGCAGGATTAATAATGCTAATCATACCAGAGCGAAAGGCCATCTGCACTGCAAAGAACATTTTCTCCTAGGACGTGGAGCCATTCCAGGATGTTTTCATATATGACATTAAAAGCACTTGCATTTCCCACATGTGTGCTTCAAATTGCTCCCCACTCAGCAGCGATGAGTTCACATACTTAGGGATGCTTGCATTTAGAAATGTAATATTTGTACATTTTATTTGTTCTATGTCAGTGACACCACAGGCTATTTATCACATTTGTATGTTACATTTCCTCCAAAAAAGTGTGCCGGCCTAAACTCCCTGGGAGTGGTACAGAAGTGCCTTACAGCACTTTTGCAGCACCTCCAGGCCAGCATGGGACTTGTGCAAGCCTAACTGAGGATTAAGATTATACTCTGAAGCAGCCTACTGTGCGCTGCATTGCAATCTTTATTTTTTTTTTATATTTATGGGCACAAGAACAATCCAGTAAAATATCAAGACTTCTAACTTCCATATAATTAAATGGGGAAGTATTAAATACCCTTAAAACAAATGGGACTTAACTGCTTTTTGCGGTCAGAATTGTCCCCAATAAGCAAAAAGAGAGCAGGAAAGAGATGTAAAATATCAAATAATATTTAAATATAATTATCCCATCACACAACATATACATGTATCGTTAAGAAAGCTGTTTGCCAATGGTACCCAAACTTTTCTTCACTGGGACACACTTTTTTAAAATGGCACTATCAGGATTAACATAATGTTATAAAACTAAAAAAAGTTTCATTTTACCTGTCACTTAAACCACATTTCATTTTACCAGTCACTTAAACCACATTTGAATAATTTGTAAAGATTAAGGGGAAAACAATACAAGATTTACTAGCAGGTCATTTTGATGTAGTGAAAAAAGTTACAAAAACCACATGTTGCATCATTTCAATTAAAGACTCAGGGATGAGTCCTTGGAAGTGCAAACTTCTTGCCATGTAAATAATTCCTCTTCGTGTGAGTAATGGCAATGAAATTATTTCTGATGGCAGTGGAAAAGTATGTCAAAGTGACTCATAACCATAACTATACATAACTATTAGAAAGGGTAAATCTGCAATTCATTACTAGTCCAATTCTACCCATGTAGCAATGACAAAAAGCAAAATGTGTTGTTTGGATTTCATCCACATGACATAATCTGTTCATATCCTAAAAGCTACCTATAAAAGTCACAGCTGGTCTTAGTTGTTCATCTGTGGGTACTCTTAGTAAACTGCAAGGTCAGCTGTTACATGTGAAGTTAGACAAAAATGCTTGTGTGGTTAATGTCTAAATTTGCACTTATAATTAACTGAGCATGCCATTGTGCATGATAGGTTGCTTATATTCAGTTACTGAGATATGAAAATATGCATGGCAAGTTACAATCAGAAGAAATCAAAGGGGAAGAGGGAGATATGTGTTGCATGCAGAAAGCAGGCCACCTGGCATAAGATATTTGTATTTTCTATACTTCTAGGTCACATATATATATTGCACATTAAGCACATAAGCAATGTACAGTATAGTGTATGTGTGGTGGGATGTTCCAGATGGAAATTTGGTATAGTTCTAGATCACATAAGCACATCATCCTGCATCAGTAGCTTCCTGATGGTGCAAATATAATAGATGAGGAGATAGAACTGCTCACTGGGGAGACTGCTCACTTGCTCCATTTTCCTAAGTCCTAATTGCATGTGTTTCATATCTGCATGGACAAAGTCACACAAGTAAATGGAGTGTTGCAATTGACTGGACCAGAAACTGCTTTTGATAGACCCTACAATCCAGAGTAACTAAGGGAAGACGTAAGAGGCACTTACTCTATGCATTTCTCATAGGTTTCCCATAGGTGGCACTGTAACTACATCAGTGTAAAAAGTCCCATAGTTATTCTGGATTGTAGCCTTAAAGCACAATCCAGAGCAACTAATCTGTCCACATAAGAGCCCTTGGGTTGCCCTATCTATCACTAGGGTGGAGCAACTGCAAGATGCTCCACCCCAATTACTCTGGAAGAGGCTTAGGGCAGAGCAAGGCATCATAGGGTGCCCTAAGGGAGGAGGACATGCTCTGCCCTAACTGCTCTGCCCTAGGCAGTTCAGGAGAGGCATGTTGAGGGCATGTTTAGCATTGTTTAGGGCAGACCAGTTACTCTGTATCCAGAGCCTGCTTCCAAGGCAGAAATGGCCTCTTCCAGTTCCTCAGAAATATACCACCTCAGGAGCAGGTATAGTAATGAGTAAACCCATAGGGGTCCATGACAAGGCCCGAGTAAGAATGGCAGTGCTGACCAAAAATCTGAGTTCTTGGCTAGCCTAGCTGCAACCCCTTCCTCTCAACCTCAGGATATGGAACAAACTACGGCTGCCCACAAACCTCAGGATACAGCAGGCCACTCCAAGAAGCCCCTTGTATTCACTGTAGAATGTACTGGCATCTCATCAGGGACTCCTTATAAGGCAGGCACCCAGTGGAGTCACCAGACTGGTGCAGCTGGTGTGGGCTGCATTGGGTGATGCGCTCCGTATGGGGTGATGCGCCGGAGGAGTTTGACTGTCCTTTGGCAGGCCCCGGGGGTCAGCACGCCTATTCAGGCCTGCTCCAAGGTGGAGTAGAAGCCAGAAGCTGCTGCTCGTCCTCGGAGCTGGCCCAAACGGCCAGCTGAGGTGCTCTGCACAGAAACACACTGAGCCGAACAGCTTCAGAGGAGACTTCCTTAGAGCAGAGAAAGTCTGCGCCTCTGCACGGCCATTCGGCCTCACTCAGGAGGCGGAGCGGCAGCCGAATGGCTTCAGAAAGAGTACTGCACAGGCACCAACTCTGACGCCTGCACAGTCTCCTCTGAAGCCGAAAGTCTTCAGAAAAGTACTGTGCAGGTGTCAGAGATGGTGCCTGTGTAGTACTCTTTCTGAAGCCAGTTGGCTTCAGAAACAACTGCGCAGGTGCAACTTTGGCGACAGCGCAGTCCAAGTAGGGGAGTGCGCGCATCCCAGGGGTGATGCACAGACTTCCGCACCAGGTGATGCACAGAGTCATGTCACCACTGTAGGCACCACATCTGTTCCTTGTTCAGTGTGATCTGAGGGGTGTCTCCTCAGGAGCAAGTCCTCCCCATGTGTCAATTACTTAACATGCTATGGAGCAGTTAGGGCAGCCCAGGCTTCCTGACTCTCTGGATGCAGCATAACTTTCTGCTCTGGATACAGAATGGTTAGGGCAGAATGATACAGAGCAGTTAGGGCAGAGCAGGCTGAACTTGCTCTGGATTGTGCCCTTAGTTAATTTAGAATAAGGTACCAGTCACAGCTTTTGGGTGCAGTGTTTGTCCCCAATTCAAAGCCAAGAGCCAGCACTTTCCAAAGACTCCTCTGTGGCAACATGGCCAGCATGACTGCATGGAACGCTGTTTACCTTTCCAACAAGATGGGATTTACCTGCATTTTTATGCTTTGTGGCATCTAAAAAACGAACAGAATGTTTATGCTGATAGCTGTGGACAAATTCAACAGGAGGTAAATCCCTCTTAACTCAGTGGGACTCTCTTTTGAGTTTAAGAAGTTTAAGATTGTGCTGTCCATCTGATTTTAAGGCACTTGCATTGAAAATAGTTGTTTGTGTTTATTTTGTGTTAGTGAAGTCAAACAATCCAATTTAATGATGTTGTTAAATAGTTATTTTTATAAAATTAAATTTAACCTTGATTTAAATGCTACTCAGAATATGCCTGCCCTTCTTATGGAGAAACTAGAAACTTTTGTTGCAAAGTGTTGCAAAGGGGTATATCACCAGTATAGGACTAAGCAAGCCTTGAGCTGACCAGTGCCCAGGGAATGTGAGGCACTGATATTTTTGCCAAAATGGGATTAACACGCTTAAGCCTTCAGGACCTTAACAAAATGAAATTGCTACAGTATATAAGAAAGTTTGGACTGGCTCTCACAATTCCCTGGGAGGAAATAAAAAAAAAGCAGAGACGTGGTTGTGTGGTCCAAGAGAGCCAGAAAAATTGTCCAAATGGCACAGTGTGCTAAGGAGGGAAAAGAAACAAATATCATCCCAGAGCAGATGGTGACTGATCAGTGGGGCACTTTTTTAGACAGTGGAAGGACAGTGCATAACTAGACCATCAGCATGTGGTAAGGATTGAGAAATTGGCACTTCTACACACATCCTTGATGTATGAGTAAAGTAAAATAGCAGAGTTGCTTCTGAATTCTAATCATGTGTGGAATACAATGCGACCAACTCCGACCCCAAACAAGACTGGATGTTATAATACCAATAAGCTTTAATTTCTGTTTGATCTTTAGAGAAAAGGGAGGGCTTTTAATAAAAGCCAGGAAAGGGGCTGGGTGTAGAAAGCAGCATATTTTACAGCACTTTCATTACCTCTACTTGATGAGAGCTAATAAAAATTCTTAATTGAAAACAAGTACCTTAGTGACAATATTGTAATCCAGAGTTATATTTCTAATTTATTTATGTATAAAATACCCAGCTTTCTGGACAAACCTTAGAAAATTATTCTGAATGAATTGGCTAATATTCTCTCTCTCTCTCTCTCTGTGTGTGTGTCTGTGTCTGTGTCTGTGTTTGTGTGTATGTGCGTGATGCATACATGAAAGAAATTTAAGAGTTAGCAATCATATTTTTTTCTGAGTTACATATCATACTGAGATAATTTCATGAACATTATTGAAACATCTGTGATTTCTGTACTTGGTTTTTTCAGCTGTGGAACCAACATTCAAGCCAACTGTTTGTGACATGGTTACACCCACGATTATTTCCTGTTAAGTCACATACTGGCCATAGCAGGCTGCTGTATATTTTTCCAACACCCACTCTGTGTCTTTATAGTCCGATTATACCATTAGACATAAACTATGAATCATTGTAATTGTTCTAATATGTACAAAATGCTGGAAAGCTTTAACTCTTTCAAATCTCCTTGAAGACTTGTTTAGTGCACAACTTTGATTAACATGACAAGACCTCAGAACAACATAGAAGATGATGAATGGCTAAAACATAAGAAATTAATGGAAATAAAAAATACCAATGACACATGGCCAATCAAACTGATTCAGAAAATGAACTTTCTTACTGAATAATTTAGATTTGGGGCAGAATTCCTGTGAAATGAATAATAAACATTTACTATGTACGAGCCTAGGGGTTTGTAACTGTATGAAGTGTTAGGCATATTGCACAGTTGAGAAAGCATGGTCACACTACCTCTCTCCTTAAATTCAAAACTGGACACCCTGTAAGAGCATGGCAACACTTAGCTGGACATGTAGCTGTCCAGATGCTTCTCAAAGCAGCCCCTGTGTGACATTTGGTCACAAATTGTCTGAATATCTGACTCAACATCAATAACCATGTTCATCAGCTGATGACTGCAGCAAGTGAGAATTGGCACATATGAACAAGCTATTGAAACTATGGATTGTCCATGTCACCCCGGACAAAAGAACTCAGCCTGTCAACCTACCAAGCACCAACCATGCTGCTTTTAGGTGCTTCACAGAACTCATTCAGCATACAGTATCCTCCCAGGGATGCAAGGAGCCCAGCATCTGTCAGACTCCGTAGTCTCCTCCAGGCAGCAGAGGGAGTAAAAATTTCAATCACTCCTGGGGGAGGGCTAGGCCAGTGCATAATAAGGTGACCACATAGAATGGAGGACAGAGTGCCTTTACCTTTAACCATTGGATAGAAGAGGGAATTTAGGCAGGTGCTGCTTTTTAAACATTTCTATGATGAGCTGAACCTGACTGAATTCCATCTTCTATGCAATGGTTAAAGGTAGAGGCACCCTGTCCTCCATTCTGTATGGGCACTCTGATGCATAAACATGTGCTTGCCTCCCTACATCACCACATGAACAGGAAAATTGATGGATTGTGCCAGCCTAGTTTAAGATTGCACCCTTAAAAACTGAAGTCAGGAAAAATGCAAAGTTATGTAATAAATACAGAATTCAAAATTTGCACGTGGAATAAAATAACCAAGGAATTGAGAAAAAAGGGCATCATTTCAATTACAATATCCTTCCCAGTTCAGCATTTTAGGCTACCATCAAATTCGATAACTGTCCCATTGAAGTGATTACAACTTCTCTAGATTAGGGGCCTCCAAAGCCTGCCAGATGCAGCCCACAGCAAGCCACTCAGGCTTCAGCCAAACTCTGGTCCACTGTCAGCTTCTGCCTCCTCAGCAGAATACAACCACAGCTGTGCTCTGTTTGGATCCAGAAGGTGTTCAGAGGGACTTAGAATTAGAGTTCTGTCTCTAATGTATTTATTTAAGTTTTATTTTTAAATTTTATATATAGTCAAACTGTTACTCTGTAATCTGGAGCCATCTAGTTCAGGATCAATTCATGTAAGAATAGCCATCCAGCCAGTTATGGAGGCCCAGCAGGGGCTTAGGCTGCAATAATAAACACACTTTCCTGGGAGTAAATAATAATGAATACAATTGGACTTACTGTTGAGTAACTATGTATGAGTAAGTATGTTTGAGTAGACATGTTTAAGATTGCACTGTAAATCATCTTTTTTCTCCTCTTCTTGGCCAGAAGTGTAACAAATAGGGCTGTAGTTGTTTGTCAAGTTATTGGTTGTTTGTCAGGTAACATGTCTTTTAGACTTGCAATAACTTTTCTTTTTCACTGGCCATGAACAATTTGGCCATGGTTCAAGAAATGGGTTAGTCTCTTTTGTAATCAACACTCTTGCAACAGTTTGCTTACGATCAACACAAAATTATTTAGTGCTGAATGCCAAGAGAGAGGGCATGAGAGAAACAGACAATCAGACTTCACAAAATATTCCATTAACACTAATCCAAGTCAGGGTGATTTGTTATGTGTGCAAATAGTTACACAATAAATAATGAGACAGCTGGGCAAGGGGTGGTTAAATTCCCTTCTGAAGTTTTCCTGGAGTGATTTCACCCACACCCCACCGTTTTTGAAAATGCAGCTGCTCTATGTTTTTAGTGAAGTAGCAATTTATCGACATCACAATATGTGCCCTTTAAGTGCTGTATTTTGTATTTTGAGAATAACAGTGATCCACATTTGAGAAAGTGGAGTTGCATCATTAAAAAAAGCAGGCCTCCGTCAGTCTTGAGAGACTATGGTATCGTGCTCAGTGCTGCATGGAGGATAGGCTGTTACCCAAGCAGCAAATCCCCCCTCTCCACGCCACTGAATTAGTCCAATGGAAAGGCAGAGCCAATACGATTGGATCCAGCTGGCGTCGCAGAGCTGGGCTAAGGACAGGAGCTCACCCTGTCTTGTTGGGCCAACCCGGGTCTCGAACCCTGGCCTGCTGGTTAAAGGCACAGTGTCTTAACCACTTGCGCCACCCATAGCCCTAAACATAAACATTGCGTCATTATAAACATAGTAAAAATGAGACTATAGATAACTTGAATCAAATGGGCACTTAGATTATACTCTAACAGACATGAGGAATGCCCTGTTCTGATCTTAGAGGCCAACATTGTGACCTGTTATGGGGTAGTCAAACAACCACTTTTTATTTATTTATTTATGCATGCATGCATGCATGCTCCTTTTTCCATGCTAAAGTAGATTCCCAAAGTGGCTTACATAGCTTTTAACCTTTTGGTCCTCACAGCAACCCTGTAAGCTAGGAAATTGTTCTAGAACTCAATCTCTTCCAGATGGAATTGTTCATGGTGAGGTAATCACATCTGATATCAAAGACTGCCTTCCAAGCTGCTAGCAGGAGCAGTTTCAGACTGGCCAAATTGTAAATAGTGACTCATTCTAGCACCTTTATCAGTTTTTCAGTCTCCCATTCAAAATTCAACCCAGTCAGCTTGAATTTTGGCTTAGCAGTCACGGGACAGCGCTTTGCTTAACCACCAGACCACAACTGCTGCCTTCCTATCCATAGATTTACCAGAATCCAAACTGAACAGCCTAGTTTGAACACATCAGGTTCACTACATGCTTGAAAAACTCTGCAAATCTTCCTGGTGTTTTATTCTTTAGGCTATAAATCTTGTTCTCATCATAACCCAATGGCATCCTTTTTAATGCTTTTGCTTGACAGTATTGAATATGCATTTTTAAGTACTATTTTGTTTATGACTGAAAATATTTGAGGTTAGAAAATTGAGAAAGATGTACTAAAGTCTCTAATATCCTATTTCACATTTTTTTTTTTGCCAGTCTCCTGTTGATGGTACATGAGCTGTGGCAAAGTTGGCAGAAAGCCACCAATTGAATTGTCTCACTTGTTCCCCACCCAGAGTCAAGGATCTGGGCCAGCATTAAAGGAAATAGCAGATGGAAAAGGATTGAGGCTCCCCAGAAGAAACACCAAATGAAAACGAAGGGTGCTTCTTACCTACTGTTTGAAATGTGTATGCCACTTAATGGAGTTGGTGTGGGTAGGTGAAACATATGGTTTAGATATGATGAACAGCTGAGATAAAGAAGGGCAGGGCATCCAGCCAGAGAATGGCAAATGGCACACAATCCATCTATACTTAGATGTGATTACTCCCCACTGCTGGTAGTACTTCTTTACATGGCTGCCCATACCCAATAGGATGACAAGTACAAAGGAACGCTTGTGCCAGCAGATAATAGAACTGTTGTGTTTTTAATAGAAAGCAGAGCTAAAAAGGTGTGTGTGTGTGAATAAGAGAACAGTCACACACATTCTGCTTTTTAAAAAAAAATTGATTTGTGTTCTGCTGTTGTTGAGGGTAAACCTTTTAATTAGCAAAAAAATAGTCTATGGATACAGATTAAAAGAAACATAAAAAGCTGAGAAGCACACATATATATGTGCATATGGCTTTTGTCTGGCTCAAAGACAACTTTCTTCTTTTCTCTGTTTCTCTAACATTGCCATGAATAAGGTATGGGAAACAAACAGTCCTTGTCCCATCAGAGGTGCATCATCTATTCCCTTGTATAATCACTGTGTTCCTACAAGGGATTCATAGTACTTTCCCACACAAAATTTCTGCCTTTTAACCATCATGTTTAGGACCATGATTTTACAAATTTAGTGCAAAAATTGAACCACTTCAGAGCAAAATTTTTAATGCAATACATAACAATGTAAAATGTGTTGTTTTGGACATTTTTGTGGTAATTGTAGACTAATGTGTACAACGGCTCTGCTTTTAGAAAAAAAATAGTAAGGATATTTTCTGTTGCACCATAATTAGAACCTGTCACTTAAATGAACATGCAACTGTTAAGAAAGCCACAAAAGCTAAAGTGCTACATTTACATGCCGCTGACACAAAAAAATGCCGAAAAGGTTGTGCACGTGTTCATGCAAACCCACAAATACAAGTATGTGTTAGCAGCAAAGTACTCGTACAATATTGTGGGGTGGCTGTTGTATTGTTTTTCAAGAAAGTGGTAGAAAGGGCAAAGAAGAAAGAATCAGCAAAAGATCAATGCAGGATAGAGTATTTTATTAAATTCCCGAACGGTATGGTCTTACACTGAAGGCACGGTATGATCAGAGCAGATTGCCTTGGGTTATTTGACTCTGAAGTTGTCCAGATATCTGACATTGGTCATGACATATTTAATCTGAAGTAGAAGTTCACATTTAGTGGTGGAACTGAAGTGGAACATGGAAGCGCAGAGCCTTATTTTTCCATGAGTTGTTGCAACAGAAATGTACAATTTTGCTGTTTAGAGAGCCACAAGAGGATCTTCATAAAGTAAAGTGAAGCTCCGGCACCAACTAATGAAATGCAAAAAAAAAAAATAAAAATCGTAGGATTTGGGTTGACTTCCTCTTAGGAAGTAAGGCTAAGGGCACAATCCAGAGCAACTACGGGGAGTCCTTGCTCTGGTGTAAGAACAATTTGCTTTGGATTGCAATATGAATTTCCCATAGGTTTTCATTAGGTGGTACAGTAATGTCTCTTATGTGCTCCTGTAGTTGCTCTGGATTGTAGGGTCAGACACCCATTTTATGTATGTATCATTCATGTTGATAGGTTGGATTCAAAATAAACATTTTGAGGATCAAATCCTATATGCATTAACAAATGCACAAACTCACACACATATCCCCCTCAATGGGACCTACTCATAATGTAGGAAACAAAAGGATAATACCAGAGAAAGTGACCTGAACTTTGAATGATCTTCCAATATGAAGAAAGTTGGGTTGTTAGTCAATTTGGAAGAACAACCTTTAAGAAAGAATTGATTTACTCAACTGATTGATTTACCCTACAATCCAGAGTAACTACAGGAGCATGTAAGAGACATTACATGCACCCGTAGTTATGGCACCACCTAGTGAAAACCTATGGGAAATTCATATTGCAATCCAGAGTGAATTGTTCTTAACCAGAGCAAGGCTCCCGATAGTTACTCTGGATTATGCCCTTAGATTCAAGTACTATATTTGATATATAGATTTTAACCACATTTCTTTTTGAGGAACACAACAGCATTCTTAAACACAGCTGGAAGTCCCATTGGGCCTTTTTTCCGAGTAGACATGTAAAGGATTGTATTATATGTGGTTATTTTGTGTGTGGTATTCCAGAACTAGCCAAATATGTTGAAAAAGTACAGATGGTATTAGGTGAAGCTTGGAGCAGAAATTTCACAAAACAAAAGGTTCAGTTCAGCTGAAATTATATACAATGAGTTCTACCAATTTTAATGGCAGAGTTTAACAGCCCAATACCGAAGCCCGGTGGCACTCAGAGCAAATGTGGCACCAAATGGCTACTGGAGTATTAAATGTACACTGGGCAAGCACTGGGAGTTTTTGAGGGTCAAGGGAGCATTTACTACCCTATCCCAGGCAATGCAGCCACAGCACTGATGGGTATGCTCAGAGCTATGCCCTTTATTGAGTCATGTCATGTTTCCTAGACTGGGAAGGAGCACAGGATAAAGCAGCAGAGCCTACCAGTCTCTGTTCTTTCTTGGCCTTGATCTTCTCTCCCTCTGCCTTCCTCCAGCTTGTTCCACCCACTTCCTCTGCATCCTGCAGCCTGTATGACAGGCTTATATGATTATATGACAGGATTTTTCTGGATTTGGCCTCTTTTTTAGCCATCTGTCCAGGTATCCTCCAAAAGGGCTTCATTGTCCATTTTGGCTTCATTTTGGAACTTTGCAATGGTGTGCAGTACTCCATCATGTCATACGTCATTGGATTCATATTGAAGAGCAGAATCCAATGCAAAAATCAGTTTTGAAATAACTCCTTCCTATCAAAAGTTATGGCCAAAAAACTAAAAATAAAAAATATGGCAAATGTGCCATTGTCCACTGGGAAGGACAGGCTGAGAGGAATCCAAGACCTTGTCCTCCTTTTGAGGTTTGGGCATCTGATCATCCTGCAGCCCCAAACCAGAGTGCTATGAAAGGGGCATTGTTCAGCCAGCCATGAATTGTGTAGCACAAGCAGGGGGGTTTTACCCTCCTTTCCACCCTGTATTAGAAGGTCCTGTTGTACAGTTCTCTCCATATCAGTAATACACTGATAATATTAACAGGAGATGTCCTATATGGATAAGACTGTTTGTATTCCTGGAATCCCTATGCTGTTTATAAAAAATATAGAAGCTTTCCAGTGACAATGTAGTCAGCCCAGATCTGAAAAGTCCAATAGAGAGGGCAAGAACTCAACAGTTTGTGTTTCTTATTTGGGAGGAGGTGTAGGGGGGAATTGGCCCCTCTGAACCCTTGAAACCCAATTTTTAATGTTTTGTACACACAGTCTCTCTCTCTCTCTCTCTCTCTCTCTCTCTCTCTCTCTCTCTCATATTTGTCTATGTAATTGGAGAGTACCTTCCCTCATACATAGAAACCCTTATACTAAACACAAATGGGGGTCCCATTTCATTCTTTTCCTGGTCATCTTCGGACAAAAAAACCTGTTATTAGAGGGGAATAATAGAAGTAGAATCTACCATTCAGTGACAAAGAATAAAGAGTCCACTGCTGATCATGGGAAAAATATAATACTCCAGGGAAATGCCTTTTCTTCATCGAGGAGGACATTTCCTGAGTGAGAATGTCATGTATGGGAAAGTCCATCAGGGAAACATTCTCAATCAGCCTAGTCTAAAACCTCAACCCACAATGTTGGCTTTCCCACAAGATGAAAAATTCCATATATTGACTAGCTGTAAGGCTTTTGGCCAAACATTCACTAATAAGACACAATTTGTTGATTTAAGAAACAATGGGAAAACAAGCATCAACTTGTCAACCATAAATGGTAGTAGGGCATTTCCCTGTTTTAGAGTTGTGGTAGGACATCTTCAGCCAGAACAACACCATGCTTTAAACCAGAAGGACAAAGACCTCTTGGACAACCTAAGAAATTTAATGGCTAGACCAGCATAAAGAGGAAATGAAACTTGCCAGTCATTCCCATTGCTGCCTAGATTGAAATAAATGGACAGCAGCATGTTGAAAAGCGGGCCCTGCACCTATGCAGCATATATACTAGGAGAGAGTTGTAACAGAACACTGAGTTCAGTGTCGCTGGCATGAAGAGAATGCAAGCAAGAGACTTGTAGAGAAGTAGTAGAGGGTGCTGGGTGAGCTTGGGCTTTTTATGTCCAATTTCTGTCCTGGCATTTCAGTTGATGCCATGTAGAAGCATTGGGGATGAACCTTCCTGACACCTTGGAGAGCCACTGCCAATCACAGTAGAAACTTCTCAGGATATAAATGCACAAGAGCAACAGTAGTTTCAAAGTGTAGATTTCAGCTGTGTTGGATTCTAGCCCTTTTATATTCTAAAAGATTCCCTGTTTCCTCAGCAGTTTGGCAAGACATTTCCAATTTATGCAAACAGTCCAGAGAAAAATTGATCAGATGCTACATAACTACTTCACATATGGTGAATTTGCTTTGGAAGCTAAAATTATAAGGTCTAAGTTCCCTGTATGATGTATAGCTGTTTTCCTATACAAGTTTATTGAATTCTCTTCGTATCGGCCTTGTTTTTAAAATATTTTATGTATATTTTGTCTATGTATATTATTTTAATCAGTTGAACTGTTTTGTAATGACCAAATGGTTATACAAATAAAGTTCATTTCATTTCATTTCATTTCACATATGGTGCCTTTTCGGACAGCCTAGTGGATCAGAATTATAGTCGGTGGCATTCCTATAGCAGATTCCCTCTGGAAAATCTGAAGGTTATTTTTGTTCTTCCAATATGCTATGATGGGAGAACCACTAACCCTACAAACCAGAATAACCAAGGGTGCACGTAAGAGACTTTACGTTCACCCATAGTTACTGCACCACCTAGTGAAAACCTATGGGAAATTCATATTGCAAACCAGAGCAAATTTTTCTTACACTGGAGCAAGGACTCCCCGTAGTTACTCTGGATTGCACCCTTAAAGATTTTGTGTGTGTGTGTTGTCACTTTCTACAAGTGTGTTCAAAAACCAAAGAATCTGTTGGTAGATATTATGAAGGTGGATCAAATATTCCAGTGCCACAGCTTATGTGACAGTCCACTTTTAACTACTCCCTTCCCAATGATGAAGCTGCACTAAGAAAATGTGTGCTTTATTCTCTGATATCTGCTCTTCCTGAGATAAGGGAACAAATATTTCCTTACGCTTGGGCAGCAGTTATCAGACTAACAGGGAACTTGAGAACTGAGATAAATCTTTAGGGAACTGTGGTTTGGTGGCAACACAATTGCCAGGATCTCACTACTGGTGGGGACATAGGTTGTTTTATTTTTTAAACTTACTGCAATCTGTGTCCATGTCCTGGAGATGCAGGGCTCCACATGCCACAGAAGGTTGAAAAATAAATATGTTTTTGACACACTTCTGGTTTTGCCATCACAATTCTTATCTTCTGAGGCACCTTTCAGGTGCCTCTGCACCATCAGGATGCCAGCGGAAACTAGGGTAAGTTAAAAAGTCCCTATGTTTTGGGCAGAGGTGCAGTCCTGATGATCCCATGATTCCTCCTGCCCCGTTAAAGAGGCAGAGAACTGGTGGCAAGCTAGGGCTTTCCATAGGGCAAGCTTCCACTACCCTGATATGTCTTCTCAGATTTATTCCAGCCATTTCCCTGGCATAGATTTAAGAAGAATAAGGGAGAAGGAAAATGGGATGTAAAAGGGTAGGATACTTTTGCAAATGACTGTTGCCAGTCCCTCTTAGTTCTACCTACATACATCCTAAAGCTGGTCCCATGTGTAACAAGTGACAGCAGTGGGCCACTGACACTGCACCATATCTATCTGTTGGTCTGTTGGTCAGTCGATCTCTCTGTCTACAGTACTTATATATCACTTTTAAACTAAAAACTTCACAAAGCGGTTTACATAGAAGATGAAAAAATTAATAGCTAATTAATAGCTAATAGGTCCCTGTCCCAAAAGGGCTCACAATCTAAACTGCAAAAGAACACCAGCAGAAGCCACTTGAACACACAGTTAGTGTCCCCCTGCTAAATAAAAGAGGAGCACCCACTTGAAAGAGTGCCTGTTGCCAAGTTAGTCGTGGTAGCAAAATATGCTACTATTTTGGTGGCACACCACATGTGGTCATTTACAGCAGTAGAACATGTTTCACTATTGCAAAGCTTAATGAGGAATTGGCGATCAGACTTGGATTAGACCCATTTCTGGCATCTGTGATGCATTTGCAGCTGACTTTATTTTCAGAAATTTCTGCCTTATATGGAACACCTGCAATGAACTCTGGAATAGTAGGTGTGAGCTGCTTGATGCATTTGCATAAGATGCCCAAGAATAATCATTGAAGTATATGAAAATCAGCCCCGCATATTGTGAAGTGCAAATCCGTCATGATTGAATTCACTTTTCCCATCTATCATTCTGCGCAAGATTCTAGAATGACAAGATTTCTCTCTCCCAAGACCTGCAGCTCTTCCTATTGAATGTGTAAAGTGTGTGTAAAGTCAAATTCCTGTAAGAGGCACTCATGCTGATATATGGATATCCACTTGATCATTTAGATCGTAGTCTCTACCCCATTATGATTCCCAATTAAAGTTAGATGTGGGAGAGAAAGCTGATGTAATGGCTTTTTTTCTTGGTACAAAACCGCATTCATTATCCTCACCTTGAACTTTCTGATAAAAGTTTTAAACCAATTGGAAGATTCCCCCTTTTTAAAAAAAATGTTACTAAAGGGAAAAAAACTCTCTTTTTCTCCAGCAAGTTGTTTTGACTTATAAAACATAAGGTGTGTGTTGGATGCAACAGGTTCCTTTCTACGCAGCAGTTCTTACATCCCCACACCCCCTGTAGGCTTTGAAATCAGTGTTCAAAGTGGACTTTCTGAATTCATGAAAACCCACAGGTCTGTAATACATCCCTAATGGAAGTCAAACATGACACCCTAGAGATAAAACACAGTGGCCTTACCCTCTGTTCACAGTAGGTGTCTGTGTATAATAAATATTTTATTTTACTACAAAAACAAATAACTAAACATACCCCCTGTGTTTGTTCTGAACTCTACAGTAGCTTTTGTGAGTTTGTTATATTTCAAAGCTGAGACAGGAAACCACAAAGTCACATCAGTTACATTGCTTGCTTGCACAATAGAGAACTAACGCTGCTTTTATTTTATATAATCTCTGGGTTGGTTGCATAAGCATTGGAGACAGCCCATCATTCCTGGGCAGGACCCACATTTTGGGAAGATTTCATAGGGGACACTCTATAATGTAAAGTAATACATTATAATGCATATCCAAAGTTCATAAGCAAATATTTTGAAATAGTGGGAAAGCAGTAATACTGGAATAAAATGAGCCCTCTGGATTTGTTCTGAAAATGACACTGATTTGAATTTTCATATCCACAATAAGCATTTCCTTTAACATAATATCACATTAGGCGGGCAAGAGCTGTGGTCTAGAGGTTGAGTTTTCCTCTTGCCTGAAATGTTAAGCAAGATCTGCTGCTGGATGGGTGACTGAGAGATGGACGGTCCAATCTTCTTGATGTGCTGTGCCAGTGGGATGTGTATTCCATCAGGGCATGCTAAAAGTGCCATAAAGCACTTTGCGACAGTGTTAGTAGCTGGTGCACCATTGGAAAGGCCAGAATAGGTTAGGCCATTCCAGGGGTGGGGAAGCAATGAAACGTGTGGGGGGGGGGGGGTGAAGGGTGGCAGAGAGTGGATCTGGGAGGATGGAATCGGTGGTGCCTACATAGGCCATATCCTAATCCCCTTCCTGGGCCCCATCTGCCTACACAGATCAACTTTGAATTGTACCAATGATATGGCTGGTGCAAGTTCGTATTGACCCATAGTGGCTGCTGACGTTTATCTTAAGGCAAGGGGACAAATATTACTTTTAGCTGAAGAAACCTCCAGCAGCCAAAAATCTCTAATGGGAAATAGCAGTGGCCATACCAATGCCATTGCACTGCTCTAAAGAAATTTGGATAGGATTGGGCTGAGCTCAAGATTGAGATCCACTGACATATCTCTGTGGAGGAATAGAGTGTGGAGGAATCTGGCAAGAAAAATAACATCCCATAACAACCTTTAAAATGGCCTGAACCTTGCCAGCAAAACCTTGGAATTCAAGAACTGATAGCCAGGATGACAACTGCACTATGAAGGAAAAAATCTAGAAAAATGGAGGTTCTATTAGGTTTTTACATATAAGAATACTTAAAAAATCATTTGGAAAATGGGGTTTATGCACAGCTTGCCTCTTGAGTCTATGAGAATGGCAGTACATAAATGCTGTATTGAAAAATTGCATGGAATTGCATAAATTGTGTAAAATGCAGAATTTATAGAAGGTGAACAAGATGCATTTTCTATCTACAGTAAGTTGAATCTGTGGATATGGGACCTGAGGTTCCCAAAGGCCCCTTCAGGTACTTCAATCACATGTCATTTAGGGCTTAAACAGTTGATCCTTGAATTTCATCCAGCAACAGACTGGCTACCATGCATCTGTGAAATCAGAGGCATGATGTGTATGCCACATCTCATGCTGGTCAACAATCAAGCAACAGCATTTTGCACTACTTTAGGTTTCCAGATGTTTGAGTATTATCACATTGGTGGGCCTATTCATTTTCCCATTCCAAAGCCATGTCAGAACCCATAGCCCTAAACAAAAATCCTGCGGAGCTATCAGAAATCCATCTGCCTCCACAAGCCTCAGGGGGCAATCATCGTAGCAATTTGGCCATCTCAAAACGTGTGAATTTTGTATAATTTGTTCATGCCATTATAAAAGTGAATAGAAGTGCCATTAGGAATTTTAAAAAACGGCGTAACATCTGAATTTGATTTTATACCATTTTCAATATCTGCAAGCATACTTGCTACCTTGAATATTTTTTTAAACAGAAAGGTAGGGTCTGCAAATGTCTTTAGAAGCTCCTATGTATCCCTCCATCAGCATCAGAAGAAGTGATTGTGGGATGGAATATTATAAAAATAGGTGGTAAATCCTCCCCATCTTCCTCTCAGCACCACACACAAGAAGAGGATAGGCCTGGAGATGGTGCAGGAGAAGGAGGTAAGCAAATAAGATGTCAGGTAACCTCTGCCAGATTGGTGCCAGGTTTAGTCTGCAACTTTAGGAAAATTCAGTTCATGGCTTGGCAACACTGAATGTTCTTTTAATCTAGCATTTGGTGTTATGTTGCATATTTCAGTGGCTTATATCACTCTTGTGGTTCTAAAATTTGCATGTCCTTTTCTAAATAAGATTCTAGTGTAAGATGATTTTCTAAGCTCTAGGTTTGTTTTATGACCCATAAACTTAGACAATATATTAAAATCTCGGAGGAATTTCATATCAGTATCAAATTATTTTTTAAAAAAAATTCCCTATGTTTCCCCTTACTTCTAGAGACAAAGGAATATCAAGTATGTAAAACGGTTTAATAGCTGTTAGTAAATTTTACAGCAACTGTCAATAAATTCATAATATATTGGGGCAGTTAATAGGTCAAGGGAACATATTTATATCTTGCTATAAACTGTTTACCCAAGAACAAACTAATTTTGAACAATAATGAAAGATGAAGCCAATAAATATTAATTTTAACCTTTTTCTAATTTAAATGCAGGTTTTGAATATCTATTTCATGAAATATTGGCTGGGCAGTTTTGGTGTGTGTGTTTTCTTGGATGCTGAACACAGGGAGCAACCCTGAAGTGAGGCCAGTGAGAATTTTTCTGGTCCAGATAGGCTGGCATATCTCAGTTTATGCCAGCCCAGTGCTAAATAGGCTGGCCCAAGTGCACTTCAGGATTGCACTCATCCTTTGGAAAAATAAGCCTCATTGCTTAATTGCAAAGTCTCATTGTCAATATCAGTAAGTTCAGCTTCAGATCTTCTCAGGAAAACTGAATTACTTAAGAAAAAGTAGAAGGCACCATAAAACTATCACAGCAGTCATTTTGGTAACAGGAAACTTCAGCCTTCTGGTAAAGGATTAATTTCTCTATACTGGTGAACAAACACAAACAAAATCAAAGAGAGCTTGATATGTGCAAGTGAAATAAGAAAATGAATTGCTCGTGCAAATGTGTTCTGGAAGACTGAAGACAGACCAGGTGCAGTGCCTGGAGGGAGGCAAAAGAAAATGCTCACTGAATCATTTTCCAAATGAAGTTCATTACTATCCAGGCTGGACTTAGAACCCCACTGGTCCTTAGCCTGAACTGGATGACTGGGAAAAGGGAACAAATATTCCCATAACCCTGGGGTGTCCAAACAGTGGCCTGAGGGCCAGATGCGACCCATGGTGAGTCTCAATGTGATCCATGACAAGACCCCTCCAACCAGCCTTTGAGCAAGCCTTGTAATTCTCCAGATATATCTTATACACTCTTATATGTAAATTTATATAAATTTATTCAAATTTGAAATGTAAATCATTTTTCTGGCCCCAACACAGTGTATTTTCAGGCCCCAATGTAGAGAGATGATGTGGCCCTCCTGCAAAAAATGTTTGGATTTGGTCTCATGAGTCAGAGCTCCCTCATATGATACAAGGCAGTTTTACCACATGGGGAGCACCACCACATGGGGGGTTAGGATGGATTTGACTGTATATTCCTCTCATCTAATGACAAATTGCTGTAAATCAAAAGCTCACCTTTTTCAGCTGAATTTAGTCTCCAAAATTGGGATGCACATTAGATTCAATGGTGCATTAACTTTGAGTGAATACAATATTTTAATTTTAAGTATAGGTCAGTATTATTATTATTATTATTATTATTATTATTATTATTATTATTATTAATAATAATAATAATAATAATAATAATAATAATAATAATAATAATAATAATAAATACACAGCAAACAATTTCGTGCTGGTTTCATTCACATCACCAGTCGGACCCTTCCCAAGAGTGTAGGACTGTGTGATATAGCGGCGTATATTTCGTGCTGATCCCAGAAGAGCGGCTTTCTGCAGTTGGCAGAGTGATATTTTGTCAATGCCAATAGTTTTCAGGTGCCTGCCAAGGTCTTTGGGCACTGCACCCAGTGTGCCAATTACCACTGGAACCACCTGCACTGGCTTACGCCAGATACGTTGTAATTCAATTCTTAGGTCTTGGTAGCTGGAGATCTTCTCCAGTTGTTTCTCCTCAATTCTGCTGTCACCTGGTATGACAATGTCAACAAGCCACTGCTTTCTATGATGGTGATATCTGGAGTACTGTGTTCCAAGACCTTGTCCGTCTGTATCCTGAAGTCCCACAGAAGTTTGACCTGCTCATTTGCAACCACTTTTTCAGGCTTGTGGTCCCACCAGTTTTTTGCCACTGGCAGATGATACTTTTGGCATAGATTCCAGTGGATCATCTGGACAACAGAGTCATGCCTCAGTTTGTAGTCAGTCTGCGCGATCTTCTTGCAGCCACTTAGAATGTGGTCGATGGTTTCATCCACTTCTTTGCAGAGCCGGCATTTGGAGTCATGGGCTGATTTTTCAGTTCTGACCTTGATGGCATTTCTCCTGATTGCCTGTTCTTGGGCAGCAAGTATCAGGCCTTCCGTCTCCTTCTTCAGTGTTCCACTCGTGAGCCACAACCAGGTCTTATCCTGATCCACTTTTCCTTCGATCTTGGCAAGGAATTGGCCATGCAATACTTTATTCTGCCAACTGGCAGTCTGAGCCTGAATTGCACTATTGCGATATTCATAGTCGGTCTGCTGCACTTTCAACAACTTTCTCTTGCTGACTTCAATCAGATCAGATTCCTGGCTCTCTCGCACATCATCTGCTAGGGCATGTTTTTCTTCTTCCACCAACTGCTTCACTTGCAAAAGTCCTCTACCCCTGATCTTCTAGGCGGGTACAGCCTGTCAACATCACTACATGGATGTAAATCATAGTGAATGGTCATTAATTTCCTTGTTTTCCTGTCCAAGTCCTCCAGTTCCTTCTGTGTCCAGTTCACAATGACAGCAGTATACCTAACTACAGGTATGGCCCAGGTATTTATAGCCTTTATAATGTTGCCGCCATTATTATTGTTGTTGTTGTTGTTGTTGTTGTTATAAGTTAGCTTAACAGTTTACTCTATTGTAATAAAATGTAACACACACCCATTGTATAAAGTAGTGCAGTTTAAAAAATTCAGAACATAGACCCATGTTCATACTATTATTATCATATAACTTATGGTATGCAGTAAAATTAAATTTTGCATTTGCTTTGCAGCTGCACGTTACAATTGCTAGCAATTCTTTTAACTCTCAAGCCATTTCAAATCAGGTGACCATTCGATTCAAAGGTGCATTAGATTAAAGTAAACAACGCAATATGTTGCTGGAATAATTACTAAAAATATTTACAGTTCCTTTGCCATCCAATCCAATCATTCACCCACTCAATGCATTAAAGTAACAAAACTGATGAATTCTAATGCAACAATTCTAAAATTCTGATCTAATAAGAATGTTCAGCTTATAACAGATGAGACCTCAGAACCTTTGCATTTCATGTTAGATTTCATGTTTTGGCTTATACTGAGTAATATTTTCCACTAAAACAAGACACTTCTTCATCCCAGTATAGCGATAGTGCATGAGGTAGGTGGCCAAGCATCCCCAAAGCCTTTTCCAGTCTTCTTCAGTCCAGCCGCCTTCTTCACTTCCTCTTCCTCCAACCAGCAACTAAGAGTTCACATTTACACAGGTCTCCTGCACAGTGTCATGTTAAACGCCAATGAGCTGCATCCAATTAAAATTTTATATTTAATATTAGGGTTTTATTAATCTAGTATTTTATTAATAGAATTTGTAAATATTTAATGCTAAATTTTTATACATAATACTCAGTCTTATTAATCTAGTAAATTTTATTAATAGAATTTTTAACTGTTTTGTTACTACCACAGATTAAGTATGTGATTAAAAAATATTAAGGTGCCAGAGTCAAGCTCACCTTCCACAGTCTTCTTCAATAGAGCAGGCATTCTAGTGTGTTTATCCACTCTTGGTTTTTCCCCAATAATACTGTAATATACTGTGGCTTCTGCACTATTTTTCTTGTTTCTTTTTTCTGTATACACTTTATTCAGGGAAGCCTGGAGCTTTTGTGACATGGGTCTCTTCTCTATGTCTGATTCTAATTAATACTGGATTGTGTTTGTATGTTGCTAGTAGTTCAGTATAGTTGACCTCTCTGCCAAGGAAAGGTTCTTTGGCAATGCATACCTTGCATGCTTTATGGAATGTTATTCCATGCATGATCTGAGTTTTCTCACAGCCAAATTAGTAGCACAGTCACATAGCCAAGTGGAATATGCATGCAGTTTCCACACTGATGTGCCATTGCCTTCTCCTCTTGCTGACACTTTTGATGTTGCTCCCTTTCATCGTTGTCATCATCCTGCTCCTACAAGAGACTTAACATCTAAGGCCTTATTCAGAGCATAATTGGAAACTGCAAGGCCCAGATTTTCAGACCCCTTTTCTCAAAAAGACTCTGGTGGCTGCATCCCAGTTTAAATAATTGTTACTATTACTACTTATCAGCCATGTAGCTGATTCCAGACTATCTTTGGAAGTTGTCTTCTTATAACTCAGTGCACCAAGGGAGACATGGGCACAGGAATTGGCTTATTTTTATATTTCCATAATTGGATTGGGATTCACACATACGTGAATCCTCTGGTTAGAAGAATTAATCCAGCAGCTGGGAATGCACTTTTGGTTACTGAGAGCACAATCCTAACCATGTCTACTCAAAAGTAAGCCCCACTGTGTTCAATGGTTCTTACTCCCAGGGAAGTGTCTTTAGGATTGCAGGCTGAATCTACTAACCAGAAGTAACCAGAAGTAAGTAATAACCTGAAGTAGAAGTAACCAGCACAGGGTGGCGCATTGCTAAGGTTGCCAATACTCAGAATTAGCATAGAATTTCAAGGAATCAGCATCCGATTTGAGAAAAGGAAACTTGGAGATATTAGTAGAGCCTCTCTAGATTAATGACATTAACAACTCAATTTAATTCCATACCAGACCAGAATGTGTAGCACCACAACTGCTTGCTGTGGGTGGGTGGGGGGGCACCAGAGAGCCCAGGAATGGTAAAAACATGTCTCCTTACATATCCAAGAGTCTTCATGTCTACAGTGTATCCCCTCAGTCCTATGCTACCACCTTAACTAGTGTAAGTCCAAGGAGAACCCTGAGGTTGAGTCTGGGCCAGGAACGGGAGACAGCATCTTGCTAGGGCCAACCTAAAGCCAGTTTACCCAGTTTGACAGAATTGGCCCCTGTGCTTTAGGGACCCTTGTGTTGGGGTGGCTTGTGGATCAGCCACAGCCACAGCTGGGATCTTTGGAAGATCTTTGATCTTTGGAAGTCAGCACGGTGTGTAAGTGCCTGTTCATTTGGGCCTGCCTTCCTGCCTGCCATAGCTACCAAATGACCAAAACTGGGACTCTAGGAAACAGTTGCCAGATATTTCTGGATCCTGTGCTTCATGCAACTCAGTTACTTCCAGGCTTTCAGGCCAGGCTGAAGTTGCTATTGCCACAAGGCGTATGGGTCTTGGGGTATGAATGCATAAATGCCCTTCACTGGACACTCCCCACCCTGCAACTGATCCCAATATCAAAGTTCATGGCTGATGCCAAGATCCTTCTTCTCCTGTTTCTAATCTGCTGCCAGCTATAGTGACACACAATTGGATGGATATGATTTTCATTAACACAATTTAATGTAGATAATGCACTTTCCCATCCATTTTGCAATGCAGATTGTCTCCCTAATGCAGAACGACTATACATGATTATTACACAAGTATAACTAGTAGTACACAATATAGTGTTGTTCATGATCTCTGGGCATTGGTGGTTCCAATCTGGCCCAACACCTTTAGAACAGAGATTTTTTTCATTCACTGTGTCCACTTTCATTCCCTGGATCCAGTTTTCACTGAAACTGCTAAGGAGGTAGTCTACATTTTGTCAACGTTTATGGAAAACTCACACTGATGTTGATTATAATAAATGTTCAAGTCTACAAAGTGACTGTAACTGCTTAGTACATAATATATAGCTGCTCCCACATGGCTGTAACTTGAGATTTGCCCAGGTGGATTCCCATCTGGAAGCTACGTGTGGGAAAAAAACCCTGAACAAATAAACTTCATTCAGTGGCTATGACCTAGCAGATAACTAATGGGTGTATTGCATGGTTCCATTTTTATCCCATCCCGTCTCCAGCAACAGCAGTTCTCATGCTGAATTGGCAAAGTGTGTTTTGAACTCCAGAGGGGTAGTGCTGAACCTTTTTTTTCTAAAATGTGGACAAGTGATAAATTCTACTCACTGGCATCTTGCAGGTGCTACAGACAAGGCAAAGAAAACTTTGTTAACTTCTTTGGGGTGAGAGTATCCAGGAATGTCTAGAGATTCCTGTCCCAAGAAGACAGGAGTAGGACTCAAGGAGTAGGACTAGATTTTTTTATTTTTTATTTTTTAAAAAACCCCAGTAAGTTCTGCTATGCTAGAACAGGGCTGTCAAACTCATTTCATACAGAGGGCTAAAGTTAGTATCTGGGTTATCTCAGAGGGCTGGAAGTGATATCATTAAGCATAAAGTGACATCATTAATTTCATTATGGTTAGAGATAAGCACTTTGTTCTCACATAGAAACTCATTAGCTGCAAATGTCAGAAAAGAAAATGTGCAAATCTTCTTCATACTGAAGATACAGTGGTACCTCACTTAACAAGCGTTTCACATAACAAGCAAAAATTTGCAAGAAAACTTGCTTCACATAACAAGTTCCACTTCACATAACAAGCAAACGTGCTATGGGCACGCGTGCTATGCAGCCCTGACACTCCACATGCAGGATCTTTAAAAGGGCTTCTGGCCAGCGCTGCTGCCTCTAACTGCCCCCAACTGTCTTTGATTGCAGCCTCTTAACCATGTCTACCCAGAAGTAAGCCCCATTGTGTTAAATGGGGCTTACTCTCAGGAAAGTGTCTTTAGGATTGCAGCCTAAGTAGACTTCATAGGATCATGAACACTGAATGCATGTTTTGAATTCAATTCCAGTGTTTTGTCATCATTTTTACATCCAGTTAATATTTTCATATGAATATTTTGGGGGTTGTGGAACCAATTGTCTGAGTTTCCATTATTTCCTATGGGAAAATCTGCTTCACTTAAAGAGCATGCCTCCAGAGTATTAAGCTCTTTATGTAAGGCACCACTGTTCTAGTGTATAGATACATAGAAGCTATATACTGTAGCTCTGTTCCATACGCCTCCCCTTTATGCATCTCTTCCATAAAAGAATATGGTCCCTGTAGGTAGCAACTGAAGAATGTACAATAAAGTACGTCTATCCCTTTATTTACTTTTTGTGGCATTTGTGCACTCTCCTGATTTGGATTTCAGGAATTGGGTCAGGTGAAGTTTCTTCTACTAGAAGAACTTCTTCTAGTAGAAGAATTGTTAGTTTGGGGAAATGAGAGTTTAGGCATTTCGTTTTGGATAGCATCTGGGCTTAAAGTCTCTTTTGTAAGTGTTCTAGATAGTATTTTATCATCATTTTCTTAGCATTGTTCCTGCTCCTGCCAGGGTCTGCTTTAGATGCTTGAGGCGACATGGAGAAATCTGGCCAACCTGTTGCAGGGGCTTGTCACCACAAGGTTGCTTCATGCAGCATCTGGGTTTTGACCTGCCAATCTTCAATTCAGAAGGCACAGCGCCTTTAACCACAGTGCCACAAAGGGTCCTCTTGTTCTAGTTAATATTTGAGCCTGGTATACCTCTGCTCATTCCTGTTACAAGCCAGTGTAGAAGACACGGAAGTAGTCCAAAGAAGTGTTCAAAGACACCTCTGTGGTCATGTGGCCTGCATGAATAAATGCTAAAGAGCATAGTACGCTATTACTTTCCCACCAAAGTGGTACCTATTTATCTACAGGTGTCTGCAGGTACCTAAATTTGTTAGGATTTCACCCTACACTTACTTTTAGTAGGGATACTGTATTTCTTTTCTTGCTTTTTCTTATTCCAATAATGCATGGGCATCCAAGGACTGCTTTCACTGTCTCTGTCATTATTATGTAATGGTTTTGGAATTAAACTCAGGTGAAATGAACTTGTCAGGCCTTTTAAAATTTCTAAATATTTTTCCACTTTTTCTTTTCTGTGCTCCAGATTTACAAGTATATTTGTAAATATACTGCTAATTTTACCTTCATTCATTCCCAAAGCACATGTAGACTTGATCCAATGCTCTGAGTTCTGGTCACTCAAGAACAGCTTTATAAACTGAAAGAAGGGAAAGGGCCTAGGAATTCCCTATTAACTGGTTGAGCAAATTCGGGGGCCTTGCCTTCTGGAAGCTCAGGCCATCCTGCTTCCCATCCCCACACTTGCGCTGAGCTGAGTGACCATATAGAATTGAGGACTGAGCGCCTCTATCTGCACTGTACAGAAGTGGGAATTTAGGCAGCTGTAACTAACATATTAGGGTTTTAAAAACAGCATCTCCAGAATTCCCACTTATATACAATGCTTAAAGGGAAGGCACTCTGTCCTCCTTTTTATATGGTCACCCTGGTGCTGGTGCAGACTACCAGCAGACTGAAGGTAACACATGCTATCCACCACTTCAAGCTATGCCACTTGTCTTTCTTTCAAGTCTTAGATTTGAAAAGGGGGAATTGGATAAAACAGGAAGTGTGGAGGAGAAGAACATAATGAGCTACAGCCAGCTTCTGCTACAGTTCCCCTACACCCAAGATTCATAAAAGAAGCGAATGTGGAAATGTGGAGAGTGTAGGTCATAGTCTCTCATTACTCATCCCTTGTCCTCTTTGACTTTGTTGCCCCTGGAATGAGGAGGAAGTGCATTTTGTTACTCTACTGTCTTTCTACAAAATATAATAGTATGTGTATGGGAAGACGCCTCTGAACAGCCTAGGCTTTGAATTTCCTTGCTTTTGTCAGCCTCATTATTATATTCTGGATGTTATTAAAATGCTGCTTTTCATCTCCTAATAATCCTTTCAGTCCTCTATCTCTGCCGCCTGAACTTTAGAACATTGTGAAATATTTCTGTAGTTAACGTGTGTTTTTTCAAGTTCATTGATCAAACATTTGTACATTTTAATGTTATAAATAATTGAACAGCCTTCATTTTTTCCAGTGTTAAAATTAAGTTTTCTGTTCTGCCTTTTAAAACTAGAACAAGGGGAAGCATAATTTAATCCACAAAAGGCTGCAGAAGACAAGGAACTCGCCTTGCTCTTGTGTGAGAGACTCTCTTTATTTTTACTTTGATTACACAGAAGAGGGAAGCATGACTAGAGAGGCTTCAACCAAAAAAAATATCCAGTAGGTTACTCGTCAAAGGAATTCACCTACTTCCTGGTAATGCTTGAAGTGTACACAGACTTTGGAGGAAGTACAAGGAGAATATTTGAAGTCTCCACGTGTTGGAGATATATTTCTAAAAGGGACTACCTACAGCAAGCTAACGATTTCCAGTCCTCTAGAGCAGGGATCCTCAATTCTCGGTCCATGGCCCAGTGTGAGTCCACACAATGTTAGTGGCCAGTTCACTCCAGGACTAAAGGCTTGAGCCCTGTTGACTCCAGCCAGGTGATGCGACATGGGGATGTCTGGTTGCTGGGATGCACATGCACAATTCATTCCTGCCTGGAGCAAACTTGGCATGTTCACCCTAGTCACTGGAATGGAGATGGTGCACATTGCAGCACCAGCTCACTTTACCCTTCTGCAGACCGCAGCAGAGCCTGGGCAAAATGCATTGCAACCATTGGCTGCTGAAGGGCCTGGGGGGTGGAGCCCGGCTGTTACCGGGCTTGTTCTGCCCGGGGAAGATCCGTCGGGCTCCAGCAAGCATCCCCTACCCTCCCTCCCTGTAGTGCAGCTTAGGATTAGCTGGTCACTTTGGGGCCAGGTAGGAATTTTTTGGATGCCACCTGATTGGCTTTTGGTGGCATTCTTTTTCGCCTACCCTGAACTGTACAGGGGAGAGAGTTAACTCTAATTGGCTTTTAAGCCCAGTCACTTTTGGCAGGAGTCGTGCGGAGTAGGCAGGATAGGCCATCGGTGTGCAGCCTTAGGTAGCAAGGGTTTGGGGATGAGGAAGCTCCTTGTAATATTTTTCCGGCTCCAGGGGTAAGTCTGACGAACCCCTTACCTGGATGGGAAACCTAGGCGCAGTGTCTGGCCAGACAGCTGGTGGCTGCGCGTCCAGCTACCTTGACCTTCAGGTTGGCAAAGACAGGCATCCTTGAACTCTGTTCAAGGAATGCCCTGAGCCAGGCTGGGAATGCCCTTTACCAACTTTAACATTTGCATGGGGAACTATACAGAGAGCCGCATCCCCTTAGAACGCACGGCTATTCTAGAGCAGTCCCTGTTTAATTTTAATATGTTAAATAGTTAATAAAAGTGGTCCTCAGTCCAGCACTTTTGTCTGGCTCTTTATTTGCGTCTGTCTGGGGTAATGTGAATGCCCAGTTTATTCCTGCATGGAGTGAACTGGAAATGTGCACTCCAGCCAGTCTGCGGAAAAATATTTTTCCATGGAAATGGTTCATGGTCTGACAAAGGTTGAGGACCACTGCTCTATAGCCAGAACTCTTCCTCTGTAGCAGGAGTGTCCAAACTTTCAATTTCAGGGCTTTTGACATTTGACAATAGTGTAGAGTAGGGTTTCTCAATCCCTGGTCCGGGGACCACTGGTGGTCCTCAACAGCTACCTGACCGGGCTGCAAGCCAACTCCTCTAAGAGCATCAAATCCATGCTCTGAGTAGACATGCTTTGAGACATTGGGTTCTCAGCTGCAATCCTATCCACAGTAAACAAGCAATAGCTCTGTTTATTATAATGGGATTTACAGCTGGAGGCAGCTGTGCTGTGCTCCAGTTGGGGAAGCCCTCCCTTAAGTTGCCAGAGGCAATACTCTTCCCTGTATCCCTGGGCTGGTCCCTGGAAATTTTCTTCCCCTGGAGCCCTGGGGCCAAAATGGTTGAGGACCACTGGTGTAGAGGAGGGAATTTCAGCAGATGCAACTTGGTATTTCACAGATCACAAGCTGCACCTGCTGAAATTCCCCCTTCTACACAATTCCTAAGTTTTAGAATCCCTAAAGTTGAAAGTTTGGACACCCAGAGCAGGGGTCACCAAACCCACCTTATGGGTCACATTCAGCCCTCTACAGCAGTGGTTCTTGAGCGTTTCAGCCCGACACCCATACCCCAGAAGTTATGTCAAGGCTAGAAGTGATATCAAATAGAAAGTGACATCACTGTGGCACCAGGGTTACTCCATGTCTGCTTGAAGCTCCTCCATGTCTACTTGGAATTCACATGTTCAATGAGACATACTCCCAAGAAAGCAGCCTGAGTGCCCCATTCCAAGATGGCAGCACCCAGCTTCTTAGACCCACTTGAAATGAAGTCACAACACTCCAAGGGGATCCCAACCCCCACTTTAAGAACCGCTGCTTCACTGGATTTTATCCAGCCAACACAGTTCCTAGCCTTCCAAGAATAACAATAGCTCAAAAGCACACTTGTGAGTACACTTGTAAGTACCAGCATGGGTATATAACAGAGGTGGAAAATTCAATGTAATTTACTAGAATATTTTATGCCAATAAAGGTTTTGGAATGGAATTTACTAGAATAATTTCATTCAATTCCATTCATCACCTCTAGTGACTGAATGTGGTATATATCCATGCTTTTGAGCACAATCTTAAATTTGAACCATGCAATTCAAATCCCCCAATGTCCTTATTAATTAATGCCCCTCCCCAAATTCCCACAGCACACCTATTAGTGTTAGTCTATTTAAAAATAGACCTAAGGTGCAATCCTAACCATGTCTACTCAAAAGTTGGATTTGGATTGTACCCTAATCATTTACAGTATTTACAGCTTGATCCTATGATGCAATGGCATTGGGGTATGCCTTATAGTGGAGTGTGTGCACTGGTAGATGAGCATGTAGCACCCGAATTTGTGTTCCTCCAGGTAATGGGCTGCTCCTATATACAGTAATTATGTAATTATACCCAGATTATACTCACGATTAGTGCATTTTTTTTCTGGGAAAAAAGTGTTGGTACTCACTGAAGGTCATCCCCATACGACTAATTATTGATTAGTTGCTGAGGAGGGGCAGGTGGAAAAAGGGTCACATACTCAATACCCTGCCCACAATTATATCTATGATTATTACTTTGGACAGAAAGTAAAGGAGAATATGAAACTAATTCCAAGTCTAACTAGTTGTCATCCTTGCACAGTGGTATCTTTATATTTTGCCATGCTTGTAACAAAAAGATAAAAGAACATATGGGAACACAAGTTCCAGACTTGACTGCAATGCAGAAAAGTACCTGTGTCCCTAAGAAATGGCAGCTTATGAAATGGAAAAGCTTGGCTTTCATTCTCCTGGATTGTTAATTGCTATTTTGAACAAAAAATCCATTTAACTCCCCTGGTTTTTACTTTTGTTTCTAAAAATAAGCTAATGAATAAATTACTACTAAATTACTATTATGGATCCAATGTGTTAAGAACCTCATCTGTACTTAGGGATTTGTACAAATGGGAATTGACTTTTACATTCACAAACAGATCTAGACAGTGCAAAATTTGATTTTCAGAATCCTGTGCAAATATACCCAAGTCTGAGATCCTGACTGCACTCAGAAGTACACTGTATTGAAATGCATGGGACTTATTTCCAAGTAAATGTAAATTAAGTTCAGGATTTAAAATATGAATATAGGTAATGTGAAACATGAACTCTAGATGTGAGTTGAAAATTCAGAATCTCTCGCTCTAACAGAATCTGGATTCCAGAGCTGCCTCCTACGCCTTCCTCTAATCATTTCCAGTTTTTTCCTGCAGCTGGATCTGCCACTGAACTGAATCAGCATTATAGATAGTGATGAGCAAACCGTATGCTTCCAGCTTCTAGATGAGTCTTTTAACCAGATGCATATCCAAAGCTTATCAAAACTTGTTCAACTCTCTTTGGTTGCTGGGAATTTCATGAGAACAAGCTCCCAGGAGACCTGTCTTCTCCCTTTTGGCTCAGGCTTAACAGAAAATATTGTGGGAACAGCAAATCAAAATTTCTGAATTTGTTAGCTCTGCTATTTGCAACTGCCTTCCTGATTTTGGGGGTGGAGGGAGACTGCATGAAAATCATTTGTTGCTCAAAGTATAGCATAGCGTTGTATTATTGATTCACAATAAAAACAACACAAATCAGGATACAAAATGCGAATCCTGAAGGGAGGTGATCTAAAAATGAAGACTAGTTGTTTGTCCTCCTTGCTCCAAATGATATTTTACTCACTATGAATTTTATGAAAATTGTGTTAAGGGAAATGTAGATTTACTAAATGCACTGAAGGTAACGATGAAGTTCACTTCTTGTAATAATCTATTCAGAGTGAATATATTCAGCTATTTAGCCAGCACAGCCTTGAGTGCACACACCTGAGTACACCTGTGCAATCCACAAAGGAGACCTCCCCATAGGATAGACTGCCTCCTGGTTTGGTGTAATAATAGCCCTTTTGGTGCAAGCAATAGGATTGGGCTCAGAGATTATGAATTTATTTCAGGGAGCAGTTCACTGTGTACAACATTATATGTTATGGAACCAGTTCAGTATAGAGGTCAATGGAAAACATTTTTCTCACACAACAAACTTCATTTGCCTCTCTCCTGGGAACATAAAGTGAGCTAAAGACATGTAATTTGTGACCACTGAATTATGGAGTTGGGTTTACATAGAAAGAAAGACAAGAAAGATGGATTGTAGTTGTGCAGTCCTATTTCCCCCCCCCCCAAAAAAAATGAACCTTCCCTTGAAAGAGGATTTAATGGTATGTCAGGTGAATTCACCTTAAGTGGGATTGAGCTGCATTGAACCTAATGTCTTGGAATGAGTGCTTGTCTCTGTGTGTATTTCTTAGGTCATATTATTTCTTTTAAATATTAATCAGAAAAATTGGAAAGCTTCATTGTAAAGATGACAAATGTTGTTGTGCCTCAAGGAAAGGTTGCATACAGGATGTGCAAGCTCATACTTATTGATTCAGAATGGTGACTGTGAGCTGCACTTTTAATGAGAGAAATAAAACATCTTCTTAATTGGCTATAAAAGGATGTACAAAACAGACTTACAGAAACATTAGACTCCACAGTTATCTATTTTCTTACAATACCACATCTTAGTGATTATTGTTTTCATTGGCTGCAAAATCAAAACATGGTTCATATTATTGGCAAAAAAATTCCATTTGAAATATTTTTCTTAAAGGTAGCACTGTCTTTACATCAAGATGTGATTTGAATGTTTTTAGTGTGAATGTCTCAGGTTCAGCAATAGTCATAGTTGTGGTGGAAAACGAAACAAAGGGCGCAATCCTGAGTAACTACGGGGAGTCCTTGCTCTGGTGTAAGAACAATTTGCTCTGGATTGCAATATGAATTTCCCATAGGTTTTCACTAGGTGTTGCAGTAACTACGGCTGCACGTAAAGTCTCTTATGTGCTCCCATAGTTACTCTGGATTGTAGGGAAAGGCTGTAATCCCATCCACACTTGCCTGGGAGTCAGCTCATTGACTTTAGTGGGATTTCCTTATGAAATCCCACTAAAGAATTGGGTGCAAACACAGACATGATGCTATCAAATTGAAAGAAACTGGTCTTGCATCATATCCGAAGTCATCAGGGGGCCCAAACGTTCCTCTGATGTGACTTTGGAAATGCAAAAATAAATAAATAAAAATAAAAAATGAGAAACTATCATAAATTGTTGAGCCTCACTGGGTGCAATCCTAAAGACACTTTCCTGGGAGTAAGCCCCATTGAACACAATGGGGCTTACATTTGAGTAGACTTGGTTAGGCTTGTGCTCCAAGATAAAGATGGCAGGGGAGACTGAGGATAACCCACCCCCATTAGCACATCTACATCTGGGCTGGAAAGATGAATAGGATTTGGCCCTTAAACATTCTCCACATTTTATGAAGTGTAATTAATAACAGATAAGGAAACAGTTTTAAAATGTACATTTGGCATATCACTTAAAACTTCCCAGTGGTACACAAATGCGAAATAAACTTTTATGATTTAAGAGTAATTCAGAAACCCATTCCAGTAAAAACACAGCATGGCAACGATTTTCATCATTTTTCTTCATTAGCGCACTGTTATATTACTGAAACATGTAAAATGAAGACATGAGAATACATTTTGTGCGATGATTGATCTTTATGTACGACACAGAGCATTTTAAGTTTTTCCCCAGAGTGAAAGTTCTACTTAAGGACCCATCTAAAGATTTCCTTAGAAATTATTCAAGATATGACACCAAATTACCTGAGAGATTAAATCAGTTATTTGGCCAGCATGCTTGTCAACCTGTAGGCAGCACCGGTTGTTGTCAGGCATTCTAGATTGGTCAAGACAGCCTTCCTTCCCAAGAGCATAACCTCAGTGTGGAAAAAAAATAATCACAAAGGGCCTTCCAGAATGCGAAAGGCAGAAGAAATTCCAAAATGCATCAGCTAAGCCTGTGTTGTTTTGAAAATCTGTAAAACACAATCTGTCAAGTGATCTGTCTGTAATGATTAATTTTATATGGGGCAACCTACTGCCTTTTATGGCAACACCAGGCTCTGTGGAATAAGTAGGAGTATTACTTTTCCCTTGCCAAAAAAGACTGATAATTTTATTTTAATGTTTTGGCTTTTTGGAGGTGCACAGTCATTAAATAAAGCCATTATAGGTTTATTGGGATTTGTTAGACAGAGCTTTAAATTAGCAAACTGTGGCACTAATAATATCTTTTTTAATTTTGTGTGGTTCCAACATAGTTGTACTGCATTTGCCATAGCAATGGAGATAATAATCTTGTATATGTACTAATTATTCTGGGCCCAGATTTCCAGAGTCTAAGAGCCCAATCTTGTTGTTCCTCTCCCCACACAGCCTCAATAGTGTTTCAATAGTAGCCAAAGTTTCAGTAGTGGCAAAATGGTGACCACTGCATCCTATGGGGAGAGAGCAGTCCAGGAGTTCTCCTCTGCATAGTTCTCCTCAGTCCAGAGTTCTGACCTGGCTGCTGGGAAGCATTGGACTGGACTGTCCACCATTTCTCCATTGCATTTGTTTGCTCTAACTGGCATTGGTTCTTCTGGGTTTCGGAGTTTCTCTGATTTTGCAATGCCAGAGATTATACTTGAAGCCTTCTGCTTTCAAAGCATGTGATTTACCACTGAGCTTTCAGCCGGCACCAAAAATGATTTCGCACAGAAGATGTTGAAGCTGTGTTAGACAAAGAACACCAGATATCTTGCATGGTTTCATATATACTGTTGATTCATGAAGAGACATGAAGCACATAATCTTGGGGGACAGGACTTCCAAAACTGGTGGAGTTGGGAGAGTGTAATCCTAACCAATTTAGGTCAGCATAACTCACTCATTGCCCGGTTCGTAGGGTAGTGTGTGGAGGCCAGTGCATATCTGTGCACCGCCGTAACCCCCCAGAAGTGGTGCAGAAGTGCCTTACGGCACCCACAGGCCTATGCAAGGGCTTTGTGTTGGCCTAACTGTGGGTTAGGACTGTGCGTGTAGCACAATAAATAGGACTGTGTAGGACTGTGTGTGTAGCACTTATTCCCAAAAAGCTTCAAGAAACACATAAGGAAATGGATGTGAGAGCGATTACTGACCTTGCTCTTGAAATCCACTGTCCAATCAATGGTGGTTTTTTCAGAGACTGTGGGATGGTGACATGCAAGGAAGATTGTGTTTGGGGGCAATGCAGGTCAAAATCCATGCTCAGCTATGAAGTTTCCAGATGACCTTCAGCAAGTCATTGCCTTTCAGACTAACATATACCGGAACTACACACAGTCCTGTAAGTTCCATGGAGAAACGGCAGAATACAAATGGAGCTAACTAATAAATAAGTACGGTTAATGAAATTGCCAATAACACAAAACATGTTATTTAATTTACCCAAGCCTGTGTGTGAAAGAAAATGTCTTTGGAATTTGGGCAATAGGGGACACAAATTTTGATTTCAGTACTTCATTAAATAAACATTTATACAAACTCTGCTCTATCCTAAATTTCCCCCCAAGTAAATCCTCTTTCAAACAGGAAATGTTAATTCAAGAGGTATAATAAATGCTCATTTCTTTCACTTGAACATTACTGTAATCTAATGTGAATAAAAAAGTCACTGGAGATATGAGGCGGCAACAGCCCCTTTAGGGCTAGTGTCATCACACAAGCAACAAAAGGGAAACCCTTGTTAATCCATTGGAAATATCATGTTAATAAATGAAAATGAGATAATGACTTTTGTGGCTAGCCGAATCTTGTCTAAAGCCTCTTATGAGCTTCATGTGTCTCAATTAGGGACTTTGTCACATGGCTGAAAACAAGAGGAAAAAAGTTCAGCTGCAGGCTGAATACTAGTTATTTTCTTTTTAAAAAATTGGAATTAAAAAAGGAAAAAACATTTGCTATTATATGCTCCTCTCCCTTTGCTGTACCAGAAGTTCTTCCTGGCAGCATTCTTGTAAATCTGTTAACTATCTTCGCAAAAACTTTCACAGAACTCAATTTTCATCAATCTTAAAGATTATTATGATTCTTGATAAGTAACAATGCAATCCCATATATATCTATCTAGAAGTAAACCCTGATGAGTTCAATGGGATTTACACCTAGGTAAGTTTGTAAAAGATTGCAGCCTAATGGCCCAATCTCAGATACTCTGTTTTACCTCCATTTCCATAAGCAGACCTGTTGAGGTGGAAGTCCACTGGCTAGTAGATGGCACCAATGACACTGGTATAATATTGAAAATTGTGTCATTATAGGTTGAATGCGGTGTGGACACCAATGCAACTCCATTGGTGGGGAAGCAGAAATAAGAAGACAGAGCATTTTTCTGGCAGGAAAGAAATGTCAATTATGGGATGAGAAGGAACTGAATACAGTAAAAACTTGGATTGAGAGTATTTTGCAAGACAAGCAAACATTTCTAATAAATTTGACTTGCAATACAAGTGATGTCTGGCAAAGTTAGCAAAACAAATTTGTTGCACAAGGTTACCCTCTTCCAATGGAGCATTTTTTCAGTCCTTCTTGAGCTCTACCTATTTATCATTATCTTGTTGTGTTTTTTATTATAATCCATCAACTGATAACAACAACTGATAATTCACTGCCTTATGTGGTCAGCTCAGCTTTTTTACATTGGTAGGCTGGCCCTGAATCAACTGTGTCAGTAAGAAATGAACAGAATGACACATTTCCCTCCCACCATCCTCTAACTGTACATCTGCTGCTTATACTTTGTAACTATAGTGTGACTGTAGGTACACTTAAAACTACACTGAAACAAATTCGAAGAGCCTAATTTCACCAATGAGCAAATATTCTATCTGCATAAATATTAATTAGCATTTAGCATATGAAACAGATCAGGGGCGACATAAAAAAATTGAAGTTAAATGCTATCCACAAAAGCCTGGCTTGAAATCATCACAGGCAACTTGAATCTCTGCAAATACTTTGTCCAAATATAACCTCTTCAAAATATAATGAGGTTAATTTTCCCATTATTTCTGGCATTATTTTTTTTAATGTAGCTCTTTAAGAGTCCACTCATTACACATTCATTTGGTATTCATGGGAAGAGCAGTGATCATAATGAATTCATTTTCTATTCATGTGAATGTCAGATGCTCTTCCATAGAGATGCTACTGCAATTTGACTTTAGTGCAGCCTTTTCTTCCTCCTCTTCCTTTTTCACCGTTGCTCTCCAGAAGAACATTCTTAAGAATGACCCACAAAGCTCAAATAAAGAGATTTGTTCACCTACCTGGATTACATGTTTGACTCTGTACAGATTATTAAATCTCTCTGATCCTCATTTTGTAATTCACAAATAATTTACTCCAGAGAGGTCCAATTTATTGAAGTGGGACTGCTTTAGTGTATGTGAGTTGTAGTTTGTCAGTTTCTTTTGCACCTTTTCTTCTCCTTAGCTACTACTGAACACTCTCAGCTCACTTATTGCAGCACATTGGATCTGTCATACTCATGGTATAGTTTATAATTCAGAGGATCTTGGAGACTATGGGCACAATCCTATCTCCTGCTAATCCATAGCATACTAAACAGCATGCTACATGCTAAAGGGGTGGTACCAGATCGCCTAGGAGAGATAAGTAGATTGAAAGGCCAAGGGGCCAAGGGGGTGGCCCTTGTGGAGGAATAACATGCACAGGCCAAGGGGCCAAGCTTTCCTGTTTTAGCTCGCATCTCATCAGCAATATCACTGAGCATGAAGAAGTTATGGTATTTCTATTTTGTATAAAAAGTTCAGTACATATTTGAAGTAGGGCTGCAGTGGCTCAGCTGGTTAATATGCCCATTCCTTTCATCAGAGAGGCCTGGGTTCAAGACCCAGGTGCTGCAAGACAAAGTGAGCTCCCATTCTTAGACCAGCTACAGCCAACCTAGCAATTCAAAAGCATGGAAATGAAAGTAGATAACTAGTGGGAAGGTAAAGAGTGTTCTGTGTCATCATGCTGGCTGCATGACCATGGAGAACTCTTTGGATAGTGCTGGCTCTCGGCTTTGAATCGGGGATGAGCACCACGTCTAATAGCTGTGGCTGATGCCTGTATAGATAGTATAGAAACCTGCAGCCAGTTATGGCTGGCATGACAACCTGTCAGGGACCTTTACCTTTACCTTATTTGATGAGTGAACATGTATATGTTTCCTAGAGTAAAAAAAGAAAACACATTTTTTCCTTTTTTCAAAAGTTTGTTTCACTCTTTAATAGTTGTATTGACAGATCTGAACCATGATAATAACTGGAGGGTTTTTTGTTTGTTTTTGAGCCACCAATAAAGGAAATTAAAGTGAGAGCCTTTGCCAAGAGGCAGTGCTACATGGTATTAAAAATACATGAGTCCACAGAATTGCATTCATTATTATAAGAACATCCCTTTGCTCTAGAAGTGATTCATTCTTCTGTGTTGGTGTCAAATGAGGTCTGGGAGATAGGAAACAAGTCACACTATCTTGTCAGAACTATAGCAACCCTAACACAAATAGACCTAACCTTCTATCAGTGATTTCCACCCACAACATAGTGCTGTGCTATTTCAAATATTTTTTCTTCACTTTTCTTAGAGAAAGTGGCCTACAAGTAATCAAATTATGCAACTGCAGATAAACAAAAAAAGTCTGATGTAAATATTGAATAGCCCAGTCCCATCTAAGTTCCCCACAAAGATGCAGAAACGCCAGCAAGACCTTTATGTCCTTGCCTCAGGGCAACAACTGGGGTAAGTAGCACCTGTAATATCAACATTGCCCCACGCTGATAGATCAGACCCTGAAAGAGGAATTGTATATGGCATGTATCATGGCCGCCGATGCAATCTCCTTCCAGGTCTGATTCCCTTATTCCTCCCCCACTGCAGACCTTTCCCACCCTGTTAAATTCCCACTCCATCCAACCCCACTTTTACTGCCTTGCACTGCCAGGCACAGATCATATAATGTTCTGCATGAACTGCTCCGTGTGCTGGAGACAGCAGGATAGTGCAAGCTTTCCCTTCCTACAAGTTCTACTCACTGGCATGCTGTCACTGTGTGCTTTATGTTATGTTTGCAACAATCTATGATAGTGGAGGGCACAGTCCCCCAACACAGAGAGGGAAACAGGATTGATCCATGTGTCTTCTCCAAGTATTCAGAGCACATTCTTCATGTGTTTCTTCTTTCAATGATTCTAATGTCAGGCAGAGCAGCTGGTGAGTCTTTTGAAGAAGCTGTTCCAGGCAGTGACCCACTTCATCTAGTCTGATGACTTGAAAGGAAAGGGTCAGAGTCAGGGAGCTGCCTCAGCTAAGTCAAGAAGGCAGTGCCAAACTGATCTTTTGTTCAACATCTCCTAGTTTTGTGATAAATTATATTATGTGAACTACCCACTGCCAAATGGTGGGTGCAGCATGGGAGCATGGCCCAAGGGGCAGATTGCCTGTAATTAGTTTGGCAAGGGTCATCCCTACTTCTCAGTGGCTTTGTCCCACTATGGTCCCCATTTCAATTCTACCTCTCTTAGGACCAAATCATCCTCAGTCACTTTCCCTGTCTCATTGATTCCATTTCTTTAGGCCTCTGATTTTTCCACACACCTATCCAGTGTCCTTGCTTCTGCCTTTCCTAGGCCCTTACTCATGTTACTTCAACCTTCCTTACCTTAACTCCTGCCTCATCAGTTCCTTTTAACTAGGTACCTCACTATATAGGTCCCTCACCTCCATATCTTCTTTGCTTGTTCTATTTATTTCTAACCAATGCTATGATTGATTGATTGATTGATTGATTGATTGACTGACTGACTGACTGACTGAAAGAAAGAAAGAAAGAAAGAAAGAAAGAAAGAAAGAAAGAAAGAAAGAAAGAAAGAAAGAAAGAAAGATTGCAACCCAAAAGTGATGTTTAAAAACCTGAAGACTTTCACAGGAGGGCTGGGAGGAGAGCTGTGAAAAATTCCTACACACTGTCCAAGAGAAAATTACATTTTCTTCCAGTATCTAATGGAAAGAAATGGGTTGAGAACTGTGCATGAGTAAACATCATTTTCCCCACGGCAAAGGTTCCCCAACTTTTTAGAGGCCCTAGAGGCTGCTGCCTGATTTATAACTGCCAGGGGTCACAGCTAAAATTGTACTCCCCCAGCGCTCCCACATAGCAACTTGTCCAAACATGTACAAATATAACCTATGTGACCTACCTATGTGACCAATCTAAACATTGAGTCATGACCCACCAGCAGCTCACAGGCCCACAGTTTGGGAAACTCTGCTCTAAAGACATTATTATTGCCATGTGGATTAGAGAGGGAAACATTCAGTGATTTGGCCACAGTTGGTGCTGTCTTCCTCTTCTAATGTCAGATGATGTTCTCTTTAATCTAACAACCAGATAACATGCCATCTGGAAAGAGAGTCTCTCTCTCTCTCTCTCTCTCTGTGTGTGTGTGTGTGTGTGTGTGTGTGTGTGTGATTTTTTCCCACATCTGAAGTGAATAAACCTCCAGTAATAATGGGATGTTTCTGCTGTGAAATAGCAACCTGATTAGGATACACTAACATAAATGTGTCCTGATAAGTACTTTACAAGATGCTAGCATATTTGATATTTTCTCCAGCGCTTGCTTTATGCTTCTTCTGTTTTAACAGTGCATATTAGCACAAGTTGGAAATGGTTTTTATGTTTACTGTCAGATCAGTGACTATTTCCTGCTCTTTGTTGTACAAAATGTCATTTTAACATATACACTCTCCTTACTTCTTACATGAGCAGGAAGTAATGAACCATTTGTTTCACTCAGTTCTTCTATCTTGTCTGGAACGACATGTGAGATTTCAGTTCCCCATTTAATAGCTAACATGGTGGCCTCTGCAAACATCAATAGCTTCTCCAGAACACTCAACTTTATCTATATATGCAGATAATTCTTTTTCCAGATTTAAACCTCAGAGGCAGATTTGTCTTCTCTTGACTCTTTCTCTTGACTTCAGTGGAACATACGGACTTATATATACTGTTTGCATACAATAAAAAATTTCCATCTTTATTCTCCAATTCAACGATCTATGGAAGTTCCAATCACCACACATAATTCTAATATGAAGATTTGTGGCATTGCTAGGGGTTGTGGAGGAATAACATGCACAGAGGATGGTGCGCACAGGGGGAAGACTCAGATCCTAGCAAAAAACTGCTTGAATCACAATTTGTAGGAATAATACCATCAGATTATATACATTAAATGTGTAATTTACAGCAGAATTCAATCAAAAGTTACATCCAAAAAATAAGAAGGGCCTGGATTCTTGCCCCATCCACCTGGTTTCTTGCTCCATCCATAGGAGGCATGCTGGCCTCACATACTGGGTGATGTAAACTCTAGTGATGCCACTGATAAAAAAGCACCATAATCATTTTTTGTGTCAGGCCATCTTTTATTACCCATATTTTATTATTGAACAAATGGAGAGCCATTTACACACTTGTATACATTGGGGCCCAGATTTGTGCATTAACAAGTGTGACAGGCGTCACTGGATGCAATTCACAGACATTTTATTAGATATATCTAAGTGCCACTGAAGCAGGGTGACCAGTTGCCCAAACATCAAAAGGAGGACAAGGTCTTAGATTCCTCTTACCCTGGCCTTTCTGACGAACAATGGCATGTTTGCCTACTCATGAGTAACTTCATGGTTTTGGGAACTTTCTCTTTCCAATAGAGTTCAATGCATATTTTTTATTTTTAGTTTTTTGGCTATAAGTTTTAATAGGAAAGAGATATTTCAAAACCAATTTTGGCATTGGATTCTGCTCTTCAATATGAATCCAACAACATATGACATGATGGAGTACTGCAGACTATTGCAAAGTTCCAAAATGAAGCCAAAATGGAGGACAATGAAGCTCTTTCGGAGGACACCCGCACAGGAGGCTAAAAAAGAGGACAAATCCAGAAAATCTGGTCATATGGTCACCCTGTACTGAAGTCAAGAGCACATTCAATCCAGTATGTAGACTCAAATGTTACTGACTGCAAGTGGACCTATGCCAGATAGGTCCAGCTCAATGTTCTTTTAGCAGGTTGGTCCAGCTCAGTGTTCTGTCTATTAACATTTGTAAAAGGGAAACAGCTGGGTTGTGCCAAAAAAATGTTTCTGAAGCAACATGGTCAACTTAATCACAATATCAGATTTATGGTCATCTATGTCAGAACATTGGATAAATGGGCCCAGATATTCGGTGCCCTGTAAAAGATAAAAAAGACCGGAAGACCCAGCAGACTCAGATTGATTCACTCCCTCCTACATTGGCTGGGCATGATTTTGGATACTTGGTTCCCCAATGCATAACTCACCAAGCCCCACCCTATCAAATAATAAATATGTATGCATGTAATGACAACTTTCATTATCCAAAATGTTTATGTCATTTGAGTTTGATTGGAGTTTATGCCCTGTGGCTCACTGTGGTTCATGGCCTCTTCTCCACCCTAATCAATTACATTGAACAATTATAATTGGATCTCACTTCATATACTGTACTTAAATATAATTTTTTTCCTTTCAAGGGCAGCATCTTCAAGTGTAATAGATGTTAAGTGTCTAGTGCATTGTCCATGTCTGTAGTCTACATTATCTTTCTATTTTTAAAAAGGGGGTAGAATTCCATTCTGTTCCACAGACAGGATTTACCCTTTATGAAACGATTCTAGCTAGTTTATTTCTCCAGATGTTTTGTGATCTCATCCTTTATTAATGCTTCTAGAATCTTGTCTACCTCTGAGGTCAGACATACTGGTCTATTAATTCCTAGTTCTTTTTCCAAGCCCTTTTCTTTCAGGCCAGGGTTGAATTTTCTTCTCTTCGGTCCCTTGATGTCTTCCCTTTCTCAGAGGAGTTACGATAAAATCTCCATTATTGAACCAGTAATCTTTTCAGTGATCTTGTTAAAGATTCCCCAGTATATACCCTCTTCCATCATGAAATTTCTAGCCTCAAGTGAATTTAACTTACACAAGACTTATTCTGATATGAAACTATCATGTCCTAGAAACTTTACTTCATTCAGCCTCATGAACACAGAGGAGAAAAATAAGCTAGGCTACAGGGAGTTGGATTTTGCCATCAAAACTAATGGGGTCTATGCAATCAAATCCCATGATGTGGGCTGGTGAGTCCAATATAAATGTTGTCCCATTGCTGATGTCTACAGTTCATGTGCTGCTGTTCCATCTTCATGAATACACCCACATGCCTAAGAGAAAGTTAACTTTTTCGGTTTTTAGCATCTTTTGTGGAGGGATGATTCAATAAATCCATGTGCCCTTCAACAGGTAATTGGTATTTAGATACATAGAAAGCTGCCTTGTGCAGTGTGTGATCATGATTAACACAGACAGCAGCTTTCCAGGGTGTCAGGTAGCTCAGATAATTCCAATATTCAGCAAGAGAGTGTCATTTGCTGACATCACAAATCTATGCATGTCTACTCAGAAGTCCCACTGCGTTCAGGGGGGTTTGCTTCCAGAAAAATGCACGTAAGGTTTCATTGATCATACTAAGACATGCTACAGCAGTGGTACTCCAAGTGGAGGTCAGGACCCCCTTTGGGGGATTGTGACGTTGGATCAAGGGGGTTGCAAGAGAGTGGGATCTGCCATCTTGGAATCTGGCACTGGGCTTCCTGGGAGTAATCTCATTGAACACAATGTGACTTACTTCCAAGTAGACATGGAGGAGCTCTGGCATCAAGTGATGTCAGAACTCAGTAAGTTTGAAAGGGGGTCCTGGACACATTTTTAAGTTGGAAAAGGAGTCACAAGCTGAAATGGTTCAGTATGGCTGTGTTAAAAAAGGACACATGATTCAACAACATATGAAACTCTGATGTTACCTGGTGTAGGGCTTAGAAGTAATGAGCAGTGACATGATGATGTCATGATGATATCACTGCAAATTACTTCCAGTTTGCCCAAGATACCTAGTGACCAAAAAAGATGAGCCAAGGGGGTGTCAACTTGCTTGCTTGGCTAAGTGCAGAGCTCTGAGCTGAGGGTGAGTCATACAGCCAAACACAGCCAAAGCAAACATAACCAAACCAAAGCTGTGCCACCCCTCCCTGAGGAAGGGTGACACCTGTTTTTGGTCACTCCAAGTTGCCTTACAAAGAAGCAACTCGAGTGGCCAAAGAAGATGACTGAGCCAGATGGTGCAGTGGTCCCATATCACCCCGCCCAATTAAGAGTGTCCCCCAAATTGGTGTCACTGAGTGTGCTCCACACCAACACATGATTCCAAGGCTTTCAGTATAAACAGCAATTATACAAATATCTGACTTGCTACCAGTAATTGCAAACACTTGGAAAATGGCATCTTTAAAAGTCATTATTTTATCAGTAAACTGAGTTGTTTGTTGCAAGATGGTCTCCAATGACACCGCCAACTCAAAGTTAAAAGGCTGCAGGATATTAATATTAACAATATAAATAATGGACAATTCTTCAGAGGGCAAGAGAAACATATCCCTAATTTTCAAAGGGTATGCTTTAGTTAACCAAGGCTAATTAGCTATGATCTTTGCATGGCTGGTAAAATATATTTGTTTGGTAATATTTTTCAAATCACTGATAAATGAAGAAAGCTATATTCTAATTTGGACTTAAAAGAATAATATCATGTTCCTAAAATAGTTCAGGACTTTCATACATTCTGTTTTGAAATTCTAAAAAAACCATGTACAGTATTTAATTTATTCTTATATTAAGAAAAATATTGGAAAGAAAATGCCATATAAAATATTCTGGTTTAATACCTGAAGAATTATTATTCCTGCTGCTATAAAAAAAAATTTCATGCTTATTTCCATCAAGAATAAACCTTCCATATGGAAAAGCTGCAGCTTGGAGAGGTAATGAATAATTTGGGGAGGGGGCAAGCCAATCTCAGTGAGGGGATGGAAAGGAGGTGGGCAAGCCAGTGAGAGACTGGAGAGTGTGGACACTCAGAGGTAGCTGCTTCTGGGTAGGGAGAGTGGGAAGAGGCATCTCCCCATCAAATGGGGTTACCAAAAATTTAGGGACCCTGGATTCCAAAAGTCCTAATGATGCCACTGGACAGAAGCAAGAGCCAGCACTTTGGCTCCAGATTAAGACTCCTTCCAGGACTAACCAGGATGACATGATTGCCTGATTGATTGGTCTGGTTTCTCAAAGTGAGAAAGATCTGCTGGCAGTTCAACAACACTAGCCATTGCTCTAGGTGACCTTGACATTTTCAGCACAACTACAATTTATATGGACCTCAGCATCTTAGCAAAAATCACCAAAAGGCTGACTGGCTAAGTATGGGAGTAAAGATCAAGATATGGGACAAAAGGTGATGGGGGCCTGTGTTCCCAGGAACTCCCTTTGGCTGCATGGGTTTAACTATTGAATGCCTGTCATTACAAAGATATGAAACGAGAAACTGTACAGCTTACAGGGCACAGTGGGGTGGAGCCCATCGGATCGGAAAGAGATCCAGGTCAATTAATTTGGTGCTTTTTGCCGCATGGTTGCAGCAATGGCCCAAAGGTGGGGCAGCCATATTTAGCAGTTTCTGAAGGTGCCATATTTAGCATTTTCTGTGTATTTAGGCAGAGTTCCTGTGATGGCTGTAAATCTGTGATCTATCACAGGGAAAGAAGAGTGTTGTGGCAAAAGGTGGATAAGGAGATATTGTTACGTTGGGTGAATGACCCCTTTCAGCTTCTTTCATATGCCTAATATCCAGGTCCCCTCTTGGGTATGGAGCACAAGCAACTCTTGGTGGTCATCTTATTCATAATCTTTCTTACTACAGGCATTTATTGATGAGGCACCCCCCAGTTCTGCTTGGTCATCATTTATTGAGATCATAGCAATTTTTTTGGGGAATGTGACTTTGGTACATTAATGGAAAAATGTGATACTGAATCTGCATTTTAATTGTTATCAATTCACCCCCATGATTTTTGCCTTGTAAATTTTCTCTCTTGATTACTAGGTGGACAGGGAAGAGCTCCCCCACTGGGGTATTCCGTAACATGCGCCATGTTCCAAAAATGTAAGTTGATGTTACATTTAAATTTAACATCAGAAATTTAAATTTAAGGTTCTGCAATGAAACATAGCCCTTCACCTGGAGAGATTTTTGTGATGGGTTCAACCAGCATAAATAGTTACTTATTCTTCATTTATTTGACAGCTCACAAAAGTGGTGTAGTTTTTCATTTTGTGAAGAGTAAGATCAAGAGCATTACTGCATGCCTAGCATTCCTGGGTATTAGTTGGACATGGGTATGAGTTGTAGTAGATGGTAGTAGTATTACAAACCCTAATGGCTAGATTGTGGGTGGGTTGCATCTGTCTTCTCCAAGATAATTACCCTCATTAAAGGGAGAGTGGAGTGTTTAGAGATAGGACCTGATACAGGATTTATATAGTCTTTGACTAGAAATAATTTTAATAAATGTAGCTCAATTTTATGCCAAATTTTGTCTCATGCACTTCATGGGGGAGAGGTTATCTGAGCAAATTAAACAATATGCCACATTATTTAGAACAGATGGCTTTAAACCATAATATTTTACAGAACGGTTGTACATCTCCAAATCCACAAATCAGCTGCTGTTTACTGGAACATATAATATAAAAATGACTGTGATAAAATGAACTCCCTGTAAACAAGCATTGATTTGCTCTTGTGTCAGAACTGAAGTGCACATCTTCATATTTGTTAAAGGAAATTTAGAATTCTGTGTTGCCTTTTTGTAACAGAAGTTGGCTCCTGAAGTTCAGTGGATGAAATTAAATACTAAATTTAATACTATTCAAGTTTGTGAATAGTTTGTGTATGTGCCTCACACACACACACACACACACACACACACACATTCCCAGACTCACATTTTTCCCTCAAATGCATACACATTGTATGAATGTTTTTCCTGTCGGTAGGAAGACTAAACCCTTCTCAAACTCGTTAAAAGTTCACTTTCTCACTTTATTAATTACATACTTCATCTGTGAGAAGGAGAAGAATGATCTCATGCTTTTTTAGTGGCTTAGCTAAGACATTACTGGGTTTATAGCCTCACTAAGCCAGGGGGTTCCTGCAGCTCTGGTTACAAGGTTCATACACTATCAAATCCATTTCATGTTTTATATGCTTTGCAGACTGTCTCTCCTTCCTGGACGGTTGTTGCTGTAATTACACAAATGATCTGCTCCACTGTCACAGCCAGTCAAAGGTGTCATCTAAAATTAAAAATTCATGTAAAAACTAGCGATGTTACCTTTCTTTTCTTTTTCTAAAGCAGACAGTTCAGACCTGATCTGATTTCACAATGTTTTGTTCAGTTTCTTAAGTACTTTCCTGCATTATCTGGGGCTGCATTATCTGTCCAAGCCCAGCAGACAAGTTCTAGAATTTTGCAGCCCTGACTGCTCAGAATAAATTACTTGTGGGTCATAGCCATATATCAGCATAAGGCTGGATGTAATGGTCAGGCAATGTCTTTAAGTTGCAATCAGATACCATAGTAATGCAGACCAGCTCCTATATCAGAATGTCCTAGAAACAGAGTATGGGTTGTAAGCAGGATGTACAAAAATCTCCTGAGAAATCTCACAAGTCTTATAGAACCTTGTATATCTTCCCTTGAAAATTTTCAGATGTTTTCAGATTGGGATAAACCCAGAAAAATATTTTACCACCTGAATTTACCCATCATTGCAGAAGTAAAATGTAAATAATAATTGTGGGCACTGGCCATGGCTGGGAACCATGGGGCATTGAGTGCCGGGCACCACTGGGCACTGCACATCCCTACCAGGAACCCGGCATCACTTGGCATTGAGCCCCAATGGGCACCAGAAACCATTGGGCCCCAAGGACCACCAGGCAGCACCAGGCACCACTGAGCAGAGGGCACCTCAAGGAACCCGGCATCCCTATTGGGCACCACCATGCACCAAATCAGTCCTTAGTGGATCCTTAAATCACAAAAGGGATATGCTCCCCTAATTTCTTGGTACATGGGTTAGGGCTGGGTGTTGAGAAGTCTGTGAATCAATCAGTCTTCAATGTTAAGTATAGGGAAGTAAACACTTTGCACCCCTCTTCACCCCTTAATGTTTGAATTTCTAAAAAACAAACACAAAAATCAATTCTTAGTGGGTGCCTACATCATGGAATTTATATTTCACACTTCTAGGTCCAGGAGTTTTGGCTGGACATTGATGAGTCACGAAAGTTAGTGAGTCAGTGGCCCCTTGATTATATAGTTTTATATAGTATAGAAGTACTTTATGTGAAAATTCACTGCAAGATAGCAGGCCTCCGTCAGTCTAGAAAGACTATGGTATCATGCTCAGCGCTACATACGCTGCATGTGAAGCACAAAAGCCTGGGTTAGATTGTTATGGAGGATAGGCTGTTACCCAAGCAGTAAATCCCCCCTCTCCACGCTACTAAATTAGTCCAATGGAAAGGCAGAGCCAATACAATTGGATCCAGCTGGCATCGCAGAGCTGGGCTAAGGACAGGAGCTCACCCTGTCTTGTGGGGCCGACCCGGGTCTTGAACCCTGGCCTGCTGGTTAACAGGCACAGTGTCTTAACCACCTGTATGCAAAAACTCCAGAAAAATACTCTCTGTCATATAGAAGGTGGTTTTGCTTCCCTTAAGAATTCTAATATTTCTCTTTGATAGGAAACTTGACATAAACTTTTCACAAGTCCCTTACACCAGCTCACACCAGGTATGTCACAAATGTGTCATGAAACACATTCATGCCTTCTTCTGTGTAGGCAAGGCTGGTGCAAAGATACATGTCAACCTCCTTATGGCAGACCTGGCCAAGATGTGGATTTGCATCAGCTACTTCAGTGCTGCAGATCTGAGTAGCTTATAAAGGTGGATGGCATACAACCAGGCATAAGGGGGTTCAAAAGGGGAATGGTGAGTGGCTCAAGCACATCAAGGAAGATCTAAGGAACCAGTGACCGACTATATCGATAGGGCTAGAAAGATAGCCAAAAATCACAGAGTATTAGTGTTTAATGAATGAGAAATGGATCCCAACAGTACCTGCAGTGTTGTTTGAGGCTAAGGAGAAGGAGAAGGAGGAGGAGAAGATGAAGTAGTAGTAGTAGTAGTAGTAGTAGTAGAAGAAGAAGAAGAAGAAGAAGAAGAAGAAGAAGAAGAAGAAGAAGAAGAAGAAGAAGAATTTTTGATTGTGATTAAATCCCCCAAGGTGACAAATGATGCACTATACACTCATATGGTATTATAACTACAGCTTAGGCAGGTAGAACATCAGAATATACTTCATTATCACATTTTTCTCCATCTACTAATATCTTTCCCTAGTGCAAGGTTTTGGGACCTGGGGAGAAATTCTTCCTGTTTCTCCCTTTTGTCAACCTTCATTTTTTACCTTGGATACCTTCTGGTGAAATGCTCTAAGGGCAAAATCCAGAGTAACTACGGGGAGTCCTTGCTCTGGTGTAAGAACAACTTACTCTGGATTCCAATATGAATTTCCCATAGGTTTTCACTAGGTGGTGCAGTAACTACGGGTGCATGTAAAGTCTCTTACGTGCTCCCGTAGTTACTCTGGATTTGGGGATAAGTCAGGGGTCTCCAAACTTTTTGGCAGAAGGGCTACATCATCTCTCTTACACTGTGTTGGGGGACAGAAAACTAATTTACATTTCAAATTTGAATTCATTTACATAAATTTACATATAAGAATGTATTGGAGTGGATTACAAGGTTTGCTTAAGGGCCAGATAGAGGGGTCTTTCCAGGGGCCATGTTGAAGCGTGCCAAGGGCTGCATCTGGCCCTTGGATTGGGGTTTGGAGACCCCTGCTCTAAATGAATCAATGAATGTAATTTTTCTCTTCAGGTACCATAACAGGTAGCAGGTAATGACACAAGATGATTGCTTAAAAAGGCCTTACTAAGTATGTTCAGCAAGTATGTATGGCAAAATCCATCAAGGAACAAATTCTGGCACTGCTCAGAATTACATTTAAACAGATAAATACATTGTTAAGTTGCCCTTGTTTCCCTCTTGAGACAGAAAGATGAGTGCAAGCGGATCGTACTATGAAATGTTTCTAAGACAATTACAATGCAAAGATGACATAAAATCCTTGATTTTGTCATGGACACAGTTCTCTCCTGAAAACACAGCAGAAGAATTCATTCTCAGCTAGAGTTTTGTATGTCAGTAGCAAGTTTTCATTTCATTTTAGCACAGTTTTTGTCAATGTTTATCAGAATAAAGAGAGTCTGCTTTTCTTTGGAGACAGTTTTCTACAGTTCAGCTGAATTTTGAAACTGGATGTGTCCACTGACCCATTACTAGCATGGGTGTTTTCATACCCAACCAGTTAATTGCCCATAAAGAGTAATAATCTAACATGACATGAAGAACCAGATGTGACGAGTTAAACTGTATGCATTGTGCTAGGAACTCTGAAGCAAAAAAATAAAGAATAGCCAGCATTTCAGGTTTAAATCAATATTGTCTACCTTTTTTTCTCTGCAGGATGTCTTTTGACAAAATTGTCAAGGAAATGATATCTGGTGAAGAGGAAGACACTACAGCATTTCTGTCAAAGTGAGATGTCCTTGACTAAGGCAAAGTGCTGCAAGTGATGGAGAAGGAGAACTTCACAATGGACAAGAATAGGAAAATTGTGAGAGCAAAGGTCTCCAGCAGATACATGGTGAGACATAAGAGACAAAAGTTTATATGCATGAAGCAGGTCCTAAGCATATGTCAAGGAAAAGATTACAAATAAATATTTCTATATGCACATGAAATGCATTATAAGATGAGGAGGACAAAAATGGCCCAACATGATTGAAATTTATGAACAGATCACTATTGTGTGCGTAGACCAAGTTCACATGAAGCTACAAGAATGAACTGGGCTCATAGCTCCTGCATAGCTACATAGCTCTACATAGCTCCTGCCTAAGGGTACAGTACATGTGTGTACACTGAATGTAAATTATCACTGTGTGATTTCTATGAAAGTAGGATTCTCTAAAAATGCATCTTCCTTTTCAGAAATCATGGTGGTTGCATATTCAGTGTCATCATATGCATCTTCACATAATCCCAGTCTAATCATAGGCGTTACTATAGCCCAGGCTTCTTCTGGTAATTATGCCAGAGTTGCCACAGTGAATGTACTAGTTTGCACTGTGGGCAGGGTAAAACCAAATTTGAAAGCAGAGTTTTGATCGGAAAAGCAGTGTGTCGGTTAAAATATGAGCAACACAGACTGGAGGGAAGAAGGCTGCAGCAGATTAGACTGCAGGCAATGAATTTTATCATGAGATATCGAGGCAAAATTGATATGGAAGCATTAAAACAAGGCCTTCTCCAGGATCTCTCTATGGCGTTGCTGCTGTGGAAAAAGCAGAAGTACTCTGCAACAGAGTGAATTTGAAAGGCATGTGAGCAAACTGGACGAAAAACATGAAAAATGCATGTTAGTGTTGGAAACAAAAATAGGCCTGTCTAGGGCTGTATCCGAACTGGATTAGGAGAAAGAGATATGTGAATGAAGACTGAGATTTTCTTTTCTGTCTGAATGAACTCAGGGGATATGCTTCCTATTACCTGTGCTGCCTATTGTAAAGGATGTATGGGTATTTCCATGAAAGAAGCATAGTATTAATAGCATTAATATAAAAAAGGACACAAGAGGTAATATCACATAATATCAATGCATAAGGCATCACAATCTACACCATTTGTAATTTTCTGCAGAAAATATGTCTGGACTCTGTATTGCCAGCGCAAAAAGGAATACAGCAGGTGTAATTTTGGATGTTGTCCATTTTGGATTCAGCTGTTTAAAAAAAAATATATAATGCTACAAACACAACCATTTTACAAAATAAAAACAAGGCAAAATGAAAATTTCTTCAAGCCATGATGAGATTTACAACCTTGTTCAGCTCTAATTGGGATTGTATTTAATGTTCCAAACTGTGTCAGCTACACTGGAAAAATATACTTCTGTTCAGGAAACAAACTCTTTTCTCTAGCATATAGCAAATTATTAAAAACCAAATAAAAGACCTCCTGTAGCCAAAGCAGAGAATATGGAACACTAGTCATTCATGATGGGGAGCTCTAAGTGAAAGAGTTTAGTGCTACATGCAAATTTCAGAAACATATTTCTTAAAGAATTTTATTCTGAGAATGTGAAGGGGATGTTAAAAGAAAATGTCCTCACCATATCATCACCCACCAGTAAAGTTAGTTTCCCTTAAATTAAATTGCCTATCTCGGAGCTTACTAAGATAGCCCATTGCATTTTCTCTACCTAAGCTTACTTAGCCAAACACAAATTCATGTATTTACATAATACATATTCACAACATATGTGCCTGTGAAGGTCTGACAAGCCACAATCCTAACCAATTTGGGCTGGCACTCACTTCCTGGCATAACTTCCCATAGTGGTGTGAGGAGGCTGCTGTATGTCTGTGCACTGGCCTAAACCACTCTCTCCTTCCCTGAAGTTGGAGCAGAAGTGCCTTCTGGCACTTTTGTAACACCCCCAGGTCAACTCAGGGCTTGTGCCAGAACTTATGCCGGCCTAACTGGAGATTAGGATTGAAGCCTCATTTCCTTCTCCATAACAGGACTGCAGCATTCCCAAAGGGTCAACTCAGACAGGCAGCTGGCAGCCAGGAGAATTCCTAGTATAAAGTGTAATATATTGATAACGATTGTTTATTACTTGTTTTGATGCTTTGATAAAGAATATTTTGCAACATTCACTTCCTTAGGAAATCCAAAGGAAAGCTATAGGAGGACATTTTTTCTGAGGGTTAAACTACATAAATGTATTTTATTTTCCAGCATGTAGATGTAGCAGCTTTACTTATAAAGTATAATGCCTATGTAAATGCTACGGACAAATGGGCTTTCACACCTTTGCATGAAGCAGCCCAGAAAGGAAGGACACAGCTTCCTTTGGACACAGCTTCCTTCCTTCCTCTGGCAGCTGCTTCTGGCTACATGTGAGGTTTGATTCGGATCCAGCACAACAACTGGTCCATTCCCTGCCTCTCACTCTAGAGGTCCTACAGAATCAAGCAACCTCTTTTAGGTTTTCTGTTTACTTTGGGGGAAGGGAACAAAAGTTCCTTTCTCTCAAGTAGCAGCCAGCAGTAGCTTGAAACATTCAGAATACCATGGCAGCCATTTTAGTGCTACGTTAGTCCTGATTAGTCCTGGGCTGTGGGTGGCGCAAGCGGTTAAGACACTGTGCTTGTTAACCAGCAGGGAAGGGTTTGAGATCCGGGTCGGCCCCACAAAACAGAGTGAGCTCCTGTCCTTAGCCCAGCTCTGCGATGCCAGCTGGATCCAATTGTATCGGCTCTGCCTTTCCATTGGACTAATTCAGTGGTGTGGAGAGGGGGGATTTGCTGCTTGGGTAACAGCCTATCCTCCATAACAATCCAACCCAGGCTTTCGTGCTTCGCATGCAGCGTATGCAGCGCCAAGCATGATACCATAGTCTTTCAAGATTGACTGAGGCCTGCTTTTTTTTTTAGTCCTGATACTGAAGGCACTTTAGGATTGGGCTGTAAATATGAAGGGGCAATCCTAACCAATTTAGGCCATCATAACTCACCAGCTCCCATTCCTGTGGTGGCGTGGGGAAGTTGGCACATGTCTGTGAACTGGCTTAACCCTATCAGGAGTGGTGCACAAATGCCTTATGGCACTTTTGCGAATTCTCCCAGGCCAACATGGGTCTTGTGCCAGAGACTGGGGGTTAGGATCTGCCTAACTGAGGCTTAGGGCTATAGCCTGAGTTCTCAAAGGTTTGCTTTTTATTTTATTGCATAGTGAAAAGAAAGACAGAAAACCTACATTGGTCTAGGATACCATATTTTCAAATATTTTCTTTGAAAAGATGAAATTGACATTAATTCAGTGTTTTTAAACAATGGAGGGAAGCAAAATGAAAATTAAATTGTTGAAGAGATGGATCCGGTGCTTTTGTTGTTAAGTAAGAAAGCTGCAGTTTTATAAAGTGTCTATTGATTGATTAGGATTTGTATTTCAGGGCTTCAGTACAGAAGCCACTAGGATTTGCTATCACATATATAGCTTGTTTTCTTGAATTCTAAGGATATCTGCTGAGTGAGTAAAGGCGTTTCAGTCCTAGATCTTCTTTAGTATTCATCACTTCTAAATGAACTGGATATGTTGTACAATGGAATTACTAGATTTGTATTAAATTGTAGCTTTGGGACCCATCACTGTGTGATGCTATCTACTTTCAACTGGCTTTGTTTATCACAGAAAAGGGGAATGAATTAGCATAAGAAACTACAAAGTAGTAAAGGGATTTTAGCACCCTGTCTGTTTGACCTCCTATTGACCTGGGCTAATTCATATTCTCTTAGGGATGTTTTAATAGGTCATTTTCTATTCTGGGGGAAAAAGGGGAGGTCGAATTATGAAATCGTCACTAGTCTGCTGTAAAGCCGCTTGAGGTTCCTCTTTCCAAATATATGATGTGAAGAACAGCTAAGGGTTTTTTTAAATTATTGTTATTGAGCAAGAACATCAAGAACTCCTTTTTCCTTCTGAATGTAAGCGATTTTTGTCTTACATGTAATGCTCATGTGGCCAGTTGCTATATTATGATTATTTTACCACTGCAATAATATAATACCCTCCCCCACAAAAAAAATGATGCACCCGAGTTTATACTTCTGCATAGAATATATATCAATAAATATGGGTTTTTGTTTCACATTTTCACATATAGGATCAAATGAACTGCATGAGACCTTCTTTATTTAATGGCATGAGGAGTGCAATAATAAAACCTGAATAAAAAGAAACAGTGAATATGCATATTTGATGTTATTGCAGTATTTCAAGTGCATAACAGCACAATCTTGGAGGCTGAGCAGCACAATCTTATGCAGCACTGGGGCAGCTGCCAGGCCTGTAATGTAGCCAATGCTGCGACTGAGCAAACATTTCCATGGGATTAAGATAAGGGCCCATTTGTTCCCTTATCCTGTTAGCATTCCAACCTGCTCAGTGAAGCTACTTAATGGGGCTGCTGCAGAACTGAGTAGACCCACTGGAAGACCACTGGACAGGAGTAAGGATGTAGAGAAGCTCGGCTCCACCATTCCTGCTTTCTCCAGCCCAATCCATCCTGATCCATTTTCCTCGGCCCATAAACACCCCCTCCCTGCCTCCAAACTTCCTTCCCCTCTGCACTCCTTAAGTCCACATGGACTCACAGCCACTTTCTATATGGAAACTTTTCCCTTCCCAGACCTGATCCACCCATTCCCTGCCCTTGTAACTTCCTCATCCTGTGCCCTTCCTCATTCTGCCCTCACTGCGGCTTCATTTCACCTTCCCCCAATCCTTGCTCAGCAGGTAACCTTGATCGGTAGATAACTCCTGAACTACTGGTGCTAATGAGAAAGCTGCAACCTTCCTGCCAGCGTCCCTCGCAATGTGATGGCAATGTGATGAATAGCACACCGCTGGAGCACCTTTGACAACTGGTGCTGACTGCTTTATAGCAGGCATCACCAGCAGAAAAGGCATGACAACCACCATTGGGCCACTGTGGAGCTAAACTAAGAGGTACACCACAAAATGTGATTGGACCTACTATTTACGATTGTAGCAAACATTCATCTGGAAGCCAGATGTCTGCAGTTCAAAACCTCAACTCCAATCCACCTTTTCCTGCTCAAGCTCCATTCAGCAGAGTTTATGCAAAGAAAATTCCCCTATGGCATATGCCCTTTGACAATTGCCACTAGCCTATAGACAGACCAAACATGAACTATTAGGGTCAGCCCCTAATGTTGAACAATTGTAATCTGAAACTACAGATCATATTGGTATTGCCACTGGTGCAGAGCTACTGCTCATCTACTTTTACACAGACTTCTGCTGGAATGACATGTTAAACTTTCAATTTCTTTCCTTCAGATTCTTGAGCTGATTTCGTAAGGTTTGAGCAAAACATTACCTCACTTAAAATTAAACGTAGCCTCTATTTTTATCTGTTGGAACAAGTTTTTTCCCTTCTTTTTGTAGCAACTGAGACACTTGAACCATAATCATTTTAGAAGGGAAAAAGGCATAACAAGAATGTTAGCAATATTCAGGCGTATTAATTTCACTGCTATTCTCTATTCACCTTCAAAATTACATCACAATAGGGATTAACAAAAATTACTTTTAAATATTTGTGTTTGAGTCATTGCATGATTTGGGTTAAAATGATGTTCAATTATGTTAATTGTGCTTTTAACAAAAATAAAAAGGTCTACTTGCCCTTAATAATGGATTGAAAAACTTAACGTCTTTGAAAGACATGTTTGTTTTTCGATCTTTTAAAAAATATTACATTATTGATAATATTTTCAGGCGGTGAGGCTCTTGGCAATGGCTTTATCACTCACTAATTTAAGCAGAAAGTGAACAGTTAATTCAGCAAATCAATTAAATATTAAAATTTAGCCCCTTGGTTAACCCATATCCCTGAACAAGATAATTTAATTATTCACCAAGATTCCATATTATATATACAATTTGCAAAGCATACGAATTTATGAGTGCAAAAACAATGTCAGCCCCTGAACACGAGCAATTTCAATATAGCGTATCTGCATTTTTTTTAAAGGAAGCCCAATTCATTTCATTAAAAAGCAGGAGGCACTGCCTGATATACTGCATCTTGAATAACTTCTGAAAATCTTTTAAGTCAACCTTGTGTTATAGTCAACAGGGAAGGTTTGACCTTTAACCCCTCAACAACCATCTGTTTCATTATTTATCTGAGGGAATCAGAGAGTTTTTGTTCTTTCACAAAAGTCCCTGACACCAGGATATTTTTAATAGCTGAAATTTTTCATTCTTGTCACTATTCCTTTTGAAAATACAGGTATTTTCATACAACACGTAGCTAATGAGTGAAACTTCAGAATCCAACCTTTCTCTATAATCATAGGAACAGGGATTAAAGAGGTCCCACTAGTGAGGAACATGAAAATTAATTATTGAGCTCCTTGTTTTATCCTCCCCATCTGTCTGATATTCTCTAGCACAGAAGGAGTTAGACAATTAAATTACTCCTCCTTTTACCTCATCAGAATGTTCTCTGTACCTTTTTCTCGAACTCCAGAGGCCAGACAATTCTGTCCATTTAGAACAGGAAATGGGGGTCGGGGAGTAATTTTCTTAATTGTAAAGAATTCAGCTAAGCCCTTCAAAAAAACATTAACCTCCACTGTACCAATTTTAAGATATTTAAATGCTTCCCTCCCCATGTCCTTTAGGACAGCCAAGATATTCTTCCAAAGCCAGTGTTGTGAAGAATAAATTAATACTCTCGAGCTAGGAAAAGGGGGTGGTGTGGGGAGGACAAGGGAGAGGAGAAGGGATTGAAAAACATACTATGCATGTCACAAAACTCGTTTGTTATAGAATCAGTTTAGGGTCTCCTAGGGCAAATTTTGCTCTTTTTAGATAAACAGGGTCAGAAGCTGGGCAATAGATAGCCAGCTCTGCTTCGTCCAGATTTTGCTAATTTCTCAAATTAGAAGTCTAATTTACAGTCACAGAAACATGAGCAACTATGGGCAAAATCCATAGCAGTTATGGGTCCATGCAGTTACATCACCCTCTAGTGTTATCTTGTGGAAAGTCATCTTAACTGCTCCAGAGCAAGGGGATTAATTTCACTTTAGGATATGGTCCTATGGTTGAATCCTTATTTTCCATCAGCAGGTGACATATCAAGTGAAGCTGCAATCTGGAAATCCAAGGGCAATACTGTGTCCAGCAGGACCCCCAGGCTATGAGCCTGGTCCTTACAGGGAAAATATATCCTTATCCAAAATAGGTCTTAGGGTGAAAACCTAACGTAGAACAACTCATCCTGCACTCCATTCCCACATTGGCATGATGAGGTTCAGGGAAGATAGTGCATGTCAGTGTGGTGGCCCAACCTCCTCTGCAGTGGAGCATTTGCTGTATGGCACTTTTGTGACACTGTGGAGTTGATGCAAGTGACTTGTGCAGGCCCAAGAGTGCTTCCCAATTGCTCTCTAATAGTCCACTATTCATTGCAGGTGCATCTTCAAGGAGCTCTGCTTCACCTAAAAGCAAGTGTTGTATATGTGTGTGTGTGTGTGTGTGTGTGTCTACTTCTGTCTGATGTAAAAAGAAAAGCAAATCCTTGCATTTCTGATCACAATGATCAAGTTTTTTTTTTTACAGCAATTAACGTCATCCCAAATTGTGGCCAATGACAGCTATAGTGCTTTTTCTAGCAAATCCCCTTCCAAGCATAGGAAGTAAGAACTTCAGATCTCTCATTCTGTGTTTGTGGAGTATCATTTTTGGATCATTTGATATTGTTTTGCTTGAGGTGAAGCCATAGGATAAAAACGGCAAAGGTGGGCCCAGACCAAGATAAACACACTGTATCTCTTTGCTGAGAGGCTGCAGTATGAATAAGCTATTATCCTTAAGCTATTGAAAAATTTCTCCTTCACTTCAATGATCTATGTTTTTATTTCTGAATGAGAGCAGTCCATTTTGCAATTCAAAAGTGCACAAAAAAGATGGTCACTGAAAACATCATTAAGGTAAACAGATGAAAAGTGAAAGTTATGAATTAAATGAGAAGCCAAGCAGTACAGTATCATTAATTTATCACAGAATCATAAGAACTGGCCCTCAGCAGGATAGGCTTACCAAATTGATATAAAGGTTCTTTCTAAAATGCATGCCAAAAAATCCAAATGATTTACTCTGTAGGCTTTATAAAAAAATTTTTATAGCAAATTAGGTGGAATATTCTACTGGTGGAAGGTATTTCCAAATCTTTGTTGATGTATCAGCCAAGAAAACTACACTATATCCCATAGGTTTAGCTCACCTACAAATAGTTACAATATGTTATATAATGAACACAGAATGGTATTTTTCAGTAACTAGATTTTTTTCCCTAAAAAGTTCTAAAGTGAGCCTGCTCCTAGACATCAACTTCCATGCTTCTCTCACTTCCTTTGACCCGAGACAGCTCTCTAGCTAAAGAGGTGGCACAGGCCCATTGGTGGCATCCCACTTGTGGAACCACTTCCTTAGATCCTATCTGGCACTAAGACTGTTTTATTTTTGAAGTACCAAGTTAAAACTTTTCTATGTTCCTAAGGGTGCAATTCTAACCAACTGAAGCCAGCACAACTCACCTATTTCCCCATTCCTGTGAGGGTGTGGGGAGGTTGGCACATGTCCATGCCAAGGCCTAACAACCCCAGGAGTTGTACAGAAGTTCCTTATGGCATTTTTGTGGCACCCTCTGGCCAGCATGGGACTTGTGCCAAGACTAACTGGGAGTTAGGAATGCAGTCTACATCTTTAATGGCAGTTTACATATAAATCTGGGGGATTTAGGTGCCTGAAGGTCAACACTCACCATGTATACCTTATTCCTCTTAGGCTCTTCTCAAGTGTTGCTGCCTTCAGAAGTGAGGCACAAACCTACTAATGACAGGGTCTTTTCAGTGTTGGCCCTGATAATTTTTTTTATTTCTATCCTACTTTTCCACCCCAAAGGGGACCTAAGTTGGCAACACTGCCCTAAGCTTATGACTATTAGATTTAGGTTTGCTATAAAATTTATGGGGTTGAATAGGGCTTTGAATAGGGCTACTCCCTCCCCTTAGAACTTAGGAAAGCTCCCTCCATACAGAGTTTCAGGCGGAGCCTAAAAACTTTTTATTTTAAAAAAGCATTTTAGTGAGGCAGAGGTTGGGAGGGAGATTATTGTTTTTAGCGTCTATATTTTTAATTGTTTTAATTGAGTGTTCTATTTAATGTTTTTATTTATGTTTTAATGTGCACTGCCTTGAGTTGGTCTACAGTCTACAGTATTTAAGGTCTACAATATTTATAGACCACTTTTCAACTAAAAAATCTACGACCTAAGAAAGGCAGGATATAAATTTTTAAAATAAATAAATAAAAATAAATTTGAACTTTCCCTTTATTTTAGGAGTTGTTTTTTATTGCTGTGGTGTTAGCATTCATTCCACCATCACCACCATTCCCCAGATTTTCAATATCCAACCTCACACCTTTATAGATACCTAATTATTAATTTGGTTCCTGAAGGAGAATAAGATGAAGGCAATGCAGAAATTCCAACTTGCAGGGCCATCACTGAAAAAGCCTTGTGTTGAGTAGAAAGTTTTCAAGGCTTTTTTTGCCATTTAGAGGTTTCTGCTTTTTTAACTGCTGTTGTGTAAATATTCGTTTGTTGTTTTTAATTAATTTTATGTATTGCAAAAATGTATAGTTTTTCATGTAAGCCACTTTGGACTGCAGCATGACAAGAAAAACAAGGCAAATGATATTTAAATGAATAAATACATGATAGGGCATGGGGTATCTACTTTTATCTTGTGTTTCTGCTTTACTATATAAGGAATCAGATTGTTCATACATATTATCTCACAACCCCAAGTTCTCTAGATGAAGGTATTTCTTCACTCTTCTACCTGAGATCTTTATTTTGCACCGTCTTTGCTCCCCTCCCACCACGGTTTCTCCCCCACTACACGTGCACCATTTCCTCTCCTCAGAACACCTCCATCCTCACTGTCTGTGCCACTTGGCACTCAAATGGAAAGTTGGGCAGCAGCTAACTTCACTGGTGCTGGCCCAGTTCAGGCTCATTCTGACCCTGCTCTGGTGCCAATTTGGCACTGATTGTCTCAAGTATGCTTTATGGCACATTTATGACAGTGTTCACCAGTGGTGAGCCTGCACATGTCAGATAGGATCAGACCCTAAATTAGAATCAGGTGCACACAATGCATGTTCTCACAATGCATGTGTGGGAAATTCATTCCTTAAAGTGTTCTTTGGATCCTCAGTCTGCAAAGTTCTCAATCGCTATTTTTTTAAAAAAAAAAGATTGTATTTGAAAAGTGGATATGCCAAAATAGCAAATTTCAAGAGGAGTGCCATGGAGCTTTCCAGAAGTTAAAGGTAATAAAGTCAATATCTATTTCTCTATATAGCAATAAAAGAGCATTGAGTTGACTTCTATTTTACAGTGATTCCTTCTCATTACAGGAATAAAAAAATCAAATGAAACTATAGAAAAACCAATATAAGGCAGAAAAAATAATTTTGTGTTATTGCAATGTGTAGTTAATTTATGGAGCCTACCGAATAACTGTTTAAATGAGCACACTATATAGGAACACTAGCGGTGATGTAAAAAAGGAAGAGGTACCAGTACTCATGCTTCAGGGCATGCAACTATCATCAGCAGAAGGTCAGGGAGGAATTATCTTCTATCCATAATACATATACAATAAGGAGGGCCTATACTGCTTCACTTCCCTCCATATAAAGTAGCCAATATATTGACCATTAGCACCATTGGCACCAATGTGCTATGTTGCTTAGTGGACCTTTTGTCTGTTGGGCATGTCAAATCATATATTCCTTGTTGATTAGCACAACAGTGTCTTACATTGCCATGAACAGGCTTCCCTTACCTTTGTGTTCTTAGTCTCATAAGTAAGCACATAAGTAGTTAACTTTCCTTTTTCTTTCTCCTTTTCTCACCGACTCTGCTTGAGGCAATTACAGCAATGCTGCATTTGTCAATCACATTCATTCGTGCATGGTTTCCTGAAATAATTATCAGGTGAGTGGCATCTCAGTGCCTGGAGTACCAGCTTGGAAACAGCAAGCCCTAGAGTATTAATTACTGAGCGCAAAAATTTGCAGAGAAGCAAGTCTTTTAATGGTAGAACTGACGTAACATGATTGTTTTGATTTTTTTTACTAACATGACAATCATTGCCGTCCCCATGGTCATCACCATAGATCAGTTCAAATTATCTAGGGAGGCCATTACCAAGCTGTGTACCATTTTATAAAATGAGGCGCATGCTGCCTAGTGCTGTGTTTGTTGATTTACACACACATACGCACACAAAAGCCTGAAAGTCAACAACTCTAATAAAAGTGGACTTCTGCCAAAGTGAGGCAATCAGATCACTCCTTGGTGTGGGTGACAGAGGCTACTTTGGTCGTTCCATTTTGCTTCGAGAAACACTTTGAACGAAGTGTCTTTTGCATTTCTTACAGCAGTGCTCTCTACCCTCTGCAGGTGCTGATTCATATTGTTAGGGGATGTAGGACATCAGCATTTTGTCATATTTAAGATCAAAGATTCTTGGTTCCTGTTTCTAGAGGTGCGTGCGTCTTATCAAAATCTATATATTACAACAACATGTTCCCTGGAAGGAGCAAAAGAAGAGTGTTGTCTGGGGGGTTTTATAGGTGTTGTAGTTTTTAATGCAACTCTAATTTTAGAACACGATGCAGGAGTATAAACGTCTTTTAAAGACACTTCAGTAAAAATGAATTCATTTGTAATATCTATCTATGTATCTATGTATCTATCCATCTATCCATCTATCCATCTATCAGGTTCTGGATATCATTCATTTTTCTAACTCAGAATCACTTTATTGTTATTTCTGAAAGCTCAGAATACACAGATTTGCAAAAATTTCTTTTTGAGCCTACATAGAGTCTAAAACATGCATCCACAGTCAAATTAATAGTCACCAACAATAGTCCTTCTCTTCCAGCTGTTGAATCTTCACAGAGATCAAGATCCAAATAACCATGTAACTAGTTTCACATACCCCAAAGGGCTTTGGGCTTCTGTTTCTTGAACAGAGTTCCCCCAAGCCATTATTTAAACTGAGGTGAGTTTCAAAAGCAATTTCTGATATGGCAGGGGCTGGGGTGCTATTCAAAGGGAAAAAATGTCAAAAACCCAATAGGTGCATGTAAGCCCGTGGGCTCACCTAAAGTAACTCTTTGGATCCCAGCCAGAGTATGAAATTCATAGCTATCTCCACAGGAAGAAGAGGAAGTGGGTTAATTTGGAATACTCTAGTTGAAAAGTCCTTCTGTTCCATACCCAAAATTTCAAATTATATGCCTGCTTCTCATTTTTCCACATTAGTTTCAAATTTCAGAAAAACATTAGGACACTTCTTGAATTTCAATAAGCCTGCAAAGAGAGGTCTATAAGATTGTGCCCCTTATTTTTACCACTGCATCGCATGAGTGGTAAACTATGCATGTCAACCATATTTGCAGAAATTTTATGTGAATTTGTCAATCATATTTGCAAAGAATTTTATCTTTGTAAACACAAGAAAAGGCAGTTTGTTGTACATTCATAAGATTTCTCAGCAGTTACAAGGACAGAGCAATCCTAGTTCAACCAAGCCATTATGCCATAAAGCATGTCTGTGACTATTCAGGATGTGGTTTGCCAGAGCTGAATCCAGCCCAGGAAAAGGTGAGGTTGTGCTTGTCTGGGCAGGCTGGTGCTAGCAGTGAGAAAGTGTGGTGAAAGGGCAGGGTGGAGGATGGGAGAGTTTTGGGGCAGGGGAAAGGGGTTTGGGAGGTGGATTGGGTCCACGTGGGACTGGCCATGGCAGCAAATGCCAGATCCTAACCCCCAGGCCTGTTCTGACAAGCATTCTTCTCAAATTTGCATCTATGAAATAGCAGGTGCAGATCCCCTAGACATGGCTTGTTGGTGCACATGTAAAAAGGGGGAAACCCTTACTCCAACCTGCAATCCAATTCAGCCCACACCTACCTTGTACTGGGCACAGTGCATTCAGCTTGAACCCTGGCTCCAGATAATGTTAGGATTGTGTCCTGTAGGATTGTGTCCTGTAGGAATGTAAGTAGAATGATCATGATTCTCATCATAAACATTATTTGTAATGTGTGACAAATTATACTCCTTGCCTTTAGATTTTCATTCAACCTTTATGGCACAATTGGAACTCCATGTTCTCCTTTAGTTTGCTCTGAGTAGCTAACAGAAAAGTATTCTCAAGCTAATTGTTTTCTCTTTGAAACTTTGTTTGTGAGCAGAGGTGACACTAGGGTTTGCATCACCCTGTGTGGAGGTCAGTGCATTACCCCCATGCAGTGAGCATGGCAACAACCTGAGTGGTGGGTGTAGTTATATGCTATTGCCCCACCTCCACTAGTTTTTAAGCCACACATTGTAATAGAATAAAGATATTTCAAAGTGGTTTGTTTCACTGCATTCTCCTGCAAATTATACACCAGCCACCCAATTGGCTGGATGTTGATCAGTCAGTCTTCAATGTTAAGGATAAGACAAAAACACATTGCACCCCTTTTCACCCCTTTAAGGGTTAAATTTCTCAAAACTGTTTCTTGGTGGGTGCTTCTGTCACAGAAGGAGCACCCTCCCCAAATTTCATGCTCATAGGTCCAGGGGTTGGGACAGGGTGTTGGTAAAGTATAGGGAGGAAAATGCATTACACCCCTTTTCACTACCTTCTGGTTGGAATTTTCAAAAATCCATTCTAAGTGGGTGCCCCATAACAGAAGGAACACCCTCCCCAAATTTTATGCTTGTAGACCTCGCTGGCTGGGAGTGAGTGAGTGAGTGACTCAGTCAGGCAGTGACCTTTTAAGTTATACACACAAACACAAACACACACAAACACACACACATATATTCATTCAGTACAATGGTACCTTGATTTACAAGCATAATACATTCCAGAAGCATGCTTGTAATCCAAAACACTTGTATATCGAAGTGAATTTTCCCCTAATGGAAACTCAGACAATTCGTTCCAGACAATTCAGACAACTCGATATTTGTTTATATTCATATAAATGATTACAATACTGTAATATAATATATTAAAGAAAAAAACAAAATATAAAGAAAAAATAATTAACCTGTACTAAGGCTGCAATCCTAAACACACTTAGCTGGAAGTAAGTCCCATTGGTGGTAATGGAGCTTACTTTTGAGTAGACATGCATAGGATTGTGCTCTCTCAGGCTGCTTTGTGCCCTCTTACACAGGAGTGAGGCCCGCTGATTATAACAGGGCTTACTTTAGAGTAGTCAAGCAAGGTTAGGTCTCTCAGGTTCCCTTCCATTGCCCCCCCTTACATAAGAGTGAGCCCCATTGACTGGAATAGGGTTACTTCAGAGTAGACATGCATAGGCTGGTCTCTCAGGAGAGAATGAACAGGTCCTTACATTGCAGTTGTAATTATATTATACAATAATTATCAGTATATTACTGTACTGTGAAAAGGGGAAAAATGAAACATCAAACCTATATACTTATTTAGTCGCTGCTTGGCAAAGCTGTCAACTTACTCCTGTCAGTCAGGCCCATATCTATATCTATATCTATCTATATCTATAGCTATAGCTATATCTATATCTATATATAAGAGAAAAGTCACTGACTGACTCACTGATTCATTGACTGACTGACTCATTCACTCACTCACTGACTCATCAATGCCCTGCCAAAACCGCTGGGCCTAGAAGCATGAAATTTGGGTGGGTGTTCCTTCTGTGACTGAGGGGTGCACTAAGAACTGGTTTTCGGAAATTCCAACCGGAAGGGGGTGAAAAGGGGCGCAATACGTTTTCCTTCCTATACTTTGCATTGAAGAATCAGTGACTGAGGGATGTTCTGCCCCAACCCCCAGACCTAGAAGGAGGAAATTAGGGGAGGTGTTCCTTCTGTCACATGAACATCCACCAAGAACCAATATGAAGAAATGTAACCCTTAAGGGGCTGAAAAGGGGTGCAACGTGTTTTTTGTCTCATACTTAACATGGAAGACTGAACAACATCCAACCAATCTGGTGCTCGGTGCCTGCTGCACTGGGGGGGGGGATATTGTTCAGAGGAAGAGGTTGCACTGGGGAGCAATGTTGCGCATGAGAGAATGTTGCGCATGGGGAGATAAACATGGGGAATGTTGCACATGGGGTTTGATGTGCATGGGGGATTTGTACATGGGGGTTGATGAGTATGGGGGTTGATGTGCATGGGGGGATGATGCGCATGGGGTGGAAGAACATGGGGGATGTTGCACATGGGGTGGATGTGCATAGGGGGTTGATATGCATGGGGGATTGATGCGCAATGGGGGGATGGCATACGGGGGAATTTTACTCCCGCAACTAGTATACTGTGTGTGTGTGTGTGTGTGTATATATATATATATATATATATATATATATATATATATATATATATATATATATATATATACACACACAGGACTTTTATATGTGCTTTACCATGTATGATTGTCTTTGTGTTTCAAAAACTGAAATCAAATATGGAAGCTGTCTTGCCAACAAAACCTTTTATTCAGAACTAAGCTATGATTACTTGCATATTTTAAACACACACAGCTGACCTCTCGTAAAAAATAACTGAAAGCCAAATTTGCACAAGGATAGTTAGAAAAGTGTTAGCCTGTGTTTTTAACATAGTACAAATGCCTATAAAATGAGCTGAAATATTTTTGAAGACCTCCTTCCCGGCCGATGGCTTATATACTAAGTTTCAAGGAGTGAATTTTTATAGAGAAGTTATACGAAAGTAAGGTTTTTTTAATGGGAATGTTACAGACCCACTAACAATTATGGCAAGCCATGATGCCACCATAAATCACTAGAGCATTTGAACATTCTCTATAGCTCACTATGCACACCTGGGAAACCTATCAAAGACTCACTTGGCTCTATGAAATCACTAGAATCCCAACAAGCAGAAAAAGAGGAGACAAATGAGAACAGATTTGTTACCATTGTCTTTGTCCAAGAAATACAGTACTCTATCTGCAGAAATGTAACCATTTATTGTCTTTTGCCCATTTCTACAAGAATGGTAGGCGCATCCAAGTTCCAACACTATTTTAACATTCTGTTTCTAGATTCCGAAATGCCGGTTTGGGGTAAGACAAACATACAGCTGTCTTTCTTACTGGAACTAAGTTTAAACATATGTAAGTGGAACAACAGCATATTCCTTCCATTTACCCTATTTCCACTCCTTTCCCTTCTCTGCCTCCCTTTTGTGTATGTACACTGTAAGCCTCTTGGGACAGAGTGTTATCTCAGGTGCAATCCCAAATACACTTTCCTGAGAATAAGACCCAAACAATGGAGCTTACTTCTGAGTAGCCATGGATAGGATTATTCTTCATTCCATAAAGTGCAATTACAAATACAATTTCAGACAGATGAGCACCCTTAGATTGTTATGGAACCAGCCAGCCATGCTGATATGAGAAGGGTCCCTTCTCCTCCTTTCATACAGAGCAGAATGGGCAGCCCTCAAATCACTGTAGAACCACACCAATCTGTTCTGTTTTATAAAAAGGGAAAGAGAGGGGACAGTCTCCAGGCAAGAAATGGCAGAACCTGTTGTAGCAATACTGGAAGTAATTGTGTTAATGTTACTGTAATTACTTCCCAGGATGGGGCAGCAGACAGCAGATGTGCCCCCTCACAGTAGCGCATCCAGCGGGACTGCTTTAGAGACATAGCAATGGGATCAAGGGGCAGTCCGCCCTGGGTGGATGGGGGAGATAATGAGGGCAGTCCCCCTCTCTTATTGCTGGAAACTATGATCTATTCTTTTTATACCCAGTAAAATATACATGCATTTTTGCACTGCTTCCTTCGCTGCAATAATGTATACAGGGCTGCCCACATTACTTGTCTGTCTGTGTTTATACCCACTTAATTTTCCCAAAGGGTACTACTCAGCAAAGGTAGGCCCAACAGACAAGAAAAGCAGGCAGCCACAAGTAAAACATGCATATAAAACAGCATCCTACATCGCCTATCTAGGGGAGGGTATATTATAGAGGAGGACAATGTTGGGGAAAAATTGTCATATTGATGAGGGGTGACACATTGCTCTGGGTGTCAAATGCTTTTTCTATGCCATTGATGTCAGCTATGAAATACAAAGGAAGTCTTTACATTTTATATATGGATTCCCATCAAATCAGAACCTATTTTACATTTGTTTATTCTGCCTCTGAAATTAAACAGTATGGTTTCCTCTTTTGCCATATCTATGGACTGCAGCCAGTATAACACAGTATACCATTAACAGTCCAATCCTATCCAATTTTCCAGCATTGCTGTAGCCACAATGCATCCCCAAAGTAAGGAATCAAATGTTGCTTTGCATTGAGGAGGCCTCTATAAATGCACCCCTGCAGCAAGATGCAGCATGTGCTCCATCTGGACTACTGTATCGGTGCTGGAAAATCTGAAATTGTTGGGCTGGTGCAGTTGTGCCAGTCTGGTGTGTGTTGAATCCTGTGGAGAAGGGGGCACTCACTAGGGCCTTCTCAATACATGGGAATATGTGTTCCCTTATCCTAGGCTGCATGGCAGCTACTCCAGATCTGACAAATTGGATAGGATTGGGCCCCACATCTGTTAACATGATTAGTGCTGGTGATAGCGGCTTCACCGTCTCTGTGAAAGTGATTAGGAACTGTTACAGATCCGAGTGGTCTAAGGACTAGTCCTATGCAAATGGGCCCTCAGATGGTCTTTGGCCCTCAATTACTGCCCAACCTGGCTGTTCCATGCCACTCCTGAACACTGTAGCTCCTTGCGACATAGTCTAAGTTTCACATTTTTAAGTTGTTCTTTTGCCTCTTGTAGGTGCCTGCAAGATGAACAACTTCCACAGGTTCTGCATAGGCTTAAGTATAAGACAAAGATAAAAATAGTGTACAACTAATTTATTAAAAATAAAATAGTTCTGCTACTAAAAGTTATTTTTGTCTGAGTCAGAAGAAAAAAAAAATCTGCATGAAGATTTTGTTCAATTCTGGCAACCAGAAAAGTTTTATTGGACATGCAAGTAGTCCAACTTTCCTCATACTCTCCAATCCAAATATCTGAAAGGCAAATAAAATATGTTCCAGGTGACATGACAGACAAAACCACATGTAGGCTTTATCTTATGGCCTAGAGTTTGTTTTTTTCCCTCTTCCTGCATCTAATACTTGAAAGGAATGGGTAAAAAAAATTTCTGATTAAAGTTTTGGTGTGACATATCACAAAATTACAACATTTCTGTTACAGATTATACTACTACAATTTCCCTTTTTTGCGAGATTCAATACTAGCAACATTCTGGCCCAATTTAATGAGGAACTTACCATGGGATAATGTCTCCTTACCCTCAGCATTGTAGGGGGTACACAGTGGAATGAGGGGAGCATGGATCAGACCCACAGTTGTCTGAAACCAGGGGTAAGGGGTCCACAGATATGGAAGCCCCTGTATAAATGATTTAAATGCAACGTTTTACCCATTAAAACAATTTTAGGATCAATATACTTCTAAAATTTTCTGAAACTTGAATCTTCAACCCACACTGAAACATAAAAGGATCACTTTCTCCATAACAGTGCCATAACAGTGCCGCAACAATCATGATGCAGTAGGCACCCAGGTGCAGTAGGCACCCAGAAGCATTTTAATACACCTAGGGGGGATTGGCAGTCCTCTGGAGGATCCCGGAAGCTTACAGCCCCTTTGATAATCCCCTTGTAATGGGGAAGATCATCACCCTTAGAGTCAGTGTCAACCTATGGGATTGCCCATATCTTTATCTTAAGGGATTGTGCCTATTGTTATTATTATTTATTTATCTATATCAATGTGTGCTGAGCCTTGACAGAGTCTACAGTAGTTAGCAGTTACATACAGAGATCAACCAACCAACACAGATCAAACACCACAAACAGAACTTTCAATTCGTTCCCGCAAATAGATCATTGAGTTGGCTGAACTTTGAAGGGCTGGCCCAAGACATTTTAGAGCCTGAAGCACATGGCTTGGTGTTTAGTGCAACAGTCACTGCATTTACAATCCTATTCTTCTGGAAAAATTCTTTGGAATGTAAATGAATCTTAGTGCTCTAGAGCAGTGTTTTCCAAACTGGGAGCTGTGGCCCCTAGGGAGTCAGGGAATCCTTGTGAAAATCCCAACACCATATACAATGTATAGGATTGTAGCCCTAACGGGGAGCTTTGTCCAATGACTAAATAGGAATTTAGTCAAAAATGTTTTGAACCACTGACTAGCCCACCATTTTCTTCTGCTCCTATCTTCTTCCTTCTCCCTTTATCCAGTCCAGTGAAATAAGGAAGCACAGGTGAGATGGACAGATGGAGATGGGAATCATGTTTGCTTCAAGGATGGCCAGGCACTTGTGAGTTATCAAGTGGTAAGTAATCAATCCTGCAATCCTAATCCCTGTTAGACCCCAGCATAAGACCCCAACGCAAATCCCCTGCTGCCTTGGAAGTATCATAAAAGTGCTGTAAAGCACTTCTGCGCCACTCCTTGTGGAGGGTTACAACAATGCACAGACATGCGCTTGCATCCCTGCATTCCTCCATACATTTCTACCATGGGAATGGGAAGACGAATGAGTTGTGCCAGCCTGGATTAAGATTGCACCTTTAGTGAACCAGCAGAAAAATGCTGCAGGAATAGGAGCCATGTTTCAATTTCTGTGCAAATGAACACAAAGCAAAATAAGTAACTTCACTTCTAATACTGTACTTTTGGCAGGGAATTTTAGCCTATTGCAACTTCCTGTTGGGTGTACTTCAAATGCAACATTTTTTACATTTATGAGGCAATCCTAAGAAATTTAGGCCAGCCTAATTCACCTTGCTATCTTTCCGTGATTGTGTGGAAAGGTCAGCAAATGCCTGTGCATTGGACTACCCCCCACCTCCACCCCTAGGAGTGGGGCAGAAGTATCTTATTGCACTTTTGTGATACCCCCAAGTCAGCACCTGACTTATACTGGGGCTTGGGCTGGCCTAAGTGGAGGTTAGGATTGCAGCCATAGTGTATGTTCCCAAGTTGTAACTCAATAGATAGCTTTGAGTAAAAATTAAAAGATGCTCCCCTACAGAATTTTCTTACTCATAATGGGAAACTGAGTTGTTTCTAAAATGAAACAGCCTGAAATAGTGGTGGTAGCCAGGAAGCTAGAAAGGTTACTCATAAAGAGCTACTACATTTCATGATTTTCTGTGCAGAGTTTGGGAGTTCCCATAGCTAATGAGATCAGGAAAAATTTTATAGTCAAGTCCTTCTATAATATTAGAGATGTGAAGCCTCTGGGGTTGATAAAACTTTCTTTTCTTGGGCAGAGTGAAGGCCTGAGTTTTTCTCTTCTGAAAGGGCAGGACTTTATTAATTCCCATGTCTTTTAACAATGCATTAGGTCCCAGAGTTTCATTGTTCTCTGGGCAACAGTTCTTGACCACTCGTTTCTAAAGAGAGGGTTTCTCTTTGAACTTTGGAAAGTGAAAACGGCTACAGCTCAGCTTTCAATTAGAGCTAGGGGGATAGTAAATGTTGCAGGCTCTCTAAAATGGTTGAAATTCCTGTCTCCACAGATGTAAATTGTTTGTAAGGGCTGAATAAAGCAATCAAAAGCAACAGTCTTGCATTTTCCATACAAGTGACTCATGTTACCTTGAAAGACTGCTGTCATTTGAACGTAGCAGGATTCAAATAGTAACCTCTCGTGGAGGTCAATATAAATGCATTTTCCAGTTTAATCGTTATGACTCACTGTATCATGGCTACATATCTTTGTTTAATGTATGAATGTATAAGCACAATAGCAGATTTTTCCTCAGATAAAAATATCTGGTAATATTCTTTGGAGAATGTGGGATTAGATTTGAGAATTTATTCTGTTTTAGATGTCTAAATGGCTGCTTTGCTAGGCTCAAGTTGAAACTCTTCTGGAAACCTCCACCCCTTCATATGTCAGCACACTCCTAATCCCTGGTTAGGCCAGCATAAGTCCCAGCACAAATCCTGTCCTGGCCTGGGGATGTTGCAAAAGTGCCATAAAACATTTCTGTGCCACTTCTGAGAGGGTTAGGCCACTGTACAGACATGAGGCAGATGCCACAAAACATCATGTGTGAGTTGAGCTGGCACAAATTGGTTAGGACTGTGCCCTGTGTATATGTGTGTGAGGGAGGGAAAGTACAGGTATGACTGCTCCAATGATTGTAAGGAAAAAGCTTTGAAGGCGAAAGATTGATCTGTGAAAGACAACACTCTGGCATTCTCTAGCATTATTTAGTATAAAGGCTCTCCTTTAGGGAAACTTAGTCCTACAAGTTCTTCTAACTCTCTCAGACTATTCAGTGTTACAAAAAACGTTAAAACTATCCCCTTAATTTCAGGATCTCGCAATCCTGTACCAGAAACATAGGACTGTTCTAGCATTTCTTTTATATGGTCCTGCACAATCACTTTAAACTAACATTAGTTAGCCAGTATCCTGTGCTCAGTCAGCTAGAATCTCAAGTGTCAAGTCAAAGGAAGAAGAGTAAAACTTTTGGACAACTTCTACACTCACTGTGGTCCTTCAAATTTGTGGGCTGAATTTCTGTGGAGTTACCTCCTTCCAAAAGGAATTCATGACTTTCCACCTGAAAATAAAAAAAATTCACATTTTAGATATTTCTCATTTTGCATGAAGGCAATGCAGGGTATATTTTGGTTCCCTGAGATCACAATAATAAATTATCTACAATCCTGGATTTGGTACATAGTTGTGGAGAGGCTATCATGCATTGGCAGGATCATTCCCTGTAATAACAGGAAATACTGGATGACACACTGAAACACAAAAGAGCTTTCAACAGACAAATTTGCTGGTGTAAAGTCAGCTAGATTATACCATACAAGACAAAGTAGGACATTCTGCCTTCACTGTCGTCCGTTGCAACCTGCACAACTTGTCCAGTGTTCCCATGCTTTCTTCCAAACCATTCCATATTGTCACCCTTTGCTGGTTTTTAGCTTATGAATTATTATTTTTCCTGGTGTCTTCCATCTTCCCCATGGTGAGCACAACAATAATGTTACAAGGACTGTTGGCCGCAACATGACACATGACAATGAACTAGGAAGAGTGTAGAGGGAACCTTGGCTGTTGGGTAGCTTTCTCCTTGTTGGGGACAGATGATTGGAGGAAGTAATTTTCCTGTAATGCAAATGGGGAAATATTTTAGCACAATAAAAATGGCACACTGATGTGATTATCAGTTGCAATGATACATTCTACTCCTATTGCTTTGTGCATCTTTTATTCTTTCAGTCCAGCAAGACCATTGGCCAATACTGCAAGCCATCCAGACTGTCAAAGGGTAGCCTTTGAAACTGCAGTTTCTTTTGAATCATGTGCTTTTCTTATTATTTATTGATGAATTAATATAGTAACAGGTCATATTGGAATGAAATCTCATACATGACAGTAAACGATTAAATATTCTAGGATGAAGGCTTCATTCTTCTAAATAAAAATAAAGGTATAGTGTATTAATAGTTTTGCTCAGAGCTCTTTAAAATGATGACTCCAGGTTTTTAAGGGAATGTAGCTTTCTTTTTTTAAAAAAAAAAAAGAAACCAAACATGACCTTGGGGAATGAATGTCCCTTTGACCCATATAAAAGTCAAGTTGCAGTGCCAACATATGGAAATTATTTTCCCCTGAACATGTCTTGCAAAAGAGAAGGCTGGAATTATTGCACTCTGACTTAGTAACCACTCTCCCTCCTAGCTGCAATAAAATGATGGCATATAACTACATTTCTGCACCATGATTATTACATAAATGGCAGATGTCCACAGAAATCCATCTTGGCGAAACTGTCACAGTAGCATTGTGTGAAAGGAAATTCACAGAGAGATGAATTGGAGCCAATACACACAATCAAAATGGCACATTCTGATAGTGGGTACAAGGTGTCCATGCCAAGTTCAGCCCAGGTTTAAGGTGTAATTAAATTGCTTCAATATGTGCAGTTTATCATTCCTCCACCACATGTTTGCCATACCACGAAAAAACTATCTTTAAGTTCTCCTTCATTCTCTTGTTTGGGCAGAAAGCAACTGGATGTCTCCTCAAAGTAAGGGACTTGATATTGTACTCCCTGGAAAACCCTGGCAGCCTTTATCAGGCTACTTGGCATCTCATGAGTTCAAGTGCTGGTACAGAACTGAATACTTGTAGGGCTTTCAAGGCCCAAGAGGGGAGATAGGATGTGGTAGAGGCCTCCTATGCTATTTCCACCTCTCTCCTAGGCCTGAACCATCCTCTGCCTTACTCCAAGCCAAAATACCCCTTCCTGCCATCTGCCGCCTCCTGCCACCAGGCTTTGGGTATTGCTCCAATACCAGCCTGCCAGTGCAGGCCTCTTAAACCAGTGGTACTGGAGTCCACATGGTAGCAACATGCTTTATGGCACATTTGCTATATACACATGTATATCCATCCTGCAGACTAGGTTGTTAGTTTCCTTGCAGCCTTATAGTGGTTTTGCTCAAAATGGACATGAAAGCATTCTGTACATGCTTAGAAAACCTATTTGCATTTTCTAGCACTTTCAGAAGTCGTCCAGAAGTTGAATTTTGCCTTTGGCTCAAATTAAGTTTAAATATGCCTTTCAACTTTAAACTTAATTTGAACCAAGGGCAAAATTCAACTTCTGGATCTCTTCTGAAAGTGCTAGACAACTAGCAGTTTTTAAAATTTCCCCCTATGGAGGGGCCAACACTCTTTGTTTTCCTAGTTTTTGCAGTAATGAGTCACCTCACAGCAATAGCTGTGTGTGAGTTGTGTGTGTGTGTGTGTGTGTGTGTGTGTGTGAGAGAGAGAGAGAGAGAGAGAGAGAGAGAGAGGTTGTACATAATGTATATGCATTATGCACAAAGAAAAGTGATGGATCTGTTGTAATTAAGTGGTTATTCTTCATAATGTGCTAGGAGTCTACAGGCAACATTCAATGCACTGTATTTCTAAGGAAACCCAAACAGCCTGACATTCGACACACTTGCTGCATACATACCTTATTAAACTTTTAATACCTTGTTGTGATGTGCCAAAAGCTCCAGGGCCTTGAGATCAATTACTAAAACTATAGTTCTATAAACTTCTCTGCAGATGTGGTTTTCTGAAATATGGAACACACCTAACAATGCAGCACATCTGGCAACCAGTTCACCTACTCTGTTATGGCTGAAAACAATTCTGTAGCAAAAGACTTGGAGAGACTTCTAGGATACATCATACTGTGGTTCGAGTGCTTAAAACAGGCCCATGAAACAGATTATGAACCTCAAATATCTATCTTGCTACCTTTGTCCTTTTTCAAGGGTACTGAATACTGACCAAAAGTTAAGGTGTCAGCACAATGATTTCATTCCATGTGAAATCATTCAATGCATGCATCATGCACCCACTATAATTTTCAGTAGTTCCACTGATCATGTCTTTCCCAGCCAAATTCAGCTAAAACTGAGAAACAAATGCCTACTTGTCCCTTGCTGAAACTCAGTTCTAGAACAACAGATGGACTTGTATCACTTGTATGAACTTGTATCACCCGTAGATGACAGACTTCTACCACTAGAAGATGCCTGAGTGGAATATCCATCACAGGTCATATTTAAAATAAAGTTGTGAAAGAATATAATCCATTAGGTCTTACAGTATGTTGGAATAATTTTATTTTTTTATGGTATTCTTTTTCCAAGGAGCATAGGGTGGTATACACATTTCCTTCCCCCCTTTGTTGTAGGTGAGGTTGTAGTTGAGGTAAGAGGTTGAGAGGTAGCATCAGGCCCGAGCTTACTCAGGAAGCTTGGTAATTGAGTGGGGAGTTGAACCTGGATCTTTCAGGTCTAAGTCCAGTGTCCAAACCATTACACTATGCTGGCTATCGTAATAGCTATTATGAGGATCTGGACATCAGAGCAAAACTGAACACCAATGTAGCAGTTCTCCAATGTCTATCATACATATAGCGTGCAATCCTAACCAATTTAGGCCAGCAAAACTCACCCAACTTCCCATCCCTGTGGAGATGTAGGAAGGCTAGCACATGTAGGGAGGCTGGCCTAATTTCCCCAAGAGTGGTACAGATTAACAGCCCAATCCAGAGCAACTAATCTGTCCACATAAGAGCCCTTAGGTTGCCCTATCTAACACTAGGTTGGAGCAACTGCAAGATGCTCCAGCCCAGTTACTCTGAAGGAGGCTTAGGGCAGAGCAAGGCAAGATAGGGTGCCCTAAGAGAGGTGGACCTGCTCTGCCCTAACTGGGGCAGCCTAAGCAGCTCAGGAGAGGCAAGTTGAGGGCATGTTTAGCATTGCCTAGGGCAGAGCAGTTACTCTGAATCCAAAGCCTGTTTCCAAGGCAGAAATGCCCTCTTCCAGCCCTCAAAGTTATACCACCTCAGGAGCAGGTATAGTAATGAGTAGACCCATAGGGGTCCATGATAAGGCCCGAGTAAGAATGGCAGTGCTGACCAAAAATCTGAGTTCTTGGCCAGCCTAGCTGCAACCCCTGCCTCTCAACCTCAGGATATGGAACAAACTACGGCTGCCCACAAACCTCAGGATACAGCAGGCCACTCCAAGAAGCCCCTTGTATTCACTGTAGAATGTACTGGCATCTCATCAGGGACTCCTTATAAGGCAGGCACCCAGTGGCGTCACCAGACTGGTGCGGCTGGTGTGGGCTGCATTGGGGATGCGCTCCGTATGGGGTGATGTGCCAGAGGTGTTTGACTGTCCTTTGGCAGGCCCCGGGCGTCAGCACACCCATTCAGGTCTGCTCCAAGGCAGAGAATCAACCAGAAGCTGCCACTTGTCTGAGGAGCTGGCCTGAACGGCCATCTGAGGTGCACTGCGCATAAACACACTGAGCATGCCGAACAGCTTCAGAGGAGACTTTGTTAGAGCAGAGAAAGTCCGCGCCTCTGCACAGCCATTCGGCCTCACTCAGGAGGTGGAGCGGCAGCCGAATGGCTTCAGAAAGAGTACGGCATAGGCACCAACTCTGACGCCTGCACAGTCTCCCCCGAAGCCAAAAGGCTTCAGAAAAGTACTGCGCAGGTGTCAGAGATGGTGCCTGCGCAGTACTCTTTCTGAAGCCAGTTGGCTTCAGAAACAACTGCGCAGGCGCCAACTTTGGTGACTGTGCAGTCCAGGTGGGGGGGGGCGCGCATCCCAGGGATGATGCACAGACTTCCGCACCAGGTGATGTGCAGAGTCATGTCACCACTGCAGGCACCACAGCTGTTCCTTGTTCAGTGTGATCTGAGGGGTGTCTCCTCAGGAGCAAGTCTTCCTCTTCTGTCAATTACTTAGCATGCTCTGGAGCAGTTAGGGCAGCCCAGGCTTCCTGACTCTCTGGATTCAGCATAACTTTCTGCTTTGGATACAGAATAGTTAGGAGAGTGCAGTTAGGTCAGAGCAGGCTGAATTTGCTCTGGATTGCAGCCTAAGTGGCTTATGGTACTTTTGCGACACTCCCAGGCCAGCACAGACTTATGCCAGGATTTATGCTGGCTTAACAGGGGTTAGGACTGCAGCCTCACTGATTTATTGCCCCACCTCTTCCAGATCCAAAAATGGCTCAAGCTATTTCACAAGATAGTAAAAGGCCATTTTAAAACAAACAATAACTTTTTAAATCTTAAAACAATAATAAGAATAGTAATAAATCCACAGAGTAAGAGATCAGATCCAACAACATTAAGAGCAGCATTCAAGTCATCTAAGAGACTTTCAAAACAAAACCAAGCAACCAACCGAACAAACAAAAAAATTTACAGTTGCCTGAAGTACATTAGGGAGTTTGATGGGCTTTCTTAAGTACAAAGTTCCACAATGAGGATGTACTACACACTGCTACATTGCATGCTGGTGGCAGTGAGCCCGCATATCTGTTCTATGGCAAGTCTAGTCCAACAGGCAGAGCCAAACCTGTAAAACACATGGCAAAACGAAATAATAAAACGGATTTCCATTGATTATGGTTTTCAGTGCAAACATCAAAATTTCAGTGATGCCTGGTTCGTTCCAAACTCTTGGCACTGCAGCCCGTTCCATTCTCTCAAAAACCCGTTGGCCTTTTTTTGCTGGCCTTTTCTTCCCGACCTATTTTCAGCTCTAACGTAGTCCTATTTGCCTCTACTTTAAACTGAATGCTCAGACTAGCCCCTTTTCCTTTGGCTCTGCCCCCTTTGAAGTTGAACAAATGAAGAGTTGCTACTCAGAAAGTGTATTGCGGGAGGGAGGAGGCCATTGATTAGCTGCAGACATGCATAATTTATAGCAGTTTTTTTTGAGCATCCTGTGGAAATGGGCCAAAGATTTTTTTTCTAAATTGGGCTTTATGAATTCTAAATGATCTTTAGCATTTATTATTGCTTGCGAAGTTCCATCTAAGTGATGTGATTATTTATGTATTCCGCTTCAGTTTCCTTCCACCTAGCCAATTTGAATTTTAAGCTCTCCCTCGCTCTCGTTATGGCATCTTTTACCTGTTGTTAATCGTTAGCCCGCTTGTGCACTGTGCTCCTCTTTAAAGCCGCGCACTCTTTTGTTTATTACAATGAAAAGAACAGGATTCTGTTTTGTTAGGAGATTCCAGGCAACTAATTTGCAACGGTACCTGCCGCAACGAGCCGCAGAAAGGCGGCTTTGTGAGTTTAACCTTCTTACGGATAGCATGTTGCCTGTGCTTTGCCCAAACCCGGCGTGTGCCTTTAAGAAACAAAAATTAATGCAAAGCTTATTACAATCCTGGTGGTTGCTAACGCTTTCTCTCTTCCACTGTCCAAGTGTCTGAATTTCAGCTTCAGATGAGTGTGGCCTGTTGGGATTAGAGCTGCCAGTTTAATTAGTGTTCAGTAATTTCAATAATGAGTGACAATTCATTGGGGCTTTTAGGTTGGTCTTCTGTTCAGAAGCAAATCAATAATCCACAGTTTTTCCCCTTCTTTAAAGACAAGAAAGTGGCATGTGAGTTACATCAGATGAGAGAAAATAAATGAGGAAAAGCACAAGTCCCTCAGTAACTTGAGAGGCAATTGGCTTTAATGGTGTGGGCAGCCTCCCTGGTTTGTTGATGTTATTGGATGAACGGAAAGGTCATTAGTATCTGGAAAGGGGCTCCAAAGATTCTCACAGTAAACAATTTGCCCCGGCTGTAACCATAGTGATTTGGGTAAATGAACACAGGTATGTGGATTACTACTGTATTCCCCAGACTGCCTATATTATTGCCTCAGAAGATATAAAAACAATTGAGGCTAATTGTATGAGAGTGAGTTTATTACAAACATAAATGGAGGGGGGAAAGAAACCAGATATATTGTTGAGAAGCTTTTTTTTAATCTCTTAATTTTCTATATGAGTCTGCACATGCATATTGCTTTAATCTTCGCCCACTGAACGCGCACACATGTACGCACTGATGCACGTTTCCGATGCATCCATATCTACAAGGAGGCACAACACAGCAGCATATTGCTTTAATCTTCGCCCACTGAATGCACACACATGTACGCACTGTTGCACGTTTCCGATGCATCCATATCTACAAGGAGGCACAACACAGCACATGCATATTGCTTTAATCTTCGCCCACTGAACGCACACACATGTACGCACTGATGCACGTTTCCGATGCATCCATATCTACAAGGAGGCACAACACAGCACATGCATATTGCTTTAATCTTCGCCCACTGAACGCGCACACATGTACGCACTGATGCACGTTTCCGATGCATCCATATCTACAAGGAGGAACAACACAGCACATGCATATTGCTTTAATATTCGCCCACTGAACGCGCACACATGTACGCACTGATGCACGTTTCCGATGCATCCATATCTACAAGGAGGCACAACACAGCACATGCATATTGCTTTAATCTTCGCCCACTGAACGCACACACATGTACGCACTGATGCACGTTTCCGATGCATCCATATCTACAAGGAGGCACAACACAGCACATGCATATTGCTTTAATCTTCGCCCACTGAACGCGCACACATGTACGCACTGATGCACGTTTCCGATGCATCCATATCTACAAGGAGGAACAACACAGCACATGCATATTGCTTTAATATTCGCCCACTGAACGCGCACACATGTACGCACTGATGCACGTTTCCGATGCATCCATATCTACAAGGAGGCACAACACAGCACATGCATATTGCTTTAATATTCGCCCACTGAACACACACACATGTACGCACTGATGCACGTTTCCGATGCATCCATATCTACAAGGAGGCACAACACAGCACATGCATATTGCTTTAATATTCGCCCACTGAACACGCACACATGTACGCACTGATGCACGTTTCCGATGCATCCATATCTACAAGGAGGCACAACACAGCACATGCATATTGCTTTAATATTCGCCCACTGAACGCGCACACATGTACGCACTGATGCACGTTTCCGATGCATCCATATCTACAAGGAGGCACAACACAGCACATGCATATTGCTTTAATATTCGCCCACTGAACACACACACATGTACGCACTGATGCACGTTTCCGATGCATCCATATCTACAAGGAGGCACAACACAGCACATGCATATTGCTTTAATATTCGCCCACTGAACGCGCACACATGTACGCACTGATGCACGTTTCCGATGCATCCATATCTACAAGGAGGCACAACACAGCACATGCATATTGCTTTAATATTCGCCCACTGAACACACACACATGTACGCACTGATGCACGTTTCCGATGCATCCATATCTACAAGGAGGCACAACACAGCACATGCATATTGCTTTAATATTCGCCCACTGAACGCGCACACATGTACGCACTGATGCACGTTTCCGATGCATCCATAGCTACAAGGAGGCACAACACAGCACATGCATATTGCTTTAATCTTCGCCCACTGAACGCACACACATGTACGCACTGATGCACGTTTCCGATGCATCCATATCTACAAGGAGGCACAACACTGCACATGCATATTGCTTTAATATTCGCCCACTGAACACGCACACATGTACGCACTGATGCACGTTTCCGATGCATCCATATCTACAAGGAGGCACAACACAGCACATGCATATTGCTTTAATCTTCGCCCACACATGTGTGTGAATGCACACACATGTACACACTGATGCATGTTTCCGATGCATCCATATCTACAAGGAGGCACAACACAGCTTAAAAAAATATCCATCAGGCCACAGTCGCAACAATGAAAGTCAGCGGTATTTGGCTGGAAGCCCTTCTTTGAGGATTCTCAGTTGTGAAGGAAGTTGTGTGGCTTTTCAGTTGTGAGGGAAGCCATACTACCCACGCTCAATGTTTTTTCTTTATTATTATTATTATACGCCTGACTTTTGCCGTTAAAATGGATTCCAAGTTTACATTGTGCTTGCACTGGTCGTCAGAGCATGCTAGGTAAAGGAAGTGAGGTTACATGCTCTGTTACTCGTGTGCTTTATGCGACTGCTGTCAAGTCAGCACACAGCAGATTCTGGTTGCTTCAAACATCCCTATTTATTAACCATCAACCCTCGCTCATACTAATTCTTAAACTGCCATGCACCCATGCTAGGAGACAGTACCCAACCATATAGGCCTTTTGATGACCCTGTTAAATTCCAGCAAGCTTACTCAATGATTCACATTTTGTGTGTGTTTGTATGTGTGTGTTTGTGTGCACACACACAAACACACACCCAGAAATGCTTGTGCTTTTCTCAAATGAATGAGTAAACAAATGACTAGCTTATCCTCCTCCAAAAAGAAGGAAGAATTCTCTCTCTCTCTCTCTCTCTCTCTCTCTCTCTCTCTCTCTCTCTCTCTCTCTCTCAATATCAGATTTTTCTTGCATAGAAATCTTTTTTTTTTTTCAAAAAAATGGTGCCGGCAAGAAATAGGCCCTGTGCTCATAAACATGCTCTAAAAGGTCTACTGAAACTTATTTATTTTATTTTATGATGATTAGAAATGGCCCCAAATGGATTATTTTTGAAAGCTAATGGTATACTACTTGTCACTGATAAGGCATTGTCACAATCTATTTTCCTGCACAGGCAATAATTCCAAAAAATTTACCCATGTTGCCGCTTGTATGCTGCCAGCTTACAGTAGCGGCGGATTTTATTTTATTTTTGTTTTTAATCTTCCCCTGCTCTCTTCTGTTACAGCAACAAAGAGCCAGTCTTCATGAGGTGTTATGATTTGCAGTATACAAATCCATTTAAAAAACACAAATGGAATCCCCAGCTGGGAAGGTCAAGTCTAATGAGGTGGGCTGTTGTGAGGAGTGGTAACTCACAGCATTCCCCATGTAGGCCAGAGGTGATTCCAAGTGAACAGCTGCTTATAATTATTATAATCTGACACTTTTCATCCACCTCAGGTGCTATTTTTTTTTCCTCACAAGAGAACAGATTAATTGTATATCAACTGATATACATAAAAAAGGGTTTGATAGAAAGCTTAATAAAGTAACATTAAATAGATCCCACTGAAATTCTAATGTGTATATTCTTAATTAAATTCCCTTGTACTGTACCATAATACCATTGGATGCCTTCCTTTTTTCTTTCACACTTCACTGAATATAAAATTTTAAATTATTACTACAAATGCCGGGGGGGGGGTGGTGGTGGTGGGAGAAAACCTCCAGTGCATTTCTGGCCAACAAGAACCTGCATACCTTGGTGGGCAGTGTACGAGAGATTAAAGCCTGTTTAATATGACCTATCATTGTCTACAGTATGTCTACTCAGGCCTTTGGTATTCTAAGGTCAAACAATATGGTTTTCTATGAGAATTTCAGTGGAACTTCGTTCCCAGATGAACAGGCAATATTCATGCTATAATTAAAATACTACTATAAAAATAAGTCTGCAGGTAGAGAACCAGTTATATTATTCAGAATGGCCACTGGGTAACATTCGGAGTTCATTCTCCCAAAGCAAGGACTCTTCCAGTCTAGAGCAAATTACTCAGACTATCCATTGTTGATTTACTACATGTACTAGTATATACTAATGCCAAAGTGCACAAGATTTTTGAGGGAAAATTTTAATCTTAGAAAGCCTAGTATTCATTCTGATTGTATGGCTATTGGATCATTTCGTAAATTAAGTTTAATCACAAGACAGCTGAGGACATCTGGAGACATGAAAACTTTTCTTTGTTTTTTAAAAGATGTTTTTCCAAAAACAGGAACCCAACATCCCCATCCTAAAGGCGGCACTATTGCTGGCTGCAGTGGTACTGAAGCAGCTACTGCTGAAACCTGTGGACCCCCTGGCAGCCACCAGAGGAAGAATATCTGCTCCCTAAAGTGGCAGAGCATTGGGATGGGGGTGACATTATCCCCAAGATTGTGCCACCACAGGAAATTCACCCTCTGTTTGCACAGGTATTCTAGGGGTTTGAGGAACCTTGTGGAACACACTTCAGGGCTGCCACACCTCAGAATTTTGAAAAATGATATTTCACTCCATTTCCAAAACTTTAGTCCCTCCCTTCTTCCTGTCCTCACAACAACCCTGTGAGGTAGGCGAAGCTGAAAGGGAGTGACTGGCCCAACGTCACCCAGGAAGCTTCACGGCCAAAGCAGGATTTGAAGCTGGATCTTCCAGGTCTCACTCCAACTTCCTAACCATTATACCATCCACAGATCAAAAACATATCTAAACTACTTTGGCGTTTAAAAAAATGTTCTCATAAAATTGATTTTTAGGATGGTGCCTGAGAGTTCTTTCTAAAATTTACAGTTCAGTGTGAGTTTGACCTCCATAAGAACTCCGGAAACAAATCCCATTTCAGTAACTTTTAGTACATAAGGGAATGCTTCACAACTGTGCCCTCATAACATACAGCATTCCCGTAATTATGAATGGATAACATTCTAAATCACTATAAATGTAAATCCACCAAGATACAGTGAATTGCATTGTATTGGCATATAAATTTGTAACAATCCTACTAAATTTAGGGCGGTCTAACTCGCCTGGTATATCTTCCCATGGTGGTGTGGGGAGGTCAGCATATACCTGTGTAGTCGCCTAATTTCTCCCCCAGGTTATACTGGGGCTTATGCCAGCCTAACTGAAGGTTTGCAGCCTTAGGTTTTGCAGCTAAGGTTTGCAGCCTTAGCAATTTTTTCCTTCAAAATTTGTTACTTATATTCAAAGTTAAATAATAGGCCAGCCCACACAGTTAAGGAGCTGATTCAAAACCAAACTTCTCATGGTTGAGAATTGTCTCTTTTCCAATGATGTGTTTTTCTAACTTAATCCTCTGGGGTGGCTCCTGGTTCCTACAATTATGATGATTTATACTCTGCATATTTGAGAACCATTAGGCAATATGTTTACTTGCCTATTTTACTAGAGTGCCGTGACATGGAATGCTCCTTGCTTTGGGGAAATGCCTGTTATCCCACAGCTGCAAAGTTCTATGGAACGTTACAGATGCTTTAATCAGGAATATTCAGTTTCTTTAGCATTTTGCAAAGCAGAAGGGCAACCAAATTTAATCTACAGCTGGAGAGTCTTACAAAAGCCAATATTTGTCTTGGCAAAGCTCCTTATACTAGCAAAGCGTAATACACAGTACAGGTATTCCACTGTCACCCACCATTAATGGTTCCAGTGTCAATGGTACAGAGTTCATAAAGGAGGTTAAGCTCAGACACAAAGAATGGGCAATGAACAGGTTGTTCACCTGCTTGCCCTAAACTAAAAATAAACATTTTCATTATTTTGCCATCATTTCCAAATATAGGTGTAGCCTAATTATATGCAATTTATTTATAAGTGATTTTTGTCTCAAAGTGACTGAGGTTGGATCTTTAAACTGAAAGATAAGCTTCCCTTAAGGAGCAGTTAATGGCTTAAACCTTAAAGGATGCCATGGCGATGTGGCAGGCAATTAAGCTTGTTTTAAAATTAATGAACTTTTAGGATTTTTTTCTGTTCAGGATTTTTTTCTGTTTTTCTGAGAGATCCCCCCCCCCGCCCCACTTGTGAATTGCTCTGAGACTGCTTGCAAATTGCAGGAGCTCCAGCTGCTCACAGGGCAATTACCAGCCCTTTAAAAGGAAACTTGATTCATCCTGATTTATTGCCTGCCTTGTTACAATGATAACTACAGCGATACCTTGGTTTATGAGAATAATTCATTCAGGAAGCATGCTTGTAATCCACTTGTATATCAAAGCAAATTTTCCTATAAGAAATAATGGGAAACTCAGACGATTCGTTCCACAACCCAAAAATATTCAAATGAAAATGATTACAACACTGTAATATAATACAAAATAATAAAGAAAAAGAAAAATAATTAACCTGCATGTTTTTTTCCTTAGGTATCTCAGGCTGCAGGAGTGAGTCCCACTGATATATCCCATAATATATATCCCACTGATATATATTATTGGGCTTACCTTAGAGCAGACATGCAAGGCTAGATCTCTCAGACTTCTTTCCATTGCCTCCTTTACATAGGAGTCAGCCCCACTGACTGTAATAGGCTTACTTCAGAGTAGACATACATAGGCTTGTCTCTAGGAGAGGATGACCACACGGTGGAGTGCTGGGACCAGACTTTTTTTGCTTGTTTTACAAGACATCACTTGTATTGCAAGAAAAAGATTAGAAATGCTTGCTTGTCTTGCAAAACACTCTCAGTCCAAGTTACTCTCAATCCAAGGTTTTACTATAATTATCTTTATAACACAAAAATAGTTAATCACACATGTTTTGTCATGAATGAGGAGGTTCAACCTGTAATATGTTTTAACCTGGTATATTTAGCTTTTTTAAAAAAATCCTCTTGTTTGAAGAACCTTTCCTGTAAAAAGTAAGGTTCTGAAAACTCTGAAAATCAGAGTTTTCCAAATTTAGGACCACTGCATTAGGAAAAACCTGTTCAGGCGCAGCATAGTGCTTTCCATTGTGCCTCTGATATTTTCAGACAATCTTCTCAGAAACTTGAACCACGCAAAAACTTGTGCAGCCCTTTGTCCCCTCAGGCTTTGAACCCCAAGTTATGGACAGAAGTGGCTGCCCAGTATGTGTTTTTTAAAAAAATTGATATGAAAATTATCCTACCTTCCTTTCAGTCCTTGACCAGGCTTCCTGTGTCCACTTAGACTTGAGCTAGCTAAATTGCTCAGGCAGGTTCAACTAAACTGACTTCATTGTCAGAGTTACCACTTCCTCCTCCATTGGAAGAGACTTTGTGGACTACCACCCCCAAAGGATGCATCATGTGTCTGGCGCTGCAGCTGCATTACAGAGGAAGGGAAAGATTATCATTGGGGCTTTAGTCAAGAAACATGTATTCATTATGCGATTACGGCTGTAATCCTAACCACACTTTCCTGGAAGTACTATTGAACTCAGTGGGACTTACTTTTGAGTAGACATGCTTCAAATTGCACTGTAAGTCAGTGGTTCCAAACCATGAGCCATAGTTCCCCCAAGAACCTGCAGAAACCAGCCAGGAGAACTAAAGGATCCTTGTGGAAAAACAAGCAGCCCAAAATGGGAGTTGCAGCCAATGTCCCAGTGGGTCAAGGGAGTCACCAATCAAAAAAGTTTGAGAAACAATGGGTTAAGGAATCCTGTCCCTTTTCATAGATCAGATCTGTTAACTTGCAAATTAACTGTAGGCCCAAGTAGACCCACCACCTGACTGGTGCTTTCCCCAGACAAGGGGACACATGTCCCCATACCTCCCAAAGGCCAAAATTTCTGCACAGAAGGGAGTATGGCCTCTCTGGCCCTGCTATATTGGCTCAGGGTAGGATTGGGTTGCTCAGTACACTTTGATCAAGTGTCTATCTCAACATCATTCAGACATGAATCTCTTTTGTTTACGTATGTCAATAATACATTTAATTAAGCTCGGGACATTTTGGTTACAGAAAAATTCTATTTACAAAGCTTGTTTTTCCTTCCAGTTTCTTACCATTAAAAAAAATACAAAGTATGAACATGATATCTCATTTCTGGACAACCCTATGCATTTCTTTCATTATGCGTGCATAGTATGATGATTATCCGATTTCAGTAAATATTGCTGTTAACTAAAATGGATTGTTGTAGTAAATTTAAAATAGAAAATTATGCTTAGTTCTCTATCAGGACATTTTAATGACAGAAAATGGCCATTAGATACTCTACTCACAAATTGGGCACAAGTTTGGGCAAATTATCAAATTACATTCTTTGAGGCATATTAAAATCATGCTAGCAGATTTAAAATCCCAGTAGTTCATGAACTTTTTTTAATATCTGCCAGCTGAACAATGGGACCCTTTTAAATCCCCCAGTGAGCACCTATTAAAACCACAATTTACAACTATACATATCATCTAACGTGTTAACCAGGTGTTCCAGTATTATTGTTTGAAATTCTACCTACGTTTAAATCAAATGAAGAAAAGCCAAAACTCCAATTAAAGTCCCACATTGCCTCTTTATCGGGTATAGGTGAGAGGCATTTGTTGTAGATTTAATGGCAGAAATTTCATAAAAAATATAGACCATCCTTCTCAACCCACCCTTTCCAGTTTTTTATTTCTTGCTTATATTCTCACAGCTTACTGGCATTTCCTGTGCTTAACAGAACAGGAAAAAAGTAGAATAAATCTAGGAATTTCTGGCTTAATTTTAGTAGCATCCTGGACACTCTAGCTGAATTTGACAATTGAGTGTTGTCATGGGATATTAAAATCCTGCAGAGGGCCCATTTAAGCTATTATTTCATAGGCTGTTCCCTAATCAGTTCCATCCCTGCACTGCACACTCTCTGCCAACATGTGTCTCTTTTATTTAATAGTTCAGTGACAACAAATTTATGTTGCTAAGCTCCAAAAAGCAAACCTTACCAAAATACCTCCCCAAACTGCCTTTACATACATCCACCAAGGTAATATGGAATTCAGTTGTCTTCACTTGACCATAATTACTTCCAGATTTCAGTTGTCTACCTTTGTCTTGTGGTCATTCTTCTCATTCCACCTCAGACGAGAAGTCCTGGTGTTCCTTTACATTTATGATCTATAACTCAGATTTCATTGCCACCCACCCCTTTCACCTTTGATTTTTGCAGACCTTAACATTTCTTTCAGTGACCTGGGTCTTCCTTCCTAAAAATATGTTTTGTCCTCAGCATGGAAAAAAACATGACAACAATTCTGAGTTATTATTATTTTTTTAATTATTTTATAATGTTTGCAATGGGCCAAATATTTTAAGAGTATATTTCCAAAAGAAATGTCAGTCATCACAACATCTGTTCTCTTTTATGTGTTACTTAAAAAAATGTGCCAATTTTTTTTTCTACCTAATCATAATAATTAGAGTTTTTACAGATCAGTTTGTAAAAAGCTTCAGCTTGATCCAAAACCTTTAGTATTATTTGTACTGAATATACTTCTTGGCATGCTCTGCAATTTGTCGTGGGATTTTGTTTTTGTTTTGTCTGTTTGTTTCTGCAATAAGGAGGCTTAAACAGTGTTTAAACTGTTTTCAGAGACATTTTTTGGTTAATGTTATTATTTCAAAACTAAAATATCCGTGTGGAAATTACTATTGCTTTCATCAGCCAAATTATTGCAATTACTACGAGTACAGTTTTGCATCCGAATGTTCTTTATTGTTTTTGTTTGTTCCTTATGTTGTGTTCCTTTAAACCCAGTCGAGGGTTGACGCAAAAGTGCAGGTGTCTCCTAATACAAGTACTTACAGGAGATGTGTTCCTGCTGCTTCTGGGACATTCAAAACAGTGGATGGCAGTGAACCCTACCCAAATTTCTCTCCTTTCCACCCATCATGGTTCTGATTATCAGGTATATCAGATATGAATAATCAAGTGAACGGCATTTTATTAGTGTTTGTGCTGTTTATATCTTTGATCATGTCATAACACAGTCCAGCAAAAAATGTAAAAATCTTGGCAACTTTATCACTTGGCTTCACAGCAATCCTCTTCACACAGAAATAAATATTTTCAAGACATTGACCAAGGTATTCTCATTAGGTCCGATTGTCACCTCCAGAGATGTGCCATGTTCTCAACCAGTGGTGTAGCTAGGGGATGCAGGCAGTGCAGTTGCACTGGGCTACAAACTTTAGTGGGGCTATAATCTGAGCTTGACACTAGAGGCAAAAATTGTGAAAAATGTAAAAATAGTATGAATGATAATGTTATATATCCTTGGAAAGGAAATTTAATACAGAATGCAATGAAAAAATTGCATTAGAATACCTATATTCCATGAAAAGCTATGGCCGATTAACCAGAAAATGAAAATACAAAAGCCCATGGAACAAAAAGTGGATTTTTAAAACTCAGCTTTCCTATGATACTGATTGCTCTGAGAGCCAATGAGATGTAATTCTGATACTGTATGGCGCTAAGGTGATAATAAGAATCAGCTCTCATATACCATATACCATAATACGGTTACCCATGCTAACTGGGAATACAAAGACTTCTAAGTGGTGCTCCTCTTATATTTAGCAGGGAAAGAATAACCAATAAGGCACAATTTTTATTTAATTAAATATGATTTTGGCTTTGTGGCTGGGAGGGAATAAAATCTCCTTAGACTTCAGACAGCAAATAGATGTTTTAGAGCACAATCCTAACCATGTCTACTCAAAAGTAAGAGCCATTGTGTTCAATGAGTCTTACTCCCAGGAAAGTGTCTTAAGGATTGCAGCCTAAATTAGTTTGCCACTAGCAGAGCAAATGGATGGTGAACTGCTGAGGCGCAGGAGGCAAGTTTTTCCCCAATTTTCTATTTAGAAATACCATGGGATGACATCACTTCTGGGGCAACATTTTGAGCTTTGTTCTGGGCTACATGATCATTAGCTACACCACTGTTCTTAACTTGCTCTTCTCATTAGGTTTAATGGCACCAATCAGAGAAATGTAGCAGTTCTTATAAATAAAATGACTTATCCTACAATCCAGAATAACTACGGGTAGCCATCAGAGGCACTTACTCAGGATTGCTCTATGCATTTCCTATAGGTGGCACTGTGACTATGTTGGTGTAAAACTTCCTGTAGTTACTCTGGATTGTAGCCTCTTTCAGGCAAAATAGTACTATTGAATCTACTACCAATTGGAAGACTGGATAATTACTGAAATGAAAATGATAGTAAAGCTGTGTGGCTTAGGCGGTGGAGCCCAGAGTAAATCAGCGTGTGGGGTCCAGAGTGGTGCCTCTTGTGGTGGGTCTAGGGCACATCCCACTATTCTTCTGAGATCTGGGGACTTGGGGTGTGGCTGGATATAGAGTCTGATTTCATTCATTTTGGGTGCATAAAGGTGGATCCCAAGAGGTTTTGATTAATCTATAATTCTTAAAAACCATCTGTATTTGGCTCAAATACAGACAACAACAATGAAAACACCAAAACTTAGGCCAAGCTATTTTTTCCTGTGCAATGGACAACACTACCAAACAGCACAGTTAAATATGTGCAAATTCACAAGATCTGGATTTTTAAGTGAAAAAAGAAATGTGACCAGCAGTATGAAGATAAGGCCCAGTGGAACTGTTCAAAAAAAATGTGCTAGTAGTTAGAGAAAGGAGAAAGGCTTATCAAGGATGTATGTGAGCAATATAGCCAAGCATGACAGGACCATTAAAATGTATAAATAAATACAAAAATTAGCTTATAGTAATCATATCCTTTATAGCACACTTTAAACTGACAACTATTTCAGTACCAGCATTCAGTATGGTTATGGTTTGTACTGCAGAATGAATATGATTATTATAATTCATGGAGTTAACCAAGACCAATCTCTACTGCTCTGTGTTGCACAACCCAATTAAGACTAACAGAAACAGCTAAATTTAACAGGTCCAGTGACATGATAAAGGGTTCAAAGGAGCAATGCCCTACATATCACATCAATGGCAGTTGCCACATTGTGTGTTTTTTAATAATACTGCTTAAATATGCATTACAGAATTAAAAGCCTCTATTTGAATAATGAGTAGGGTTTGACTTAGATTTATAAATGTAATTAAAATGTGACCTGTAGAAACAGCCATCAACAAAAGTGCTCCAGAATTTTCTCCATAGGTAGGTTGTCTCCATAGTGACAACATTGCAAAGTTCTGGGTTTTCCTTCTGCAAACCAAAATCTGTCATATAACTTTCATTATTGGCCAAAGTTATAGCTGCTTATATCTTTACTCCAATATGATTACAAATTTAGAAAATCACGTTTCATGCAACTTTCTTCTTGCATTATTTTATTGTTTATATAGCTACAAGAAGTCAATTGTGGATGTTTGTTGGATTATCCTATGGATAGGGACCTGCAAAAGGTGAGGTTATTTTTCCTGACAAAGGGGTGTTACCCTACAATCCAGAATATACAATCCAGAGTAACTATGGGAAGATGTAAGAGGTACATACTCTGGATTGCTCTATGCATTTCCCATACGTTTCCCATAGGTGGCACCATAACTACGTTGGTGTAAAAGGTCCTGTAGTTACTCTGGATTGTAGCATTTATCAGAAAACAACTTCATCTTTTTTGCAGAAACCTCCCTATGGATAATGCCATAGGATTCCATGCCTATATTCCACTCTGTGCATAAGAACAACTCACCTGATTCAAATGTGACGTTAGTGCAACGTGGGAGTAGAGCAGTATCATAATGATTTGGCAGTATTTTGCACCCATTTTCATTTTGTATTCCTAATTTAAATACTGTATTTACTCAAATCTAACACTCACCCCTTTTCAGCCAAATTCAGTCTCCAAAATCGGTGTACATTAGATTCAATGGTGCATTAGATTCAACTTCAGTAATGATTATCACAGCATATTCTAGTTGCTATATTTAGTCACTGGCACTAGAATGGGTTTTGCAAAGATTTGTTTTCATTCCTGGTGTCGAGTCTTTCATAATTCCTTCTCCAAAGTGAAGTGATGCTGAATTAGACAACTTTCAATATTCTGCTAGGATGAGAATTAGAAAAGACTACTAAAAGGCCCTTTCCTGGGCATTATGGACCTTTCAGATTTGCCAAAACCAAAACCTAGCATCACCCCTATTTAACACTCCTCTTGCAAATATATGCATAGACACTCACCCTTTCCTATGGTTATACATAACAGGTATTCATTACAAAATCTGAAAACCATTTCTCATTGGAAGTGATCAGAAAATCCAGTGGGGCTTGACTTGAGTCTACACTCACCAATTCCCTGTAAATCAAATAAAAAATGAGTCACAACACAGGCATTTTTTGAGTTGCCAAGACTCCCCTTCATGACACTAAAAGAGTCAAGTTGCTCCACTCCCTATAAAATTCCCACTGCGACACGACACCACAGGAAAAAAGGGCTGTTGCCAGGCTGGATGTGTGTGTGTTTATTGGGGTTCTCTTTAACCATTCCCCTGCTGCATTGCCCATCAGAAAACAGTGAGAGACTGCGAGAGAGCTGGACAGCTATGGTAAGAGGGAGGAGAACAGTCAAATGCAGCAGCTGCTAGACTTAGACCATAATCCTAACCATGTCTACTCAGAAGTAAGCCCGACTGTGTTCAATGGGTCTTACTCTCAGGAAAGTGTGTTTAGGTTTGCAGCCTAATCATTGGGAGCTTCGTCTGAAGTAGTCCCAATCCAGCTGGTTATTCAATGAGGGTTTTTCCACCAAATAATAACAGAGCTTACAAAACCCATGCAGAGAAAAACATGATTGATACAACCTCCCTTTTCATTCCGCAACTTCTTTCTCCTGGCTCCTCTGGCTTCTGGAATAAACCCATTGTCTCCACCTCCTGCCCTGCTTCAACCCCCCAAAACATCAAACACCAATCCTTTCTCCAATGGTCATCCATTCCCGCCTTATTATCAGAATCAGGCAAAAGAGCTTTCTCCCACCTTTCTCATGCTTGGCTAGGAAAGGAAGAATGGACCCTTCCCTGCATCATGGCTGGGATTCCTTGTTGCTTTCCCATCTTAATGATTACCCCACAAGGTTTACAATGCTGTGAAAACAGCCAGCCGACACCCCCAGACACAAGCAGCCTCAAGTCAGTATGCATGGGAATTAGTGCCTCATTAGGGAGGCCGGTGGGCCCTGACTCCAGTGTTGTTTTTTTCAGAGGCATTCATGTACACTACTCACAAGGTGCCAAGTCAGCTCAAATGTGCTTTTCATGATACAAATCTGAATCATCTGAGTCGAGTGTGCAATCCTGCTCATTGGTATCTTAAGTGCAGCAGCATATCTGCCTAACTTTGCACTGATACAGCCATCACTATCAGTGATGGGCTTCAAATAAATTAACAACCGGTTCTCTGCCCATCTGGCAGCCACTTTTAAATGGATATTTTTAAACTTTATATTGCCTATCTCTCGTTAACAACCGGTTCTATAGAGTAGGTGCGAACCTGCTGGAGCCCACCACTGATCACTATACTCGATCACACTAAACACAAATTTTGCTAACTCAGTAAATCTTAGGATAAATATTAAGACATATCTGTCACCATATTATACTGCCAGTAAAATAGTAACCCACCCTATTTTCATTGATGGTATCAAGGATACGTAGTAGGTGCCATACATTTTGCATTCCTTAATTCAATAATACCTATTCATCTGGGATTCCTTTCTTAAATATCAGCACACTTCTGGACATCAAATCCATCACCGACAAACTGATTCAATTGACATATTATCAAAGAGAAAATTCTCCTAAGGATAATAAAGAAGTCACTAATGAAGGCCAGTGAAATTGCCAACAAATACAGTCATAACAGATAAGATGATTCATGTTCTGGAATCCACCAGTCAGTCGGAATTACTTTAACAGAGTCACAGCAAAATCATGCTGGAGCATGCATTTGGAACTGCGGCCATGCTTCAATGGACAAGGGGAAATTTCCTCCTTCTCCCAAGTAACATGGCAGCAGCAGATTTGGATCTCCGGAGCCAAGCAGAAGCAAGCAGCCAGAGGTATCCCGCTTCCCACCCTCTTCAGACCTTCACATCCAACGAGCTTGGCCTGTAGGGAGCATCTTACTTATGCCACCACAGAGGTTGGACACAGTCCCTATGGGATTGCACACCTCTGTGTGGCTTATTCAGAGGAAGTTGCAAATATGCTTTACAGCACATTTGTGTCCTTCCTGGACCAGTGGAACCTTGGTTTACAAGCATAAATTGTTCTGTAAGCATTCTTGTAATACAAAATACTTATATATTAAAGGAAAGTTTCTTATAAGAAATACAGTGGTACCTTGGGTAAAGAATGACTTGGGTAAAGGGCATTTTGGGTAAAGAACAAAATTTTCTCAGAAATTTTGACTTGCGTAAAGAACACTGTCTTGGGTAAAGAACACTTCTGAGGATGTTTGGAATAGGCTTCCATGGCAAGGGAACCCACAGGGGGGATGAAGGGACAAGGGGAGGACAAGGGGACTAGCTTGAGCTATAGTGGGGCCCTGGGCAAAGTTTTGAATAGGCTTCCACCGCCAGGGAACTCATGTGGGGAACTCATGTGAGCAGCCAGGTTTGTATGTGGGATCTGTGTGTGGCAGCGTGGAAGGTGTGCCTTATGAATGTTCTAGTGCTGCTCACCATCAGCAGCTTGGGAATGTTAGTTGAACATAAAGACAAAGATTCCTTTGAGCCAATGGATAGCAGTGACTCCATTAGTGATAGTGAAAGAGCACAATCTTAACCATGACTACTCAGATGTAAGCCCCATTGTGTCTAATATGTCTTACTCCTAGGAAAGTGTCTTTAGGACTGCAGCCTAAGAAGACTTCATAAGATCATGCACATTGAGTGCATGTTTTGAATTAAATTCCAGTGTCATCATTTTTACAGCCAGTTAATATTTTTATATGAATATTTTTTGGGTTCCGGAACCAATTGTCTGAGTTTCCATTATTTGCTATGGGAAAATCTGCTTCACGTAAAGAATGTTTCACGTAACAAACATGCCTCCAGAACGAATTAAATTTGTTACATGAGGCGCCACTGTAATAGAAACTCAGATAATTTGTCCCACAACCCAAAAATATTCTAAAAATGATTACAATACTGTAATACAAAATAATAAAGAAAATACAAAATTGAAAGAAAAATAAAACAAATTCTGCACTAATTAATCTCTCAGGTCTCTCAGGCTGCAATCTGCCCCCTTTACATAGGAGCGAGCCTCTGTGGGGCTTACTTTAGGGCTTACTTTAGATTAAACATGTAAGTCTAGTGCTGCAATCCGAAAGATACTTTCCTGGGAGGAAGACCCACTGAACTCGATGGGGCTTACTTTTGAGTAGACATGATTAGGATTGTGTTCTAGGACTCTCAGGCTTCTTTCCATTGTCACACTTACTCCTGTTTAGGAGTGAGCTCCACTGACTATAATATGCTTACTTCAAAGTAGACATGCATAGGCTGGTCTCCCAGAAGAGGCTGAGAAGGTACAGATGGAGCGCTGAAACTGGCCAGAATATGGGACTTTTTTTTTTCACTTGTATTGCAAGACATCGCTTATATTGTGAGACAAAATTTATTAGAAATGTTTGCTTGTCTTTCAAAATACTCTCAATCCAAAATGCTCTCAATCAAAGGTTTTATAAACGTATTATAAATGTCCTCTTTTCTTTAGCTTATATGCAGCCTAAGCTACCTCAATTTTGATCCTCGGTTTGTGTCCATGGGAGCTAGACAAGGACTTTACTCTGCAAGGTGTAATACCAATAAAGGTTTCAATTCAACATCAACACTCTGCAAGGGGACCATATCTTGCTGAAATCTAAGGCGAAGTCATGCCAGTTAAGGACCTCACCGATGAGGCTAAGTCAGTGGGAGATGTGGCAGGGTGGTAGGGCGAGGGGATGAAATGAAGACAAAATAGGGTGGGAGAGAGCTGCAGTGATAGGAGGATCAGGCCTGGGACAGTGTAGGATGGTTGGTGTCCCCTACCTGTACCCTTCCTGGATCTGATCCATGGTTGTGAGTCTGCACGGACATGCACCAGCTATATAGCTAGTCTGAGTAGCTATTTAGCAGGTCTGAGTAGACTTCTGGTAAGGAAATAAAGTTCCTCAGCTTTCCCAGAGGAGACTGCCCCCTCACCATAGGATGCAAAGGTTGCCATAGGATTGTGCGTTTCAAATTGCCTAGTGGCTGGGCAATCTTCTCAAATTCCTCTGCCAAGAAATCTCTCCCATCAACAGCCTTGAGCCCCTTCCTGGATCTGATCAGCCTGACCCTGCCATGTCTTCGTCCCCCAGGAACTCCTTTGATTTGGAGAACAAGCAAGCCTTTGTGTGTTTCTAGAAGGACAAGCCGAAACCCCATCAAGACCATGAAAATTATGCTACTTACGGTATACAGCAAGAATCTCCAAACTCCTTTTTCACACTTTTGCTTGACAATGCTGTCCTCTGTTTTCTCCATTGGCACCCTTTGCTGCTTAGAATGACTTTTTGCTCAAAACCTGCAAAATAGGATTGGTACTAATCCTCCCCTTTTGATCCTCATAAATAGATACATTTGTTTCTGGTGAGTAAGAGGGAATTATAGGTCTTCCAATCTTATTGACCACAATATATTCTCTCGCTCTCTCTTGTTTATCTTTTCTTCATAGGATGGGTGAGCATGGGCAAATATGAATAGAGGTGGCAAAGGGTAGAGAATTCATGCAGCACAGAGTCATGTGCCACCCCTTCATGCCTCATCATCAAAGTAACCAGATACAAAGAGTACCTATACCTTTAAAATTTTGGCAGATACGGATGTTTCAAAAACCTGCACTTCTTCTATAAAATGGTTAAAGGTATAGGTATCTGTCCTATTTGTATCTGGTCACCCTGCATATCCTGCAACTTTGTTTTTAAAGGTTGACCAGGACATATGCATACCCTGACTTTAAATTTTACTAGGATTTTCCCAGGATTTCACTGAAGGAAAGTATATAGTGCCTAGATCCTTTTGGTGTTGTTGTTAATTCTGTTTTGGCTGTTAGATTTGCAGATTAAAAAAGCAGTAACTCTGTTACTCTTTATGGATGAGCACCCTCCTGAATCTATAAGTTATACATGGGGACCATCTGTGAGACCTACTCTAAGTATATTATTATAGGCATGCCAAACTTTTCCTTTCAAATGTCTTTGAAGGGAAATGTTAAATTTGAAGGGAAATGTTAAATTTTGGATCCTGAAATGTGATCCAAAACCCCCTTCAAAATGCATGTTTCTCATGCAGGTTTGGAGTGTCTTTGCAACTCTAATGAGCTTGTTCATTTGGAGACCATTTCCCCAATATATGGTATCCAATATATTGGACCCTACCAGAAGGAAATGATGGAAAGTTACTTAGGATTATGCCAAATGGTACTAAATGTAAACTGACAGGGTACAATTCTAACCAATTTAGGACAGCATAACTCACTTGGCATATCTTCCCATGGTGATGTGGCAAGGTCAGTGGATGCCTGTGCACTGGCCTAACCCCCCTAGAGTAGGGCAAAAGTGCCTTATGACACTTATGTGACACCCTCCATGTCAGCATAGGTTTATGTAGCCATAACTGGAGGATAGGTTTGAGGCTGCTGCAACCCTATACATACTTTTCTGGGAGTAAGCACCATTTAACAGAATGGGACCTACTTCTGAGTAAGAATAAGGTTGTACTGACAGTTAAATAAGAGTTATAATAGCCCCAAGTTATCTCTGTTGACCTCAATAATGTCATCACATAACCAAATCTTCTGAGCTGAGCGAGAATACCACTTTTTTCCAGAAGACCAATTTATTGGGGGGATGTTATTATGATCACAGCACACTGAGATTGTGAGAATGCATATCTGGAAAATCACCAACCTCTGTCAGTGACAAGCACGTACAGAAGCCTGAATATGTGGTGTAACATGCAGCTGTGAATGCTTTCACTCCTTGTTGAACTTCTTCCCAAGAATCACCAAAGAGCATCTTCATTGATTGATTTATTTTTCTAGTGGTGGAAGGACTTAACCATTGGTAGTTTCCACTGTTGCCCAGGGTACTCCCAACTGTTGGGAATGTCATTTCCACAGTAGTCTTCTGAGGCTCATTCCATGTATCCCCCTTTTGTCCTCACAACAACCCTGTGAGGCAGGTAATTGTTCTATGGGCAGATCATATAACTCTTCTCTTTCCAGGTGGATTCATTAAGAGCTTTCCAGGTGGATTCATTCAGATTTTTATTATTATTAATTAATATTATTTATTATTATTATTCAGATCATTTAATATTAAACAGATTTAATATCAGTGAAGGCTCAGGAAATGGTTTCTAATGCTCAGACTCACCACCTTGGAATGTGTGACTTAACCATGATGGAGAGCTTCTGGCCACATATGGAGTGCCTTTCTCTCACCACTGAGTAATCACAACCATTCAATCCCTATACTTCATCCTCAATAGGATTAACCCTCCTCATTTTTCTGAAGCCCTTCAGAACATGGGGATTTTTAAATGTCAGCGTACCATGTTCTACAGCAAACCACAACATGTGCTTGGGATGGAGGAAGTCCCAGGTTCACACTCTGGCATGCAGTATGGAAAAGATTTCAGGTAAGAAAAACCTACTATAAACCCACAGATTATCCCTCTGTCTGAATGGAATCAGGTCAAATACAGAGTTTGATGGACCAATGGCCTGATTTGGTTTCAGCCAACTTTATGTTGTCATAAAAACTGTCAGCATATTCCTTAAATAATCGTGTGTTGTTGTTTTTTAAATTGAGGGGAGGTTGCTTCAAGTCTAGATAATCTACCTAGTTCAGTACAGGGGAAGGTTACTTCAAGTCTAGCTAGTTTAGGGTGAGCATATGTCATAACCACAAAGAGGATAAGGCCCATCAAAATGTAGAACACCCAAGAAAAATGTAGGACATGTCAAAATAAAAGCTAAAAACACTCATGTATATATACTTTCATGTGGTTAATTTAAGGACTACAGGTGTCCCTCATTATCCATATCCAGTAGGGTTCCATTTCAGAACCTCCTGGGGATTAAAAAAGTGTGCATAAAGAAAACAATGGAAAAATAGGTTTAAAGACAAACGTCCAGGTTTCATGCTGCTCTATTATGCCTTTTCGAATAAGGTTGTGCCTCAATATCTGCAGGCATTTGATTGTGGTACTGAAATGATTGCTTACATGACTACCTATATACAACAGTAGAAAAGCAGATTATCTGTGGCCATTTTTGTTGAATTAAATCTGTTTATAAAAAATCCACGTATAACAAGGTTGGACCAGTATATATCTTATTATTAAATTTAAAACTGTTAC
>JAREYC010000006.1:41280000-41385000 GCA_030015325.1 Cryptoblepharus egeriae
AACTGTATTCCAAAAACACTGCATTAGTTGGATCATGCTAGTCTTATGTCTTCTTCAGTCCACAGTTCCCACTCTCTTTACTACCTATGAGAATCTTAAATCACAGACAACATGGCATTCCCTTTATTTGTGAATATTTCGTTGTGTTTTTTGTTTGTTTCTTCCTTGACCAATTGGAATATGTATAAAAATTCTAGGACAAACTAGCTCAAGGGCTTTCAATCACCACAAAACTTCTGCTGTATGAAATGGTGTCTTCTAGGGAAGAAGCAATAATTATTTTGGCGTATCTTATTTTTATTTTCTTAATATGTACAGAAATTGTTATAAAACACCAACCTGAACTCCAAGAATTTCAATTCTTAAATCTCCATTTTAATCCATTTTAAACAAAACATAGCTAAGTCAGGATAATACTTTAAGTACTGTGGTCAGTCCTGATTGATGGTGTTGGAACATGTTTCCCCAAGAACCAGTAAACTGCCTCATCACTGCTTAATTTACAAATTTCCTATAATTTAGATGTTAAGGGATGGTTAATACAACACATGCATTCACGTGCGACCTTACACACACATATAGAATGAAGCAGGGAAGGAAGATGGTGGCGGAAACATGCATGCGTATGTTTCAGCACTATGCTTAGTGGAGTATATTTGTTGGCCATTTGCTTAGAATTGGCCAGCATATATACTATATGACCTGGTTCCCAAATGATCCCATGACCTGGTTCCCAAATGATCATAGACTTCCTGGACAAGCTAAGCTTCTAGAAACATTTCATTCTCATCATGAAACTCTGTACATGCACTAAAAATATATTCCAGTAATGTTAATTTTTTATTTTTATGAGAATTTGTGGTGGTAAGAAGAGTTACTGAAGGTGAAAGTTGATTTTGATCCTTTATGATAAGGAAGCATGGGTAGAACCTGCAACTATGACAAACATGAAAGACTGTCCTCAATGTCAGCTTTCCATGTGATGATGGACTCATCCTATGTAAGTAAAAATATGATTTATAGCAGGGTTTCTTAACCCCTGGTCTGGGGACCACTTGCGGTTCTTGGCAGCTGCCTGACAGGTCCACGAGTGGATTCCTATAAGTGCCTCTTCCCCTCCTCAAAGCAGGAGTGCTTTGTTGAAGGATTGCAGTCTCAGAGACCAATCCTATGCCTGTCTACCCAAAAATGTCCCATTATAGTCAGTGATGCTTACTCCCAGGAAAGCATGGATAAGATTGCAGTCCCTGGGGCCATAAAGGTTGAGGACCACTGATTTATAGCACTTCCCGTCAGGTTAACAGGAGATACAGGCAGATTTTGCTTGTAGGAAGCTAAGAAGAAGCATTCCAGGATATGGGGAATTCAGTAAGTATCTTTAGGCTCCTGGACACCCACGTAAAGCGGCCCCTCACTCTTCTGAGTGGAGACTTTCAGAAATTCAGGCAAGCAGAATGGCTATTAGATTACCACTCCTAGTACAGTAAGACTACCTCATGTAATAGCAACAGGTTCAGGGAACTTGGAGCCATGATGTGCGCTCTTCAGGTGAACCATTGCTTTCAAAAGCCCAGATGATAACCGCTATGGGATGACCAAGTGGGTGTGACTTGTATCTTGGAGAAGTAGGAAATAATTCCCTATTCAGAGTGAACATAAAATTACCCCTGTGATTTGAGTGGCCAAGAAATATCTCATTTTTCTGTAGGAAAAGATAGCTCCAGAGTTGGGTTAGGTCAACCTACATTAAAGTCCACTTTTAAAGATTCTTTCAGATCTTTCAATTATTAATTAATATGGTTATGAATTATTTCATGTCTTTTATATGTGGGATATGATAGTTTGAGATAGTTTATGTGATCAGTAACAATTATACTACAGGATGGCTAATTAATTCCCACATTAATTTAAATAACCTATCATTGAAGGTAAACAAAGAACCAAAAATGGAGATAGGAGTTTATTTTTAGCAAATATTTGGCTTGAGAAATGATTAGTAAACTGTTTTTTAAAACAGTTCTGCTTCTATTAACAACTGCTTTCGGCATAATATTTGGCAGAAAAATATGTCCCCATTTCAGTGATTTCATATCAAAAAGTATCTTTCATATTAACGCAAATGGGTAAAATTGGATAATTATTTTCAAAAGATTTTAATATGCAGTCTGTGTTTTTAAAGATGTGAGTACACTTGTGTGTGCGTGTACTTGGAGATGGGACTTGTTATCTGCTTAAAGTTTAATTTCCTCTTTTGAAAATTCCACCACTGTGAATGAAAGTATCAGGAGACACAAGGGTGTTTTTAAGGGAGCATTTTGACCAGCTTAGAAAGAGGGCCTGGAGTAGGGAGGAGAGGATTAAAAGGAGGAAAATATTTCAAATCTAGCCACGTGTGCCCCAGAGTACACATCACTGTGTACTGTTGATATGCATAAATACAACTATGCAAGCATAGTTCTGCACTGCAATGCTTACCAGTGTGAGACAGCAAGATGAGAATGACTCCCCTTTGTCTCTATGCTGACAAATCTTTGCGTATTCTGCATTCTCATGAAATAAATACCTCATGGTTAATGTTCAACGTGTTCATGACTGAATCAAATTTGTGAGTAGCTCTGTCTCTTCACTGAAAAGCAGATGGACCCTAAATTTACATGCATGGATTAAACATGCAACTCATTCCCTGCATTTCAAAAATATGCACTTTCAAATTATGTTCACTGTTAAAAATCACTGTTCGCTGTTGTGTATGTAACATACACAAATTATGTTCACTGTTAAATTTCCTTCTTTGGTTTACATATTCAAAATAATATTTCTTGTCACTGATCAGCCAAAAAGAAGTAAACATACCAAAACAAGATGAAAAATGGACAGAATTCTGTCTGAAGGTTTTTTAAAAAAATATATATTCTGACAGTTGAATATTGACTGGCTTTTCAACTCACACTCCTCTAATTCTTAATTAGAATACCATAGCTAATTAATAAGTTTTTTCCAATTATAAATTAACTTAGGATCAGAACTCTGGCTTTGCATGTAATTTCCTATAATCGCTAAAGCTACTGCAAAAACATGTCTCCTACCAACCGTAACTTTTTTATTTAACACAGACAGACAAGTTCTCACTGGGTTTAAATTTTGCAGCAAATTATCTCTGTTGGGATTTATGGAGGAATTAAAAAAAATCACAAGGGTTTCCCCCCTTCTTCTTTCTTTTTTTGTCCCAACCTTTTTATTCTTAAACAAAATAGCATCCTGAATGGGCAATTTCTTTTAAGATTTAAAAAAGAATTCATCTTAATATTTTAATGTTATTACGGGGAAGGAGAAAGAGAGCAGATGATAATTCGTGGTGTTTTTTTCCCCCCATAACTGTTACCACCTTTTCATGGTTTCTTCAAAAATGATTTGGGAGGGACCCTCATGCTGTTCATTTATAGAATCTTAACTGGAGAGACACTTATCTCTTTAGTAATGAACCAGTATAATTAAAGGTGGGAATGTGGAAGGGTTCAGGCTCTGGCAACATGTCACATAGTTGGCTGCTGCAATTCCTCTGTGGTTTATCAAAGACTACTCCTTTAATATGGAGATTACACTTATGTACTTGTCTGAACTTGAAAGGCATTTGCCTAATTTACTTATTAATGAGATGTAAATCTATTTGTACGGCACGTCACAAGTTTCCTGAAATCGCTGCTACTTAACTGGTGATAAACCCTATGATTTAAACGAAAAATAATACATTTAGCTTCCACATTCATTCTGTTAAAAATTGATATAGTCTATGTTAAATTTATTAATATTGCTTGCTGTCATTCAGTTTGCAGCTCTTACTGAAATACGACTTGACAGCGGCCGCATTAAAGATGTATGCCATTGTATTCAACAAAGATTAATGAAGCCCGGTAAAAATAGCTGTAAAAGAGAAAGTGATCCGAATGTAAAATCAGTGAATTAAATGAGGCCTTGCATACCATTTGTTAATATGCATGAGGAGGGAGGCAGCGAATGAAAATGTCTCCCTGCAAAGTTCATTTGGGAATGTTTCAATATTGTCTGAATACCACCAAACTACTGACTAGAAACCTAATAGAGACCCATGTACCACTAGGTCTGTCCATGTGCCTTGTGAAACGGAGATACTTGTCTGCATGTGAGCAAGTGTGTGTGAGTGTACGAACACACACACAGACACACACACATACAGATTTGGTTCCAAACAGAATTGGAAGTCTCAGATCTAAATAACATGATCCAAACCAAAGGAAATCTGTCTAACACACACACAAGCATAGATGTCTCTTCTCTTCCTTCACAGACTTCTCAGGCTGTCTATAAGTGTTGGCGTTCAGTAATAAAGCTACTTGTGATATAGAGCTTTAATGTTATATGCCTCTTTTATGGGGGAATTGTATGAAGTAATACTTAAAGGGATTAGATGCCAAGGCTTTATAAAAGGTTAATATGTCTGTCTGTCTTTTTGGCTGTCATGCCTTTTCATACTCTGACATCTATGAAGTAAAAGATTTTTTTTATTTTTGTCACAGTTCTTTGGAATTTTTTTCCAGGTTATGATTTATTTCAACAGCACTCATTATCAAACGTTACTGAATTTATAACTGAACAGGTTAAGGCTTTCAAATAAATTAGCAGGGTCATAAAATACTATGCAGTAATCACATGGTAAACATAGCATATTTATCAATCAGGATGCCAGAATGTTTGTATAGGGCTCAAACTACTACTGACAGACTTGCTTAAAGATTTGAATATATTCTACAAGGTCAAAGGTTATTCACACCAGACCATGGCTGATGGGTTTTTTGTCTTTTTCCTTTTTCTTTAGGGATTATTTTTAATTTGGCTAGGTACATCTTTGGCAGCAAAGTCATAATGCACCAGAAAGATTGTCAGCTTGGAGGCAATTTGAAGGTATAATATGCACACATATCGTGTAAAACCTTGTAGAAAAGCTCTGCCTAAAGCATAAAGTGTCCCAAAAGAATGGAAACCAGTGTTTAAATTCTGAACAATTTAGGTTGAATTTTGTTCTGAGTCTCAGTTTATATCAACTACCTGATCTGTGGTACTGGAATTCATATTACATGTTCTGTGTTTGCCATATTAGAAATTCCTATTATTTCAAGCATAGTTCTATCCATTTATGGCCTCATGCATAAACCCTACAATCCAGAGTAACTACGGGAGCACATAAGAGACATTTATGTCGATGTAGTTATGGCACCACCTAGTGAAAACCTATGGGAAATTCATATTGCAATCCAGAGTAAATTGTTCTTTCACCAGAGCAAGGACTCCCTGTAGTTACTCTGGATTGTGCCCATAGTTTATGCTGACACATTGCTGCACTATGCATTGACCCACACGAAGACTCATGTTTGAGATCAGAGTCAAAGGAATGTACGGTAATTAATGGGTCAATCCTATTCTTAATATATGCTGGTGTAACTCCATGTTCAGCATACTCTGCTGGAGAAGAAGTCCACAATTACCAAATGTGCCATGTATCCTGGAGCAATTCCATGCCACTTTAAATCAGATGCTAGCAGAATTCCTCTGGGAGTGAAGTCAAAACAGGGAAAGATTGATACGATGGGATGAGATGTGAGCAAGATGTGGAAGGGATGAGGAAGTGCTGAGGCATGTCATATCTTTACCTTCCTTCAGACAATGGACACACCTCAAGCACTGTAGAAATGCTGTGTCAACAGCCTACCTGCTGCAGGTAGAAATAAATCCTTAGGAAACAATGGCAGTGCCACCTTGGCAGGCAAAATTACTAGCCAGCCTATGTTAACCTTGCCAGCCTATTGGCAAACCTACACCAGCCCTAGCCTTCAGAAAATACCCGTATAATCATTGCAAGCCTCTGTGCCCAGGCCACATATTCTTACCTGCACAGGTAAGTGTCTCCCCACTTGCTCCCATATCAGTGGTCCCTGCACTGCAGGATTGAGGAATATTGTTGGTACCTACCATGCTGGTGCAAGAAGGGACAAATATGGGATGATGGAACAAGGTATCTTTGTCATCTGCAAGACAAGTTCCTCTAGTCACAATCACTATGAGGCTGAGATGTGCAAATTGAGAGGATGGCAAGCAAAATGGGGATAATTGACTTGGGCACCCCAAGGAGTGGGCTGACACCGCAGAAGTTCATACCCACGTAGTCCTTGTGGTGCAGATACTCACAGTGACTTTGCATCCAGAATCGTGCCCTTTGGTGTCACCTAGTTGTAGGCCTCCTTCCTATTCCACTGACCAGATGTAAGCTTCTGCCTGCTCCATGGCCATTGGTAAGAAGGGAAAGGCAGACATGGTTGGTCCCAACAGTGGTACAACCTGCGTGGAGGGATGGGGGCCAGGCCACACAGTACCATGGGATTGGGCACTCTGTGCAGTATCTGGGGGGCAGCTGGCAGATGGCCATGAAAGTGGCCATGATGGCAGAGGGCAGCTGGCAGATGGCCATGAAAGATGGCCATGAAAGTTGCTTCTACAAGAAGCAACAGATTCTAATCTTGTTAGTAGATGCACCAATTATGGAAGTAGAAAAGGCAGCCAGTCTTCCAGGACCAGTATTACATGAGTAAATAGATAACAGCAGAACTGACATGGATAAAAGCAGAGGCTGGCATGAAACAGCCAGATGTGGCTGGGTGGCTGGGGTGCTAAAGGGTTGACTAGAAACAGCTGGAGACCTACAGCTGAGGATGGCTACCAGGTGCAGTCAATATTCCTGGGTGGCTTGTATATCACTGTTGGCCTAGCAGTACATTTGTCAGCCCCACACACATAATTAGTGCCTGAAGTACTATGTTGTTATGTGCTCCCAGACGGCAAGGCCTGAGGGTCCAGCTGTAGGGCTAGCTCCTTATCATCAAGTGACATTTCCATTGCTCCCTGTACTGGTTACTCTTTATATGATGAACAGCTTGGTCTCCTTTTCAGATGTCCACATTAGATATCCACCAGATAGACGTAAATGCCAGAAGTAGTTCTTGAAGTCACAACAGTTCATGCCTGCAGATGTACCAGATTGCACCTGCCCATGGGTTCTGGAATGTCTGCTGCATAGGACATCATGAATTAGGGTTATAGAGGTAGCCATGGTTGCCTAGAAGGTAGAATTAGCAAAATATCATTCACATGGCTGCATGGACTCCCTACCCCCACCTTCAACCATATTCGACTTAGGAGCTTGCCTAAGGCCTTTGGAGATCATCCCTCCAACGCTTTTCCCACCAAAGCAGTTCACATAATAGATATGTGCCAGACAGGCAAAAACAAAGTGTGCAAAGGGGGACTAACTAAATTGTCAGTTGCAATGCTTTTTCTGGGGGAAATAATGGCATAGCTCATCATTCGACATATGACTGTTAATTAGCTGCTGGGAGAGGCGGGTAGAACAAGGTGCTGGTATTGGGTACTAGTGAGTATCCCAGAAAAAAAGTTCTGGTCATTGGTAGGCTGGTATGTAATTCCTTAGTTTTTGCTCCAGGCCTCTGATCCAAATTCTCAGTGCATTTAGCTAACATAATTTATAACTATATGTATTTTGCACATACATTAACTTTAATAGTTTGTGGATTGATCTAATTTAAGTAGACTCATGATGGCAGAATTTAATGCACTTTTACATGACTTGAAACTTATATATGCGAGCAAAGAAAAAAATTGAAGTCAGATATGTAAATAGGACAAAAGCAACTTTGGATACAGATAATCCTACATTTGATATTTTAGCTCCTTCCTTCTTCTCTTCTTTAAAAATCCAGTACACATTACTGCTCATGGCTACGTGAAAGGTCCTAGTATATAATGTACTAAATTTGTAAAATACTAATAGTTCTCTTTGAACTTGCCACCTTGTTAATCAGAACTCTTTCAGCACTGGCACCTTCTGTTCCTTTAATTCTATAACATTTTGGTCCCCAATGCACAATGCAATGCATCTTTCCCAAGAACTGGCTGGTTTCCAGTTGTCAAGTTGCTTTCCTCGAGCTTTCTAAGATGTCCATCTGGGCAATCAGAGGTAGGGAGGCAGGCTAATTTCTTAGTAACATACTGCCAGATAGCATTTGGAAGGAATAAGATAGTGGAGGAAAACACAACGGCGACAAGAACCAGAGCTGTCAAATTGCCTGTAAAAGAGCAGACAGGATTGGCATCATTTTATCCACATTTTAAGATCAGAAGCATTTTCAGCCATTAATTGATAGAAACAGATTCTGACAACAAAACAACAAAGAAGCTTGCTAAGAACTTTCTGGCCATTTTAATGGTCCTAATAAAAGTACTTTGGGTTTCTTTTTCTTTTTCACGTGGACCAATATGATTTGTCTGTCATTTTTTGTGAGTCAACATATTCTTTATTTGTCAGGGGAAAATTTTTTTTAGAAAAACCAGTAGAAGCAGCTCCTTTGAATTATGCTGTAACTGAAGAGCAGAATTTATGACCTCACTTGAGATGGTTTGATTATCATGCTAAGTGGGGATGAACCAAATTAGGGACTCTGCTAAACTCCAATTTATTGACAGTGTTGTTATTTGGAAAGTTTTCTCATAGCCACAGTTAAATGGCTGTCCTGTGACACATAATAGAAAATATTTTCAGTTATGTGACATTAAAACATGGACAATGTGGCCAGCATGAAGATCACAGTAAACAGGTATATAGTGCATTGTGAGATTACCAAGATGTGGGAAACCAATATTGCTTTGAATTCTCCCAGAGATATATTTTCATAATTCTGGTTTTCTGGCAGAAGGCAATGAATTCTTAAAGAATATTGTCCATGACAAAATTTGGCAGATCCCTTAGTGGGCCAGGGAATTACTTGAATATTCATATTTCATGTAAAAGTGTAGTGCAATCTGTAAATCTTGATAAAACTGAAATACGAAATAGTTGCATATGAGCATCTGATTGATCTGGTACTGCAGCATGAAATGTTTTCAGCATAATCATTACTTGTGTCGGAGCAAACTAGTTGGCATACACAAATTTGAAGTAGCTGCTACATTATCCCAGGGCAAGGAGAAACTGGGCAATGCAGCAGCAGCCCCAATGGGTCTACCTGGACCACCACAAACAGTGGCACAGATCCGAGCAGCTGGGAACTGCCTGACCCAGAATATTGTCCTCCTGTCTCCTCACCTTGAGTAAAATATAATTGATTGAATTATAACAATAGGATAGTTGCCCAACAACAGTGTCTTTTGTTAAAAAGAGAAAGAAATGATTTGTTAACAGACTTAGGAGTCAGCATGGCATAGCATTCTGTGGTAAGCATACCAAGTTTGGGAACCATTGCCATATAGGACCATAGAGCAATGAAGTAGGTACATTCTATTTTATTACTTTTGTAATAAAGGTTTAAGATGTAATTTCTTAATTTCTAATTTTCTGTTGGCCTCATCCCAACTGGCATGTGAAATGTAGTGAAGGATGAATTAATGATACTACACCTTGCAGGCTTGTCAAGGATAGGATTGGGCCATTAGTTAAGAAGATTCGTTTGTTTGTTTGTTTGTTTAAAAGTTTTATAAACTCTGTAAACAACAGATGCCCAAGGAGGCTAATGGCCCAATCCTATCTAGGTCTTGTGCTGATGGAACTAACCTTCTATTAGAACAAGGTCCAGACTGCAGGTGAACAAGCCACAGTGACAGAACATGTGCTAGGGCCACAACAAATTGGTGGCAGCCCAGGTATGTGCCAGGTATGTGACCAGCCCTCACCAGAACAGATTTCTCAGTGATGGGGCATACTGGAGAAGGATCAATGCCAGACAAGCGGCATAAACTACATGTTTTGGGGTGCTGTCTGGGGCTTCAGCAGCAGTGAGCCTGAGGAAGCAAGAGAATTTCTGGGGCTGGGGGTGTTGAAACAAATAAGACAACGAAGCTCTTCACAGTGAAGGGTGAAACATTTATGCTAGATCTGGAGAACAGAGAAGGAAGTTATGTGGAGAATTAAGGGAAAGTCTCACATGGTCAGTGGGACAAGCAAAATGAGTTCTGGGTGAGGTGAGGAAACCTCAGGAAGGAGAACACTGAAGACCACAGGATAAGCTTGTTGGAGCAGTGGAGGCGGGAGATAATCAGAGTGTGCACCAGAGCTTTCACTGAGGAGATTGAGATAAAGAGCCTTGTTTCAGCAGGAAAATGTGACAAAATTTGGTGACATGCTGAATATAAGAAGCAAAGAACGCAAGGAAGTCAATGATAAAACCTAGGCTTTGTGCCCACTCAACAGGCTCGATTGTGACCTTGAGCACAATCCTAACCATGTCTATTCAAAAGTAAGCCCCTTTGTGTTCAATGGGTCTTACTCCCAGGAAAGTGTGTTTAGGATTGCAGCCATTGTCAGCAGACCTGGATAGTCCACAAAGAGAAGGTATTAGAAAGGAAGATGAGAATTTCAGTCTTAGCCAAACTGAGTTTGAGAAGATAATGAATCACCCAAGTGGAAATATCAGGCAAATAGTTGGAAGTGTAGGCCTAAAAATTCTGAGGTAGAAAGGGAAAGCAGGTTCATTGATGTAGCATGAAAACAGTAGCATGACAATTGACAATTTTTTGGATAATAATGCAACACATTTGACAAAATAGTGAGGATTTTGATAAGGCCATCAGAAATGTCAACTCAGAATGTTGAGTACATTCAATAGAAATTCCATGATTGTCTCATTTCAACAGCAGCAATGCCAACTGCCTTTGTATGCTTAGCTCTGTTCTGATAGCAGTGAAAAGTAGTTTATGTAAGGAAGATGCATGCCATGAAGCAGAAGGTCAAAGTCATGATCTGTTGTGTAACTCACATTATACTGTCATGCTAATAACACAATTGCCTTAACTTTGAGAAATTCATGGCTTTGAATGGGGATTGTTCTATACATAGCTCTGCCACGTATTCATTATGTGAGCTAGAATAAATTTCCTATCAGGTTCAAATTCTCCTACTTCAAAGTTAGAGGAAAATGTTTAATGATAATCCACAGTTTCAGGAATATGAATGAAAGCAGTGTCAAGACATCATTATTTTTCAAAATCAGGTGTATCAGTTATGTCTGAGAAATTATTGAATAATAAAATATTTTAAAAATCAGATAATTTATTTGAAAATCAGATAATCAGATAAGTAATTTATTTTTTGTTACTAGTGATGGCACTTTAATATTTAAAATATTTTATTACTCTAATTATGGTAATTTGTAAGATTTTTATGCAAGGAGAAAAAGACCACAACTACCATTAAAATTCAAACTGGTTTTTCCCCCTGCAAATTGCTATTGGAAAGGACTGATCCAAATTGGAACCAGCCAGGTACACCCACAATAAAGGCAAAGGGTGCAAGGACTTTGGGGGCTGGTAGACTCTTGATTGTACCAGCCTGCATTGCAGCAATGGCAGGAGTCTACAAACCCTCAGGCTGCAATCCTAACATCCAGTTAGGCCGGTCTAAGCCCCAGCACAAGTCTTGTGCTGACCTGGGGGCGTCACAAAAGTGTGGTAAGGCACTTCTGCCCCATTCCTGGGGTATTAGGTCATTCACCAAGCTCCCCACACCACCACAGGAAAATATGCTAGGTGAGTTAAAGGATTGCACCCTCAGAGTGCAATGTACCTTTGCCTGAACTAAGCTGGAAAATATGGGGTGGAGGCTGAGAAACCTACTTGTCTCACCCTGAATGTGCTCTTTGACTTGCCAGTTTTTATACTGGAGCCTGCTTCCCCTTTGCAGGGTTATTGGGGTCCAGCGAGTAAAAAGAGGGAGACCATTTGAAGGGGTGCTGGTAGGAAAGGGTGTTTAGGGGTGAGGATAAAAAATAAGATATGGAAAATTATTTGAGTGGAAAATAATTTGGGGAGTTGTGAAGCTTGCCTTGCCTTTGAGGCAAACTTGACCTCAGAAAATGTCACCACCATCTCTAGTTATGATTCATCCACCAATAAAATCATGAAACTTCAACATGAAAACTAAAAAATGTAACAGAAAGTGGAGAGGAAGGTTGTATTTCTCTTTTGTTGTTATTTTGGGTTTTTTAACGCACAGTTGTAGGTACATTTCAGCCTGACCACAGTCGACAGTAGCTTTGTCCTTGACATCAGGACGAGGCGTATTGCACCCTAAGGTTCCTTGGAGGTTTCTTTTCCTTTTAAGTTTCTCCGAGCCAGGAATCCCTTGTGTTAAGTGGCAGTCGAGGCTAACAAAAGGACAAGAAGGGGGGAGCAGTCATAGTTGTATCAAGGTGAAATATGTGGCACTGATGCAGGAAGGAAAAAATTGAGCATCAAATTACTATGGCAATGACTGAGAAATGAAATAGCTATAGAAAGAGAGTCAGCAGCACTGCAAATTGGCACATGAGTTCTCAGTACGACTTTACTGGGAGAAAGCCAAATTCAGAGTGCCCTCCATCATCCCCCTGTAGCATTTTATAGTCACTAATGACATTTTATTGCTCAAGGAGTCATTCAGCCATATATAGGTGGGAATTTTCCTTGACTTATTTTACTGTATCTCTGGTCTGAGCTGGTGTGGAGCCAGTCCTTTAGCTTCTGCAGGTTCTGCTGAAGGTGTTATGAGCTGTAAAGGAAGTGAAGTGGCCAAAAGGCTTTGATTTTTGATGGTTAAATAATAATAATACATGGCACTTTTATTCTTCAGAGCTTGTGCCTTTTATAGCCTTGTGTTTACCTAAGAAATCATGAACAATCAGCTTAAGGGACTGTGCAAAACATGCCAACTGAACAAATTTCCCCATTCTTGATGGTACAGTGGTCACAACCTTTGGACCATTATTAGAAGCAATACCAAGGTTGAAAGAACAAGTGAAACTCATTGCTTGACAATCTGGCATGCATTGCTGCCAACTTGTGCCTTTTTTCTTGTATTTTAACTTAGAATAATCCTCATTTGCCACTTGGATAAAGCAGGTTGATGTTTTCAATTCCAATACAAAAGTTCGGGAGAGGGGGGAATCACATTATGCAACCAGAAAATGAAAATTTGGCAGTTTGATTAGGCAATTACACAATGTGCTTTATTCACGTAATATATTCCAGATGCCAATCTGAAGGTTTGTTACAGGAATTAATTTCTTTTTATTGAGAGATGAATGGGATGGTGGTTAAGGGATTGCTACAGCCCATACAGAAGGAGCATCTAAGGAGATGAAAGGGACTAGGAACCATTGAGAAGGACAAGAGTGTGCGGAGAGTTCAGAACTCCTACCTTCTGATGATTAGTAAGCAGGGAACATTTTCACAATTACAGCATAATTTGCAAAAATGTAGCTTATTATCTATTGATCATTCCCTGGAGATTGTCAAAGTACATATTGTGATACAGATAATGCAGTCCATTATCAAAACTACCATGTGGGCACAATCCTAACCAACTTTATTTGCAGTGCATGGGCATAGGCCCATGGAGCGTGTGTCACATCCTGCAATTGGGGGTGGGGGTAGTAATGGAGACCAACTCAAAATAAGGCAGCATTTGTTTCCTTACCTCAGAGTTGCATTTCCCTTACCCAGTGGTGGGCTTCATGGGGTTCTCACAGGTTCTTTGCAATGAATGCCTGGTTCTGAGAACCGGTTACTAATGGGACATAGAACCTGTTGTTAATTTATGTTATTAGGACATAGAATCTGTTTTTAATTTATTTGAATCCCTTGTTACGGCTTTTAATCAAACAAATAAATTTTACTACTACTTTATTGGAATCCCACCACTGCCCTTACCCCAAAGTTGGGAAATTGATTAGTATTACCCCAACATTTTTCAACAGTCCCGCATGTGCTCCATGCAAAAATACGGTGGCAATGCAATCCTAACCCTAACTGGCTACAAGTCCTGTCATCAGTCCCATGCTGCCCTGCCATAAGGCACTTCTACACCATTCCTGGGAGGGTTAGGCCAGTTCATGAGTTGTGCCAGCCTAAATCGGCGACCCAGTTTTTAAGTACATTTGCACATACACTTCCACCTTCTGTATTTCCCTCCCCAAAATGCGGAAGCCTTTAGTTACTTGCCTGAGAATCAAAGTTGAGAATCAGGATGAAGAGGGCAATGGCAGCTTGAATTCTGGTTCTGCAGAATGAAAGAAAGCAGAATAGATTTGCTTAAAAATTATTTTCCAGATCCTATGCAGGAGAACAATGAAACTGGTTTTCACACATTTTTTGTGTCCTAAGTGTTTTAGTCTGAACATGTGAGCCTCTGGCAAATACAGGTACATCAGAGCATTACATCATTTTTCATTTTGTTGTTGCTGTTTTTTAATTTAATTTTATTTTTTTGCAATGTTTTGCTTCAGGAGGTTATCACTGCAGAATGCATCATCCAAGCCAGGTCATTGTTGTCTGTGCTCAACAATGAACATAACTGCAACCATCGTTACCTTTTCTGTTTATTTTGTTCCAGCAGTTTCATTAATTGTAAACCTGTTTGCTGTTTGCCAGCCAACTATCACTGTGAGTCGTTTGCTAATAGGTTTAGCTCTGAGTATTTCTGGGTACACATCAAAGATTTTTTTTCATTTCTTTTTTTTTCTTTTTCATAGAAAGGGGAGTAATATTGAAGGGGGGAAGCAATGTAATTTTTCAATATGTGGCACACTGACTATAAATAGCAGGAATCCGTCAACTCAAATAAGCATTTCATGAGAGCTTCCATATCAAAGGAGACCATTTGGAAAACAGCCTTTGTCTTAAATGTGTCTATAGACACTGCATTTGTTGGTTTTTGAGTAAATCCAAGCCTATTTATAAGCTCATCTGTTACATGAAGGGGATATGGAAATAGCTCCCTATTGCATGAAAATTATCTATAGTCTACTAGAGACAATACACTTAGCCTACTGAAAGTAATAGAGTGAAGTCAGCTTCATAGCTTATTTTAATGGGCAAAGCCTCTGCACATCATAATATCAAATAAACTCCCCGGAAAACACCATCCTCATATAATTGTATTATACTAGAGGAGTGTCACTTTTTCTTGGGAAGAGCACCATTACACTTTTATGATATACGTTAAGGGGAAACTAGATGGTACCATTGATTCCTGCACTAGCATTTTTACATCAAAAGACCTATGTCTGCTGTCCAGGTCACTGATATCACAAATGAAGGGAATTTAATGGTCAAAGTTTGGTCCCTGGAGAACCACAGAATAGTTAGTACCATCATAAAGTCTGACAATGTAGCCCCTTTGGCAGGTCTTTGTTGATAATAGGCTTGAACTGCAATCTTTTTGCCTTGGTATAAGGGGATCTTTTACAGGAGGCTTGAGATGCATTAGAAGAATAAAAAAGGGGAAAGAAAAGCTGCTGAGTACAATGCTGTGCTTCACCTGCACCATACCTAGGGTGAGGTTAATGCAGTAGTATCTGGTCAAAAACTGCCTCACTCTCACATTAAAAGGAGCTTATCATTAGGGATTACCTAGCTGCTGCACCAGCTGCAAGTCTTTACTTAAAGACTTAAAGGTAAAGCTCTTTCCATTCCCCATCCAATGACATTTGCAGCTCACTATAATTTATTGAATATTTTCCAAAGTGCAAACACTGGATTTCTCCCAGTCCTGTTTTAGTTGGGTTGTAAATGTTTGAAATTTACCAAGACAAGCGAATGTGGCCAAGTAGGAAGGAAAAAGATGGACACATTTTCACTTTTGCAAATGTGTAATATTTTGCACCATTTTCCTCCAATGGTGGAATATTTTGTATCACTTTCTTCCAGTAGTAGAATTATTTAAAACACTTTCCTTCTACTTTCTGTTCAGCCTGTGCATTTTGTTTACTCAAAGTCCTATGATAAACAATTGAAAGTGACTTCTTTCCAGTTTCACCAAAAAGTACAGTGCTCCAGACGATGGTGAGAAATTTCAACCAACCAATCAATCTTTCAATCTTTCAATCAATCAATCAACCAATAGAATGTATACACCACTTTGCAACAAAAAGTGGTTCACAAAGTGAACAGAGAAAATGAAATAACCAAGTAATCAATTCATGGAAACATTTTACCTTTCCAAATTTCACTGCTGCATTCTCTGCAATTTCCATATTCTTGAAGACAAGCCCAAGTGAATTTACAGAGGTTATTGTCATTTATTAAGGCTGCCAATTTATTGATGAAGATTGTAAAAAATGGAAAGAGCTAAAGAAGGCACATTACATATCGGGTGATGAAACATTTTCTTCGCCTTCCGGGTAACATGCATGCAAATTATATTAATAGGCTATAATTATGTAAACTTTATTATGTGTGTTAAAGATAACATTAAAATTATAAGACAAATGACACTTAATCACCAAAGGAGGGTAATGACAAAAAATCCAGCAAAATGAATGGGCATCATAAAGATTGTTGTGCTTCCTTGAACAATGACCTGTTCTCTTTATATTATAGTAAAATAATAATAATAATGAAAAATGTGTATACTCTATGTTTCACCTTCAAACGGCTCTGCAAACATTTTCTGATTATTACATAGGCATTTGGGGCCTTGTTTTCATTGTCACCCATCATTCTGTGCAAATTTGTGCAATGTGTGTGCTCCAAAGATATTTTCCCTGTTGGTTTCCCATTTCATGAGTTTCCAACTCTCAGTGTAATGCTACATTTAAGAACTTAGAAAAATGAATGATTTTTTTTTTGTATGAAATATAGATGGCTTTGGCAAAATAATCTGTCTCCCCTCCCTCAAATGCAGTTCTTTAAGCTTAAATGCCATACAGTATATCTTATTGCCTATTTATTCCCCCATCCTATTTATTCCCCCATATATTCCCCCATCCTATTTATTCCCCTATATATTCCCCCATCCTATTTATTCCCCCATGCCTATTTATTCCCCCAAAATCTTATGCCTATTTATTCCCCCATCCCCTACACATGCACAAGAGCTAAAATGACAGCCACTGTATCTTGCAGGGTGGTGGTATTGTGGAGGTCTCCTCTGGGTAAGGGAACCAGAACTCTTTCATCTTAGATTACTATCCCAACCGTAGCTTAGCATGAAGCAACCAGACACATTCTGAGAAAGGAGAAAAGGAGGTCTGACTGCAGAAAGGAGTAGGGTGCTGAGATGTGGGGAGAAGGAAGAGCTGAGAAAACCCAACTCTTCTTCAACCACTAATATTCTGTAGGCCAGAGATTATCAAATTCTCAATGCCCCAGCTTGAGGACATCTGCCTATATTCCTCTAGTCCAGGTGTGTCCAAACCCTGGCCAGATGCAGCCTCTGGCAAGCCTCAATATGACCCCTGGTAATACCCCTCTATCCAGCCCTTGGACAAGCCTTGTAATATACTCCAATACATTCTTATATGTACATTTATGTAAATGTATTCAAATTTGAAATGTAAATTAGTTTTCCGGACCCCAACACAGTGTCAGAGAGATTATGTGGCCCTCCTGCCAAAATCTTTGGAGGCCCCTGCTCTTGTCTAAGGGTTGGGAAGGTGGGAATGCAGCAACAAGATTCTCAAGATTTCAATCCACGTCCAGTTAGTGTTCATTTTTTCAGTCTCCCCACACTCCCAAGAGCCTTCTAATGCCTTGTGTGACACAAGAAAGTCATTTGAAAGTAGTGTGATCCTGGGGATCATGTCACTGCATTCCCCCTGCCCTTACACCTCATACTTCCCTTCCCTGCCAGGACTCACTCCAGGGAGTGTATGAGAATCCATGGTATAAGCCATAGGACATACAGCAATAATGTAAGGTGACACTATGAAACTAAGGGCTTTCCTAATTCAACCCTTTGAAGCAAATATGCATGGTCATGAGAGGGGAAAAAAGTATTCTGGACAATGTATTTAACATTACAAAGCTATATAGGAACCTAGCAGCAAAATGCTTTCTTCTTGTGTTATTAGCACATTTGGCTTACAGAATCATGCTGACCATAATCCCACCTGAGTCATGGTTAATAATAATCCTTGAAGGTCACTTTCCTGTCACGCAGATATAAAACATTCTGGCTCTGTGCCATTCAGAAATAATCAGATATGTACTTACATATTTAGAAATGTTACTACTCTTTAATGGTGCGATGGTTACATCTCAATCTAATCTAGGCCATACTAACCACCAATGCAGCCACACCAATGGGATATGTGATGCATCTTTTGGTGGGGTTGCAGTCTTAGATACTTCTTCCTTTAGCCTTTTTTTTCCCTTTTGTTCCTTATCATGGGACAACTCTCCACTATCACAGTAGAGATATGCACTTGCTCGGATCTGTACTTGCTATCTTTCTGGTGCAAGTCCAAGTGAATCCAGATAAGTGGATTGTGGCTCACCACTTACCCACACTACCAACTCATTGGCTTCAGTGGCCATTCATCAGTCTGCTTGCAATGCTACCAGCCAATGCACTGGTGGCTTCATCACACTCACCAGTATAATGTGACATCCTCCCACCTGTGACATTCCAGCAACAGAAAGGGGGATAGGATATGTCTGTATGATATGAAAGTATGGGGTGGTGTTGATAGCGGACATCACTCTGTTTTTCTGATATATCAGACCACATTAGTTTGCAGCCCTGATGAACACCTGACTTGCCTTCCTCCAAGATCCCTAGATATTAACCATTATGAATGATTCCCAATGTAAAAAACCATATTGCTGTCTATTTTCTGTATGCAAAGCATTAATTGTTAATGGTTTAACGGTCCAAAACACGGCTCTGCTTCCATTATGCATGTATGCACTGAAGCTGTGAGAGTGATTTGCTGATCTGAGAGGCTGTGGTAAATATTTCTTTGTGTCGGTCTTTTCATCTGTATTTTCTAAACTTCATAACAAAACTTCAAGGGGAAAAAAGAAACTATTAGCTGCAAATTAGACATTCTCAGGGAAGCCTAGAATTATTTTTCAGGACAGAGGGCTCAATTTCTCAATCTCAGGTGTATGATTAAAATCAATTAAATCACTCTTCCAATGTCAGCGTCAAGATTCTCCTGACAAATGAAATTATGCGAGAAAAGTGTTCTCTTCACTCTTCAACCCTTTCTCACTATCGCTCACATCCACAAATGAGATCAAAATGTTCAGCTCAGGGATTTCAGAGATATTTTCCATAAGAACATGAAAAATCCCAGGAACCCTATGTAAGTAGACTTTATAGTCTCTAGTGGCAAGATTTTGATGGCTTCTGTATGGTTGGATATATTCATGACTAACAAAAATGAAAAATTACTGAGCAAAATGTAACCATTTGGGCACTACACAAGATGTTTTTTTTCAATAAATTTAAGTTTCAAATGTACTGTGTTGCAAGAATACATGTGGTAACCTTTGCATTTCTTTTTTTTTATTCACAGAGACATCCCTGCTGACATTCTCTTATTAAAAACTGAATTTTATCAGTCTTCCTTGGTACAGGGAAAGAAAGTAGACAGACTCAGTTGAAAATGACCACACCATTTCCTAGGGCCCTGAAGGGTTAATCATAATTTACAATAGCATTCATCAAAACAAGACTACATATTACATTTATATATCCAGGAAATAACTGTTGAAACTGCAGATATATCTCATTTCAAGAAGTGCTTTCATGCAGCTGAACTATAATGCTGGCACATTATTTACCTCTTAATTTGTTAAAACATATGGACTTACATGGAGATTTTGCCCTTGAGACTTGTGTCTATATTATTTGCTTGTTTGGTTTGACTTTGTTTTCCTTAGAGACATGAACAAATGTTTTCTGCATTTCTGAAGTTTACCTCCTTTCTACACACTTTTGTTCATTCACATGTTGTGGAGCAGCAATTGCACATACTATTTTGGTTATACTGAAAGTAAAAAGCCTCATATATACAACAGGGAAAGAAAGTAGAGAACAATATTTCAGAAGAGAGAAATATGCTATGTACCATGGGTTTTATAACCAATTTTTTTAAGCTACTGGAAACATTTGCTACCTAAGAAGGGCATGACATAAAGAGTGTTTACGTATTGCTTCTGAGATATCTATATTTCACCAGGAAAAAATATTAAAACGTAAAATATCTATGATCTGATGTTATAAACTTCAGTGGACAAAGTATAACTGCATTAGAACTTTCACCACCAGATTTTTTGAAAAGAAATGTGAGCTAAACACATAAAAGCTCTACTGGTATTTGTCTGGTTAGATGGCAAAGTAGGTTCCCAGGCTAATACAAACTAGTACTAGCCTAAAACACACAGCTGGATCCAAATAGCCTCATAGGAGAGGACTGAATGGCCTCTCAACTATGACTCTATGACTTCATCAGCTAGGCAGGCGAAGAACTCAGATTTTTGGTCAACACTGCCATTCTTACTCAGGCCTTATCTTACTCAGGCCTATGGGTTTACTCATTATTATACCTGCTCCTGAGGTGGTATAACTCTGAGGAGCTAAAAGGGCATTTCTGCCCTGGAAACAGGCTCTGGATACAGAGTAACTGCTCTGCCATAGGCAATGCTAAACATGCCCTCAACATGCCTTCCTGAACTGCCGAGGCTGGCCCAGCTAGGGCAGCCCAGCTCTACCTGTCTTGGTCCATCCTATGTTGCCTTAGGCTGCCCCAATCCTTTTCCAGAATAACTAGGGTGGCCCATCTTACAGGGTCTTGTGCCACCGGTACACTTATGCATATGATAGTGCAGCTTCTCTATAAGCTATCCTCGCCATTTCCAAAGCTTCTGATGTACTTTTACCCACTTTCCCCCCAATTTCATCACCTACACTGTTTCAAATTTGCTTGCATTTTTCTTAACATGAGGCAATAGAATAGGGTGTCACAAAAAAGAATGTCTTCACTCTGACAGCGCTTGAATGTGTTCTAAAATATACTGTACCTGGCACCCCACACCAAGTGACCTTGGCCAGCTTCTCCTTTCACAGAGTCCTTCTTGAGCATAGAAACTTCATTCTCATTATACTTATCACTACTCAGCTCACTTGTCTCTTTTATTAGCCTCGTGTCCTAGAAATAATCTTCATTGTCCTCCTTTCCCTTGTGAGCAGGCAACATGTGGCCTTCTTGTAATTAATAAATTAATAAAGTACCAAGTATATGCATAGGTACTTATATGGCAACAATGCTGGACATTGTTCTGATGCAGGGCCAAATGTTCAACCATTTTGGCAGGAGAGCAACACCATCTTTCTGACATCAGTGTTGGGGGCTGAAAAAATGCTTTACAATTCAAACTTGAATAAATTCTACATATAAATGTGTATCTGAGACAATATAAGGCTTGTCCACAGGCTAGATGGAGGAATATTGCTGTAGGCCACATTGAGGCTCACCGTGGGCCACATATGGCCCCCTAGCCAGAGTTTGGATACCCCTGTTCTAATGCAATAGTTATACATGATATCTGTCACTTACCTTATTGTTTTACTTTGCTCATTTTCAAATTGATGGTAGTTGTTCCAGCAGCTGTGACCTGAATTTTCTACAAACTGTCCAACTATTATGTCTCCCTCTATTGCCAATTTCTCAAAATAAAAAATAGAATAAATACTAGAAATACACAGATAGATGGTGTTTGTGTGGATTTCAGAGTACAAACAGAAGACATCACATTGGGACTTATATGTCCTGTGCTTTATGACTAATCCACGTTTAGGGACACCTGAGTTAGAACAAGCACTTGGATCTATAATGGAGTTATTTAGGGCCCTGAATGCTCACTGCTCATGATACCACTAAAGCAGCGTGGCACACAGAGACAATAAAAAATAAAAAAGGTGAAGGCATTTTTGCAGTCCCCTTCTGAGCTCCAGCAATGAAGATGGTAAAGTAGAGTTCTGATAAGATCAATTACTTTTTAATTTTATTGCCTCCCTGGTCAAGTTTCTAGTAGCAAGATTCTCAAGCCCTAATCAGCATTCAGTGTGTTTATAGCCCACAAGAAAGAACTCACCAGGCAAAGCTAATTCAAGGTGGGATTTACACAACTTTGCTTAGTTCACGTATCTTCTTTTATTATAGTATTATTATGGTATTGAGGAACTGCAATGAAATTTTATTTCTTTGGAATTGACACACAATGATTGAAACTCCCAGGAGGTAAACCATGGAAGAAATCCACCAGAGGCAGTAAGGCACTCGAAGTTATCTTTTTTCTCATGCATTTCCTTCCCCCCTCTCCGTCTTTTATTTTTTCCCCACAAAATCAACACCTCAAAGTGCTTTTTGGCTTTCATTTTGTTTATTCCAGCCATAAATATTTTATGACTTAAAAAGGGAAGCAGTGCTAGCTCCTAATTGTTTTTGATTAAATATGCTAATTACATTTTGGAATATTAATGACACATACGGTACTAAATGTTTTAATAATGCAATGAAATAAGCTGGCAAATATAACAACAAATTAACCTGAAACTGCTACATGATTTTCAGAATTTTATATTATTCTAATACAAATAAGAGAGTAAAATAAATAGTCCATTCTTCATTTTGGTCTGGGCACCTAAGGTTCCACTCTTACAAATAACACAAAATTGCAAACATGGTAGGCCTGCTTTTCATGAGCCTTCTAAACCTGGAAGTGAGTCTTTAGTTTCCTAGAATATATGGCTCATGACTGTGCATGACAGCTTGAATTTGGGTTTGCACTAGGGGAATTCAGAAGTTCAGATGTATAAGTACGAGTGGAGGTTCTTCCTCTATTTAGCCTACTATTCCTGTACTTCCAGCTCCTGACATCATTCTACCATTTCCAAGGCTGTGTGCATTTTACCTTTTGAATTCAATGTTCATATGTTTGAATGTTCATCAAAATGTACATCTTTCCTACCACTATCTCACTGCCTAACTCACGGGGCGCTGGGATGGGAGGAAGTGCTAGGTGGATGGGCATGCTCGTGCCCACCAGCGAGTAAAATTTGTGGGCTGGATTTTTTGCAAGGGGAAATAAAAAGCAACCACTTTAATCTTTGTTATTATTTCTGGATGGTTCGCTTCCTCCTTCATTCATCTCTCCAAAATTCATTTTGGTTGCTTTGTATCTCAGTTTCCTCAGAACTTTCAGGACCAAACTCGAGTGATGTAGCCCTATTGTAAGCAGATTGTCTCTTCGGCCTTGTAACAGGGAGATGAGCACTACCCAGGGGCATACTGAAGCTGCCGTATGCCCATGGCATGCATGACATCATCACACACACATCTCTTCACGGCTAACTGGAAAAACCCTCTGGCCAGCTGCAAAGAGTGCAAGTGTGGCTCACCTGCAGCTGTGCATGCACCCTTCGCAGCCAGCCAGAGGGTTTTTCTGGCTGGCTACGAAAAGTGCATGCGCAGCTCAGCAGCTGAGTTGCACATACACCTTTCTGAACCAGCTATGTTCTCCAGCTGGTACAGAAGGGTGGATATGCAGCTCAGCTGGAACTGCGCATGCACCCTTCTGAGTCACCCAGGGAGTATTCTCTGGCTGGCATAGAAAGACACTGCTGAGGAGGAAGTGCTGGGTGGACAGGCATGCTCATGCCACCAGAGCATATGCACCCATGGAACGAGTCACCTCATGCTATATGGATGGTATGCTGCAGGCACTACACTTAGAACTAGTCACAACTAGTAGGGCAACCAGCAGGATACTTTTAATGTATATTTTGGCATTCTATCTTTTCGTTAGAGATGAAAAAGCCAAGGGAGGCCATATTCACAGTGTCACACAAACAATGCATAAGTGCCTTGTTGAAATAAACAAAACGCTCATGCCCAGAAATCAATCTGAAGAACAAAGGTTAGTGAGCCTATAAGTAACCTTCAATGAAAGGAGGTGAGAGAAATATGGATTCAATGAAATAATGTGAAATATGGTGCAGATGTTGGCTATTGGCTTCTGCCAAGATTTTTCCCACAGTTGTGCACTAAAAACAACATACAATTATAGGTTAAGCAAAGAATGCTTGCATTGAGAAATGTTTTTGAGCCTATGTGGTATGAGAAGCATTTTCTAGAGGAAAGGATCAAAGGGGGCAATTTTTAAGCCCTGAAATCACTGAGACATTACCCGTTAACTTCATGAGAGTCAGGATTTGATCTTTACCCTAATCGAGGAGTTCAGAATAAATGTTGTGTACCCATGTCTCCTCAAAATTAAATTATTTCCCTTTTGTGGGAAAACAAAATTGCACATATTAAACTGTTGTGTGCCCCCCACATTCCTGCTGCAAAGGAAATGAAAGTTACTGTTCTTGGGCCTAAACCAGATAACCTTTATGCATATTTTTTAAAGCTGCTTGCTGATTTTCTCTAGCTGTGCTATACAGCTTGCTTGCTTTTTAATTGTGTGTGGTTCGGGCTTTTGGGGTGTGTGTGGAAAACCCGTTTGCAATGTTCCAATATCTGTGTGGAAGAATTTTTAAAATAAACAAATAGCCAATTTAGGGTAGAATGATTAGAGATGATTACTAATGCTTGTCAAGCCAATCAAAATTACAAGAAGCAAGCCAGTTTATTCTAGGCTGCAATCCTGAAGTGCACTTAGGATTGGCAGATAGGCCAGCACAGCTGCACCAAAAAAGGCCTAGGTCAGTGTAAGTCCACTTACGCTGCCCCAAGACTGATGGACCAGCACTGGCCTAGCAGTGCTAGCCTAGGCAGCTCAGCAGGAGCATGTTGAAATCATACTGAGCATGGCCTAGAACCAGTGGCGTCACCAGACTGATACGGACTGCACTGGGTGATGCGCCACTGTGGGGTGACACGCCAAAGGAGTTTGACGCTCCTCCGGCCGACCCCGGGCATCTAGGTGCCCATTTGGGCCTGCTCCGAAACGGAGCAACAGCCAGGAGCTGCTGCTCCGCTTTGGAGCAGGTTCGAATGGCCAGCCCAGTCTCTGGGCATGCATAGTGGGAGAGGCACAAGCCAGCTCAACAAGTTCTGCAGAAGGAAGCCTTAACCCCCTCCCCCAAAAAGAATAAAACAGATGCTATGAGACTTCTCTCTACTCAGAAATAAGATCCCTTGTTCTCAGTGGAGCTTACTCCCAGGAAGGTATGGATAGGATTGCAGCCCTAACTGGTAAGGTAGGTTTGTCAACATGAAAATATTAATTAGTATCTAATTAATTGTTTTAATTAAGACATATAATAGTTAATTAAATAATTTTGGCATATAGGTTGTCAAAAAAATTGACCTGGTACCAATATGCCACGGGTAGGGTGGGAAGTAGATGAAACGCTGTCTGGGTTAGAATGGGGCAGCAACAAGGAACAGAGGAGGGCAGATCAGGAAGGGGGAAGGTTTGGTGTCAGAGGCATTTGCCAAATCCAATCCCCTCTCTGGATTCACCCTCTCTGGTGAATAGATTCTGATGCAATTATGCTTATCTACCGCACAATTATGATACTGATCTGCCTCAAAAGCATGCATTTATAGAATATGATAAAGACAAAATATGACAAGGATAAAACATGATCAAGATACTATATTCACAGAGTATACAGTAAACTCTGACCCAATTTTAAAATCATTAGACAACTGACTTCAGAAGTACGCTGTGTAAACAAATTCCAAAGTCTATTCATTATGTGAAAAGTAATTTGATTTTATTAATATACTATTTGCCAACTGGTAATTTCTATGGTAATCGGCTAATTCGGTATTTTCTGCCTTTTAATATCATTGGGCATCCATTAATCTCACATTAAATTGCTTCCCCAAACTGAACTTACAAAACTTTATAAGGACTAACATTTTCTAATGAAACCATAATCTCTTTACTTGCCCATTTGCAGCCTCCACTATTGTGCTAGAGATGCTACTCATACAAACCTGGCCTGCATTTTTAAAATGAATCACATAAAACCCACAGACAATAATTTATTAGCATGATTTTCCTCTGGGTTTAATTGCTTATTGATTGTGGGATCTAGGATGGTCAAATACTACAATATAGTTAGCTCACAATTTCTGTGCAGGTACAATAAAACCTCAGAGTTACAAATACCATGGGAAATGTCTATAAATATGAACATTGTGCCCTTTTCCATAGAAACTCCTCCTCTCATTCACCTATTCTTCCACCTAACCCAAACACACATCTCCCTCTACTCTCATCACTGAAAAACAACCTCTTTATTATATATGTTTGTAGGTTCCATGGCTAATAGTAATCCAACAATTTAATATGTTCATGTGAGAAGGTCATGTTGTTAATGATAAGCCCTTAAAAAAAACCATTATTTGGTGTTCACTTTGCAACATATCAAGAAGTGTATGTTTGGCTTATATTTCATCACTTTGAGATTTGAATAATTGATTATAGATAGTAATCCCTAAGCAGACCAAATAAGCTTGATAAAATTACAAAAATCTCCCTGTCTATTTTTGAAAATTAAATAAGATCTTTAAAAAAATTTTTTTTTAATCTTTTCCATCTTTTAAAATATTTTTCAAAACAAATTTTGCCCAGTTTTTTTTTTCTTTTATTTGCACATTCTTAAATGCAATGGTTTACTGCCAATAATCTCGAGCATACAGGCCTGCCTACTTTGAAATTTGAATCCCTTTTTCAGAACCATCTTTGGGATTTAACCTCTTGGAATTTACACCTTCACTTTTGACAAAAGAAAGTTGCAAAATAGTAACTGACAAGAACTGCTTTCACATGCAAGTTGGTCTGTCTGTGGTTGAATACATAAGCTATTGATGTACGTATATCTATTAATGTCAGGAAGGCAAATAACTCTATTAAGATGGACAGTGATATAATGAAAAGTTTAATATTTGGAAATGTGCCATTTTAACCATCACAAACATATTTAAACAAATAGATTGCTATAGCAGAATAGACTTGAATAGGTAAACAGGAATGAAAGGACAGGAGATACAGGTTTTATCCCACTGCTCTTGGTTAGTGGCTTATGATTCTCACCCCTGGGACAACCCACCTCTTGGGCTCCATCAATCCACTCTCTTTCTATGAACCCTCTGCCACCGCTCAAACCTGAGAGTGATGAATTAGTAGAGACAGTGTGTTTCTGTCTGTGTACATGCCTGCCCAGGGACGACTGGAGAATATTCATCTCATTTCACTTGTGACCTTTTTCTGTCCTGCAAACCCAAAAGGTCTGGCTTGCATAATAGCATCTCAGAGCAAAAGATAAGTGAACTAACCTATACATGAACATTTGCTTGACCTTATGATTTTTAACAGGCCATGTTAATTTTTAATTGTGCAGGCACAATCTATTTTACAAATTAAGTGGTAATAGGTATTTGTATTTTTTAATGAATTAAGCTGATTACATAAGTCTTTAGCCAAGCAGTGGCTAATCCGAGGCACAAACATGACTTTGATAAGATACATTCAAGCAAACATTTTTATGGCAAAATGTTATCAGATACTAGCAGATAATTAGGTTAAGATGCTCAGCTGAGATCATTAAATGATGGTATTGGGAACATTCCAGAAGGGACCACTGTGTGATAAAGTGCTTTGGAGTTCCTTTGTGGCTTTTGGTTGGTTACTACATTCATTGATGTTTCTTTAAAGTAACCATGTTCCCACACTGTGATCCAAAGAAAATCATTTATCAAATTAGTCACGTATAAAATTAGTTTAGAGCATTCATGACAATCTACAATCTGCATACCATTGCACTCTGAATTATCTCAGAATATCCAAGATGATTATCCAAATCATGCTATTATAGTAACGGGAAGAATAAGAAATGATTTATATAAGTAAGTGACTGTCTGAGAGTCCAATCCTGACCTGAAAGGTGGTATATAAATACAGTACCTGTGTTTGTTTGTCTTAGAGCACAATCCTAACCATGTCTACTCAAAAGTAAGCCCCATTGTGTTTAATGGGTCTTATTCTCAGGAAAGCGTCTTTTGGATTGCAGCCTTAGTGATGCTCTCTGCTGGTGCTAAGTTTTGAAAACATACCAAAAGGCACATCTGCAACCATTAGCACAGGCCCATCATTCGAGCTGGCCGATGTGAGCCCATGCAGTGGCATAGCAAATGATCATGTAGCCAGGTGCAAAGCTCAAAATGTTGCCCCAGAAGTGATGTCACAACCAGAAGTGATGTCATCCCAAAGATTTTTTTAAATTAAAATTTTCCCCTGCAACAACAAAATCAAGTTAAATTAAGTAAAAAGAAGATTTTTGCAGGGGGTTGGAATGGTGGCAGTATGATCCCCAAGATTACCTGTGTCCCTGCTGGCTTCTCTAGGCCCCCTGCAGGGCTCTCTGCACCTTGTAAAACATTTAAAAAAGGTATTGCGACCCAATTTTGGTTGCTGTTATGAAAAAGGGAGTGGATAACAATAGCTTTTTCATTTTCTCCAAGCAGCATGGAACCTGGAAAGGACTCTGCAGTGCTCCCCACACCTTACAGAGGCTGACAAGACATAGTTAAGCATGATAACAGCCCATCTCTGTAGTGGCAGCACTATCCTGGGGATCGTGCTGCTACCTTCTCCATAACCTAACCCAGTGATTTTCAACCAGTGTGCCGCGGATAGTCCTCAGGTGTGCTGTGGGAATTTGGGGAGGGACATCTATTAGTAGAATAACTTGATGATTTAAACAGCAAGGTGTGCCTTGTCAATGGTTAAAAACAACTGATGTGTGCCATGAGATGAAAAATATTGACAATCACTGCACTAACCTCTTGAGAGAAGATGAAGTCTTCAGGCAGGAGTGTCACAGGATCCAAGTTTGAGAACCCCAGGTCTAGTTCTTGAACCACTTCTTAGATAAATTCCTAACTTATGCAAAGTAAAGAGTGTTTATATTTTGACTCCACTGTATAGAATATGTTTTGTTATTTTTTTTTAGGCTTGAGCATTTTCCAGATTTACATTAAGAAAATGAAAGCATTCAGGATAGAGTTCAGTGTCTGGAACTGTAACAGCTTGTCAAGGGTTAAGTAACCACATCTCTTGGTGTGGTAAGTGTCATTTGAAAAGTTCTCATGAGCAAACCAATTGTTTGGCTTTCCACTTTCCGTGTTTGGTTTCTTGTTACATGAAGCATGGAGAGTTTAACTAAGCTGTTTTTCATTGTTTAAAGAAAAGTAAATTGCAAATCCCTTGGAGATGGTTTTCAGTTCTGTTCTGACTTGACTATTTTTAGTCCCCACATTAGAATGCTCAGATCAAAATATTGAAAACTGGGGCTCCTGTGGAGCTTCACTGTAGTGAAACATACTGCATTCTCTGGGTCTGTCATATTCTGGAATGAAAGCAAAGCTTCAAGATAAGTGTGTCTCTGAACAAAAAATGCTATCTGGTCCCACCACTTGGGCAGCTATTGTTTGGTCTGCCTTGACAATAAATTAAGGTGGCCCCAACTTTTTCATCAGCAAATTTAGTTGCTCTGAGCATCAGCAATAGTAGTAGAGCTTCCACTATCAGTAGTAATTATTTCATTAAGTAGCACTGTGACCCTTGTGTTTGGCAAGTAGGACATTTACGAAGACAGTGTGATAAAGCCACATAAAAATAATTTTAAAACTTTTTTTAAAAAAGTGGAAGCAGAAAATGAGATACTTTTGGGGGTGTGAATATTATTAGAACTTGGATACTAGCAATGTTTTTTGAATGTCCAGAGTTTCAGAATTGAGACTGGATTTAGGTCAGATTTGGCAATGAGTTGCAGGACTTGAGTATACATCACCGCTAATTAAATGTGAACCATGGGACTCCTGAGGTCTTCCCCTTCAATAATTCCCACTATACGAACAGAAGAAGAGCGCCATCTAGCCAAAGGCCCATCTAGTCCAGCTTCCTATATCTTGCAGTGACCCACCACATGCCTTCGGAGCACCCAGAACACAAGAGACCTGCTTGCTGGTGCTCTCCTCTGTATCCAACATCTTCTCCCATAGCAATTGGTTCAGGAATTGAACCAATTGAAAAACTAAAGTGCCTGGTTTTCACTTGGAAAATATTTCATTCTGACCATATTTCATTCTTTCTGTAGTTTGTCAATGAATTGGTGGAAATTTTTGTACTTCATAAGTATGGAAAGATGTGGGGACTAAGACCTGGTACTCTGATGTTTTATTACGCTTATAAAAAATTACAACAGATTTTGACAATATGACATTCTCATATCTTAAAGAACAAGGAACATGATACCTGCCTTATTTTTTTTTAAACTAGTCAACGTAATAAATGAAGTTAGGATTAAAATCAACATTAAAAAAATGACTATAGAAGACAAAATACACTTTTGCACTGCTAAACGTTGTATTGTAACAGCGCTGCAATATATTGTCTCTCTAACAGCAACATTGAAAACTTTTTCGCTTTTAACTTAAAGGCTTAACTTATCAGAATCTGGTTTTCAGGTTCTCCTCCAAGAGTAATAGGCAAACTCCCCCTACAGGACTTATCTGGCAATTGCAAAATTCATTGATTCTTGCAGGCTCCGATATGTCCTGCTAAATATTTGGTAATCTAGACGGAATACTCAGAATACTCTCAGTGACTTCACAAAGACTGAAGTATCTTCATCAGAGTATTGTACAGCTCATCTCCTTTACTAGATGAATAATGCAGGAAGAACACCCACTCCCTTTCCCCTAAGGCCAAAATAGACAAGTTCAACGACAAATGCTAAAGGGGAATTTTTGCAAACTGCTATCAGTTATCCTACTTTTTATTAGCAAGGTTCCACTGGGCAAAAATGTTTTGATTAGGGAACTGGTGTTTTGTTTGTCTGAGATTTTTTTTCAAATTGGTTTAAGAGATAGATAATAAATGAGATAGAATTAAAAACAGAATTATGCTCTTCTTTTGTTGTGCTTTATTTCACAGGCCAAAAAAGGCAGTCACCCTATGTTTTAAGCCTCTCCTTAGGAACTAACACAGCGGGATTGATGCTGAAAATCTCAAGGATTACTAATGGAAAGTAACAGCAAGTTTTTACTTAGACAAAAATCATAGAGAATAATCATGTTGAGGTAGATGATGTTTGTGTTCCGAACTATCCTATGCATAGAAGCTACATCCCAGATGGCCTGGTGGAAATAAAAAATCAACAGCCTTCTCTCCAGGGTTATGCTGCTGTCATTGAGCTTAAATGGCAAGTCGAGTCACCAACCCCCTGACTCAAACATGATTTGTGAATTATAGTAAAGATAAAGGTGTCCCCTCAGGTTGTACTGCATGTCATGACCGACTATAGGGTGCAGTGCTCATCCTCATTTCAAAGCCTTTAGTGCCAATGTTATCCGAGAACACTTCCGTAGTCATGGGGCTGGCATGACTGATGCACATAGGGTTGCCTTTTGTCCCAGAAAACCAGGACAGTCCTGGTTTTCATGGATTGCATTCACATACTATCAGGTTCGGGAGGGAGTCCTTTTCCGGATTTGTGGAAGAGAATTATGGCAACCCTAGACGCACAGAATGCTGTTTTAACCTTCCCACTGAGGTGGTACCTAATTATCTACTTGCATGCTTTCAAATGTGAGGTTGGCAAGAACTGGGCTAAGGACAGGAGTTCACCCCATCTTTTAGGACCTGGGCTTCGAACCCCACCCTGCCAGTTAGCAGGCAAGCATTTTGTCCACTTGTGCCACTGCAGCTCCTTTTTGTGAATTATAGTGCACTGCAATTGTGTCTTCACCTTAGCAACTTACAGAATTATTTTTTAATTGAGCTACAAGATATCACAAATTGTGATATTGTGCTCTTAAGTCTGCCTGCTCACTTCTTCTCCTCAGTCGTCATCTCCTAGAACCAGCCTACTTCCTCCCACCATGTCTGCTGCGGCCAAATATTTGATTGCTGACTGCTGATTGGCCACCATGTCTTTGGTGTGATACAGAAGCAGCAAAAGATGAAGCAAGTGCACACACAGAAACAGAGCTGCAAGTGCGCACAAAAACACACAGTCACCCAAGTCAGTTTGAACCATTTCTGAGCCACTGGCCTGAGTCACAAGTCAGGTCTGAGTCAATGTCATATGTGTCTTAACACAAATTTTTAAAAACCAGTGTTTTCATGACTCCATTATAACTTGAGTGTCCATCTTGGCACCTCCCTGTGTCACCATACACCTTTTTAAAGGTCAGGGATCCCTATCCTTTCTGTCTCTTACTAGCCTCCCTCACATACAGCACACTGTACAGTACACTGGTCCAAAGCCTTTGTGGCCATCATCTCAGTTGTATTTCTCCTTCCCCATTCCAGCTGCTTGAGCTACTGGCTGCTGGCTGAGTCTCAAGCCACACAAGGTTGAGATCTTGTACCCTACCAGTGCTCAGTTCACCAGTGCACCAGTGACGTGTACAGCCATTGTCCTGCAATGTCTCTTGGGTGCCTGTCTGGCCATGAACACTTAATACAGTAACAGTTTAAACCTTATTCATTCATTTTCACTGAGACAGAACACAGCTGCAAGAGATTATTTTTCCACTTCCTTTTATACAATTAATACTATAAAGCTGCAATCCTGACCTCCACTTAGGTCAGCCTAAGTCCCCATATAAGTTCTGTGCTGACCTGGGGTGTCACAAAAGTGCCTTTAACACACTTTTGCATAATTCCTGGGGAGGGTTAGGCCAGTGTACAGACAGTCACTTGCCTCCCTACATCATCATGGGAATTGGAGGACAGATGAGTTGTGCCAGCTTAAGTTAGGATTGCATTCCTAGTGAGTGAAAATGGCTCCCTGTTGACAAGGGGAATTGAGGATCAATATACCAAATATTTTAAAAAGTCTTTTTCATTATACCTTTGAATTCTTAAGCATGAGGCCAATGGATAAGTGCTCAGTTCACAGTTTGATCCACAATTCTGAAATACAATCAAATTGTTATCACGTGTACTATTCGCAGTGACTGACTGAATCTCACATAGAGCCACTAAAAGTAGATTTTTGACTCTTAAAATGGTTTCCTTCTCTTTCATCCCACATTAAACAGCTGTTACATTATGTATTCTGCAGATGGATGAGCTGCAATCTTTGTAAAAATTTGTATTTCTCTTTTGTCAGCTTAAATTTTTGGCCCACCAGCCAACAACTGCATTTTGGGAGAAAATCTCAGCAGGAGGGAAAACAGATTAATGTCTCCTTACTCTGAAAAAATGTGAGCTCCCTTGATCCCTGGTCAACCTTATTCTGAAATGGATTATTTATTGAAGAAAATGGATAACCAGCAGAAGGTTTCATAATTGCCTTTTTTGGAAAACAAAATACTTGTTGCATTGCAGTGCTTTTCAGTAGGGTCCACCACATTATATTCAATCAGGTAAGAGCACCTGAGAGGACTTCTCCTAATAGTTGAAAAGCTATCATCACTGATATTTTTAATCACCAAAATTCATTTTCTGTGAGGGGCCAGCACTTATTGTAAAGTGAAGGTAAAAGGTAAGACAATATGAAAAGTCTCATTTTTGCATGGAGGGTTTTTTGTTTGTTGTTTGTTTGTTTGTTTTTGAGGTAAAGGTACTGGGATCCCCTACTTATTGGACAGGTAAAGACCGAAGCACCATCCAAAAGTGTAAGCCATTGAAAAGTGAAACCCAATCTTTTTTCGTTTGTAAATGTTGCTTCCATTCTTTTCCACTAGCAAATTGCAAATGCCCCTTTTATTTTGCAAATTCCTGCTGCCACATAAAGATTTCTGCAAATGGATTCTCATTAACTCCTTTGGGAATCGGATTAGACCAGGAGCTACAACATCGGGGAGTGCAATTTTGGCCTTTAGAACGCCAGAGAGGGGTTAAAAGAGCAGAACATGCATGGAGTGAATGAATTCTGGGTATAATTGAAAAGTGTTGAAAAAGCGGATCATCAGAAAAAGAACTGTTAGAAACTGGGAAATACCTCTATCTCCATCATTGGCATTCTTCAGTCTCGAAAGACTATGGTAGCATCCTCTGAATGGAGGTCCTAAAACATCATCTAGTATGGCTAAAAAGGCAATCCCTTCCACACTGAGGACAGATACAATATGTCCCATGCCCAGCCCCAAGATTTCGCTGATTCCAGGACTGCCTCTGCCTCAGCCTCCAAATAATTATCTTGGGGAAAGATGCATTTAATGAAGAATTTGAAATGTACAGTACAATGATTGCTTTCTTCTGTCCGTGACTGAAGTTTGAAATGAAGTCTTTTTAGATGTGAAGCTCCCACTACAGTTTCCAAGCAAGTGCCTTTCCAACTGCATCTGGCAAGGTCAGGTCCTGTAATGAGCTTGCTACTGTCATCCAGTCCTTGCTATGTCTTGGCCATTATCACTATGGCAGGAATTAGGGACATCATTCCCAGCCATTTCTGCACCTCAAGCAACACAAGCATTCATTTATCTTTATTTCCTAGGTTCCCATTATTAACAGCAGAAGGCACATCTGATCCAGAGTTGGGGCAACATAAAAGCCATTTGGAGTCATATATGCATGTGTGTGATGGTGTTTCAATCATCTGCACTTTAAGGATGAAATGTTATTTCTTATATGTTCATTGATACCCACCCTTTATTCCTATAAATCAGAAATACAGCAATCGTTCCCATAACACTGCTTTCTTTGGCACAGATTCTGTTGCAATGGTAGTTGTCCTGGTGTGTTTGGCAGCAATTATAGCCAATGGGAACACTAGATTCTGGGAAGCATGCAACTTACTGTTTTATTATTAACATTACAATTTCTGTTGTATGGCTATTTGGTATGGTACTCACTTTCTCATAATAGATTCCATGTTATAAACAGTATTGTTGTACTGGAAACAACTCTCTTTAAACTATATGAGATCAATGGTATCCTGACAGCTTTGCACATCCTCTTAGCTATAGGATATATGCTTGCAATCCTAACCTGCAGTTAGTCCAGCCTAAGCCCCAGCACAAGTCCTGTGCTTTCTTGGGGGTGTCACAAAAGTGCTGTAAGTCACTTCAGTATCACTCCTGGGAGAGGGTTAGACATGCACAGACATGTGCTTCTCCCTACCTTACCAAGAGAATGGGAAGACCAATAAGTTGTGCCAGTGTAGGATTGCACCCATAGTATGATTTCAATATTAGGAACCCCAGCTTTGCTTCCCTGCTATGTGGGTTGATAGTTCATTTGTAAATTAATAAATCCTAGAGCCCATGTCAGTACAGGCATTGGGGCCCAATCCTGCTTGTACTGGTGTGATGTGGGTGCCATAAAGCCCATAGGGAGTAAGGAACACTGGTTAGGGGCCTGCACCCATCAGACACCAGGCCCAGTGCCAGTGGAAGAAGGACATGTGTATCAATGCCAGGTGGCGGTGTGGGCTGGGTGGGAAAGTCCCGAACAAGGGTAGGCAAAGGCTGTGTGATCCCTTGTGAAGGGATGGAACCCTGCTGTGCTTACTTTGAATTGTTGGGCTAAAAAGCTCAACATGAGTGCTGGCAAAATAGCAAGAGACTTCCAGTGACTTTCCAGCACCCACTGCATAGAATGATAATTGCTTTGGTGCTGCTATTCCAGCAGGTGCTGGAGTGCTTAGGATTGGGCTTCCCTTCTGAGCTTGTTTAATTATGAAACAAAGGAAGTGTAAGGCTCACTGACTAACCAGAAAATCTGACATGACCTGTTTCTGTGCTTTTATCACTGCTGTGAGCTGCAGAATCAACACAATGTTCATGGGTCAGAGGCTCTGCTAAATCACTGAGATCTGCAGATCAATTTGCTGTTAAAGGCACCAGAGCCAGTAAAAAAGTAGGCAACCCTACATGAGATTTCCTATGCCAAATGATCAAGTGTTCTATCATTCAGAAGTAACTCTTCATGCTTTGGTCTTTTTCTTTCTATTCCAAAAGCTCTGCTGCTTTCCTAGCCAAGCTTCAGAAAATCAGATGATTTTTTTTTAAGATGACCTTCATATTCTTGCAACCATTGAAAGAAACCATGTACTTTCATGGTAAAACAGCATGATCCCAATCTTAAACCTGGCCAAAGTGGGCCATCTACCAAGGGGAAAGGACTACAAAATAGTGATCAAAGTAGAAAGTGACATTGTTTAAATTGACAGGAAAAGTGGAAGGTTTAAAAATGTCATTTTAAAAAGTATTGCATACTGCATGGTAGTTCTCAAGGGGCTTCAGATGTCTTGCTTATGATGGTTCCAGAAGGCACAGGACACTTTCTTTTCTGCATCTGGGCTATCCTGAGGGTATATGATCAGATAATTCCCTACTGAATCCTCACACTAAGGACCAGAATATGTGTGATGTGTAAAGGTAAAGGTCTCCCCTGCAGGTTACCCTGCTAGTTATGACCGACTCTTTAAGTGTGGTGTTCATCCCTGTCACAAGGCCAAAGAGCCAAAATTCTCTGAAGTTATCTCTGTAGTCATGTGGCCAGCATGACTAAATGCAAAAGGCTCATGGAATGCTGTTACCTTCCCACTGAAGTGGTACCTATTTATATTCTTGCACTTACATGAACTGTTAGGTTGGCAGGAGCTGGGCAAGTAACTGCAACTCACTCTGTTTAATACTCTTAAAGTGCTCTCAAACTGCTGATCTGAAGGTTGACAAGAGCAGCGTCTTTAACCACTGAGCCACCACAGATATAGGTGCAATGTGTAGAAGAATTGTATTTGTTTCTCTCCCATGGTGGACTAATAACAGATGGGGTTGCAGTCAGTAGTGGGATTCAAACAAATCAACAACAGGTTCTATGTCCTAATAACCTAAATTAGCAACAGGTTCTATGTCCCATTAGTAACCAGTTCTCAGAACCAGGCGCTCATATGCAAAAGGTTCTATAGAACCTGTGAGAACCCCCTGAAGCCCACCACTGGTTGCAGTGATTTGTACTGGGGGGAACCTGGGATAGGAGTAAACTTTTTTTTCTAAAATGTCCCTTGTTGTTGAAACAACACAATGATCTTACATAAGGCTCCAGGCACATGTAAAGTCTGGGGGAAAACTTCTAATATGCTGTATTATGTTTTTTAATAAGACCCTTTACATTGGCCAGCTTCACCAGTATTTGAAATACTGTGTCAACCAGATTGAAAGGAAAATAATTCCCAGGTGAAATATAGCACTGGACTGAGATTTGCATGGAACAAAGAAGACAAGTATGTGACATTTTACAAGGTGCTTAACAAGAACATGATTGGGGAAAAATTGAAATCCATGAAATCAATGCCATAAACTTATATTGTTTATTCTTGACAGTTAGTGAAGCGCAGCGAGATCAATGTTAGAACAACATTATTCACTTTAAATATCAATGGGCTGGAAGGAGGGAAGTGAATGGATGGATACTATGTATTCACTGATGATACCAAATGTGAAGAGGAGGCAGTGGAGAAGGAGTCAATACAAAAAGCAAAGACTGATACAATTTTAAATTACTTCATTTGGCATAGAAGTAGATTAGTGATGAGTACAGTTCAATATGACGAAGTGGAAGGTAATGAGATTAGGTTAGTAGAGCAACTTGGGGGAGTTATAGGCTGCCATTCATCACATATAAAACAGCTCAGTACATTTACTGGGTAGACAGAATGTGCAGTTATTCAGATAGCAGAAATGGTACTTACTTGTGAGTCTCTGACTTACTCTTACTTTCTTCTGAGGTGGGGCACAACTCTTTTGAATTCCTACCATACAAAATAAGAGCCATTGATCACAATGGAAAGCTGTAGCAACACAGGGCATGTGTATAATACCTTCCTCTAAGAACTTGCAAATTGGAGTGCCCACCTTACAGAAGCTTATTCACAAGACCAGTCTTACTACCTAATAAATTAACAGCCTACTCCAGTGGTACTCCATGTGGCACCACCATCCACAGTCTGTCAATGCCATGAAAGAAACCCTGGGTACTGATGGAGCAGAGATAAGCAATGAGTGGCGAAGGGCTGTGGAGAGAGTTTTGAGAAGTCATAGGTGAGGCATTCCTGGATGGGGAACCATAACAGGGGGAGGGACTGGCCCTGGAAGGAGATGCGGCTGGCAGAGACTTCCTCTATCAAATCATATCCTCCATATCAGGCTCAAAAGCTCCAAAAGGAATAAATATTACTGTTACCTGAGGAGACTTTCCTTATCAGAACCAGCACAGGATCCAACAATTGAGTTTGGAGCTGATGCTCCTGTGCTGAGAGGAGTAGGCTGTGAGTTCAAATTCTCTATTGCTAGGCCATCTGGGTATCGTTTTCAAATTCCCTTTCCAAGAAGCCTCTGCCACCAAAAACCTATCTATGGATACAGTCTATACCCTGCTATACCTTTACTCCCTAAGGAACTTCTTCAGTGATGGGATTCAAAGAAATTAACAATGGTTCTATGCCCATCTGGCAGCCACTTTTAAATGGCTATTTTTAAACTTTATATGTCCTATCTCTCATTAACAACTGGTTCTATAGAGTAGGTGTGAACCTGCTGGAGCCCACCACTGATACTTCTTCAATTGAGGTGCATTGAAGCCTTATGCCTTCCTTAAGGATACATCTAATTGAGCAGAGGGAACTCCTGGCTGCACACTCAGGTTTAGTTCTAGATTCACATTCAGGTGTGCATTTGTACATCCTTTGGTAGACACACATGCATGATAGCAGCTTAGGAAACCTATTTGGTAAAAAGGTTTCATGAATTCACCCATTGTATTTGTTATGAAATTAGGCCTGAACTTGCTGTCCAGGTGGACACAGATAACCGTTGATTGCCATTGCCCTTAGTTGTAATGTCTATGAACATTTCAGACTAATATGACCATCAGTCTGATCAGTCTTGTGTTAATGGGATGTCTCCCTGCGCCTGTAGTAGGGTTGCCATAATTCTCTTCCACAAAACCAGGACAGGACTTGCCAGTCAAAATCGCCAGTATGTGAAAACAAAGACATTCAACCCTAGCCTGTAGGAAGAATTTTAGCTGCCTCGCAGGTAATTCAGCCCTAATGTTAACTGTTAACATCTTAACTGTTAACCATTCCCCTTACCTTCACTAGAAGCAGCCCTACGGTCCTGGGGTCAACAGCACTGGCAGTGGTCAGGAGGGAGAGAAAGACAAGAGAAAAGAGGGGGAAAGATTCTGGCATCAGAGTGGCAGAAAAAAAGAAGGACCTACATCATCTAAGTTACATCTTTTGCAGGGGGCCATTTACATTAGCTTCACAGAACATCTGAAGAGCTCTTGCAATTAATGACGTTATTGAAAACTGATTAATGCTTGCCTTGTACTTCGACAGAAGGTAAATGTCAGTGTAGATGCCCAGAGTCAAATCTGACAAGGAAGATAGGCTTCTTGGTAATAGAATGTTAAATTGCAATGAATGCAAATCTATGTAAGAGATTTGTTATAGGCCTGCATTTCACAACTTTTTTTTAAAAAAGCATTTCAGGATTGAGACTCTATGGGCAAAATCCAGAGCAGTTATGGTCCACGCAGATACGTCAACCTCTAGTGTTATCTTATGGAAAGTTACCTTAACTCAGCATTTCTCAAAGTGGGGGTCAGGATCCCTTTGGGGGTCACCTAGTGCTTTCCTGGGGGTTGCCTAAAGACCTCTGGTGCAGGGGGCCAGGTCAGGCTTGCCAGAGCTCCGGCTATAGCTGCGTGCGCACTGGGGCTGACTGACAGCCTCAGGGCCCAATCAGGGGGCCTTTACTCCCATGTAAATGTGGATATGATTGCAGCCTCAGGGCCCAATCCTATGCATGCCTACTCTGAAATAAATCCCATTATAGTCAGGGGGCCTTTACTCCCATGTAAATGTGGATAGGATTGCAGCCTCAGGGCCCAATCCTATGCATGCCTACTCTGAAATAAATCCCATTGTGTTCAATGTGTGCAGAGAACACACATTTCATTTGTAACAATGAAAATACATCCTGCATATCAGATATTTACATTACGATTCATAACAGTAGCAAAATTACAGTTATAAAGTAGCAACGAAAATAATTTTATGGTTGGTAGTCCCCACAACGTGAGGAACTTATAAAGGGGTCACGGCGTTAGGAAGATTGAGAACCACTGCCTTAGCTGTTCCGGAGCAAAGAGCTTAATTTAACTTTAGGATATGGGCCTATGTCTCTTCATTTAACTTTTGACACAATCCACAAAACACAATAATGGATAGTAGCAAATGGTAACAGGGCAGTACTGAGCTTTGGACAGCCCCCTTCTGCAAACCAATATCATAGAACAACCATGCTTTTCCAGTTTGCTATGAGTTTCTTTCAGGTTGTTTAGTCATTAATTGTAATTGAAGAACCATTTTTGGCATTTTAAAAGAGAAGAGGGGTGAAAACAGGCAGAACCAGCAGTTTTTACAAAGGTTAAGCATCACAAAGTATATCTAATGATTGTCAGTGCAAATGTAATGGGCCATTTGTAATACAAATGACATCTAGTGGTAAAGTGCCCCCCTTCCCTACAGTAGAATCAGTTTGCTCTTGCTACCTAAACTATTAAAATTAATTGAATGGCAATAAATGCAAGCCCTGGCTTAGAACCAAACACGTTACCAGCCAAATACGCCAAAAAAGGTGTTAAAACAAAGATCACTGGGCCAAGTTATAATGATGATTGGCAAGAAACTCTCCACTGTCATTGGTTTGGAAATGCTCTTCTTGGCAATATAAAGACTACAATGTTTGCCCTGTTATTGCTACAGGCGTAAGACGTTGTGTTAGGTGAAATCTACCTCCTGGGTTGGTTGCTCCTGGATAAGAACTGAGGTCCATGGGAAAAGGCTGTGAGAGAAAAAGCAGAGGTAGAGATAAAAAGAAAAATATAATTGTGAAGTATTTTTGCAACCTTTTGGAAGGAAGAATGCACAAAGTCATGGTTTGAAGGCATGAAAAGAAGAGGAAAATGAAGTGGGCAGTGTCAACAGATGAGACACCAAGACCTTAACAAGGAAAAAGGAGACAGGCATTGCTTAGCCTGAAGAGAATGAGATTTTTCCCCTAGACTCCTCAGAGAGAATAAAAGTAGTTGTGTAATTTATCTGGGGTCTTCCCAAAATCAAATCAACCAAGATACATATTTTTGTAATAGCATCCCAACATTGGACTGGCCACGACCTCAAATTTCAGAGAGGATGCCAATCTGATTAGTCATGTTTACTGGGGGGATGAAATGAGACATTCACTAATGTGCATGTCTGTAATAGTCATATCAGCCCAGAGAGAGAGAGAGAGAGAGAGAGAGGTAACATGCTGCTTTGATGGTGCCATGTTGACTTTTAGTGCCCAGAATGATAGTCCCCCTTTTCATCTGCTGGGGATCTGTTTAGCAAACTGGAGGTAATTTTCCTGCATAGCCTCTACAGGGTGACCAGATGTCCAAACCTCAAAAGGAGGACAAGGTCTTGGATTCCTCTCAGCCTGACCTTTCTGGCAGACAATGGCACATTTGCCTACTCATGAGCAAAGCAGCAATATTGGGCACTTTCACTTTTCCAGAGAGCTCAATGCATATTTTTGATTTTTAGTTTTTTGGCCATATCTTTTGATAGGAAGGAGATATTTCAAAACTGATTGCATTGGATTCTGCTCTTCAATATGATTTCAACAACGTATGACATGATGGTGTACTGCACACCATTGGAAAATTTCAAAATGAAGCCAAAAATGGAGGATAATGAAGCTCTTTTGGGGGACACCTGGAAAGAAGGCTAAAAAAGAGGACAAATCCGGAAAAACCCTGTAATATGGTCACCCTGCAGCCGCATCATCTGCAGAGTCAAATCCACAGGTGCTAGATGTGCAGATATCAGGGCTATACTGTACTCTGCTTCATGGGAAAAAAGTAAGGGCTCTGTATCTCTCATCCATGATTGACACATGACTTTCATGAGCATTCAACGCAGTGATTTCTTATGTATGATTTCTTACACACAACCTGTTATGTGCACATAATGTTCCTGAACCCATAAGCAGCCCACGCCCATCGGCCAAAATGGCTACCTCTGCATGCACCATGGCCAGGAAGGCTGCCAGTGGTCTCCTATGGGGGGGGAAGGTGACTTTCTTTCTCTTTTCCTACAGGAAACCTCAGGTGAAAGTATGCAGCTACTCACCTCTGCACCAGCTATTTTGCCACACCAAATAAGAGAAGCACCATATTGGACTTTGCAGCCCAACGTGGGGAATAGGATCTGGTGGAGACAGCCTCTACCAGTCCCACCCTTCTTTCTGGGCTGCTCCCTTCCCCCCCCCCCCATCCCAGAATGTCTTCATTTGTCTCAAAAAGCCCCACTACCACACAGTGGTGTTACTTTCCCCTGCAGCCACAGGCCATCCTCTTCCACATGTTAAGGCCTAAGCCTAACTGGTGCTGACTCAGCACCAGCACTCCTTACTCTCTGAATGCCACAAAAACCAGTTTTACAGCATGTTTGTAACTCCAGTGCTGATAATATGTTTGATTCTACTCGAGGTTGCTCAGGGAATGTTTTGGAGACTGAGCCACAATCCTAACTAATTCAGGCTGGTATAACTCACCTGGCATATCCTCCTGCGGTGGTGTGGGGAGGTAGGCATATGCCTGGGCCCTGACCTAACCCCCACCCCAAGAGTGGGGCAAAAGTGCCTTATGGCAGTTTTGTGACACCTGCAGGTCAGAACAGAACTTGTGCCAGGTCTAATGCCAGCCTAACTGGAGCTTAGGATTGTAGCCTGAGTTTACAGGGTGATGGTGTAATCGTAAACCCCACTTAGGCCAGTACAAATCCTTTCACAAGGTCTGTGTTGACCTTGGGGTGTTGCAGAAATGCCACACTTTTGTGCAACTCCTGGGATGATTAGGCCAGTGCACAGATATGATTGTGTCCTGAGTGTGTGTTGGCTCCTCTGACCAACACACAATCAGCACTGGGAGCTCAATGCACATCTATCACACACACACACACACCCCAAAAACTTCTAAAAAGGATGTCCCTGTGCAAATTCTGTAGGAGAGGCAGAATTAACAGCAGCTCATCCCACTTAGAGCTTTTTTCCACTTTTGCTAACACCTGTACTCAGTGCTATTTTTGCTAACACCTGTACTCAGTCCCATTTTGCTAACACCTGTACTCAGTGCTATTTTTTTCTATAAAATAGGTGCTGGGACTCATCTGCTGGTACTCACAGGTACTCACCTGCCTCTCTGTGTGTGTTTTTGTGTATTTGTGTGTGTATGCCAGTAGTCATCTACAGAGGTACTAGTACTCTGTATGGGTGCATACCCGCTGAAACAGACCACTTGCCTGTACTTTTTCCCAGTCTGGTGATGTCTTCTCCACTTGCTCCTACCTGAGCAGGTCAGCAAAATTCAGACAACATGGAGTCAATGATGAGAGCTGCTGAAATCTCTGGACTGGCACAATTTGTAAAGTTATCCAAACTAATACTATATTATTTGTACTTGCCCTGCAGAACATCGGGAATCTGGTTGCTGGTCTTGCACATTATTCAGCGAACATTTTTACATTAGAACTGTTTATTTGACCTTTGCTATCTCCCACTGGTCTGTTTACAGTCACACAAAGAAGTATATGAGGAAGCACTAGATTCATTTAGCATTTCAAAGTCGTCTTGATTTTATGTGACTTCATTTGTTCTTGCTTAAGATTCTTTTGGAGCAGCATATGAAAGAATGATTCATATTTGTCTTTGACACATATGGGCTAAATGTAGCATAAACTGCATTCTTTCATTTGGTACTTGTTACTTAAATGAATATTTGTGATGGTTTCACAGCAAGGCTTCAGAATAATGTAAGCGTTAGTAATTGATTTTCTTTTTAATTAATGAAATTATATGATGTATTATGGCTGTGCCGCATGTAATACAAGATCTCACAATACACTAGATTTACTTTAATAATAATTTTTTATTGTATTAAGTCCCTGGAATATAATTTTTCAGCCATGAACAGCAGCTGTAGGCTTTAAAATGTGGATTTTTCATTTCTCTAAAATATTTGTATTGTTTTTAGAGCTAAACAGTAAGTGTTGCTACAATATGCTACGCATAAAAGATGGGGAACATTCAAGAGGTTTGAGGTAGGAGGAGGGGTTCAATTGCATTAAGTTACTGATTTCTTTCAAAACAAGTTAATGAAGATCTTCAGGCTCCCTAAACATGTATTAGGTATTATTGTCAAATAACACTATAGCAAAGGAAATAATGTTATAAATGTGACTTTTGATATTCAGAATTAAAAGATGCAGACAGAAAGTTACAGTTTATTAATTTGGTTTAAGCCCTTTATAACCAACCCTACCTGAATAAGATAACATTTGCTGTCATTGGGTATGTCTTCATTGCCCAGCTTAGACAAGTACCAGTAATTCAGCACATCCAAGTGGACCTGGGAAGGTAGACTGAGGATGTGAAGAGAGATAAGATATAAGCAGCATGGCTGCCTCTAGTGCCACTCATTCCCAGTCTCTATCCAAACTTCCTCCCTGGAAGGCTACCAGGAGAGGAAATTCCAGAAGAGATCTTAATACTGTAGTAACTGAAGTTTTTTCTCATTCATTCATTCATTCATTCATTCATTCATTCATTCATTCATTCATTCATTCCCATACTTTTTTAAAAGGTCAGGGTGTACATCTGCCCAATCTGCAGATTAGCAAACTGCCCAAAGTTAAGAAGGTGTACATAGTTCCTCTCCTCCTTTTGTCCTAACAACAACCCTGTGAGGTAGAAGAGGCTGAGAGATAGTGACTAGTCCAAAGTTGTCCATGGAAGCTTCATGGCTGAAAGTTCAACACTCAGCTGCTGTAAATCCATCCCTCTGGTTGGTTATCTCAAATCTTATATTATGGAGGCCTGTATAACTGGGGACTTCTCTGATGGAAAGTAAGACTGTAGCCATCATCATTTGATATGAAGATAATCCTTTCTGGTCTTCGGTGTCTTAGTTGCAAAGAAAACTGCAGGTTTCAGATCAGCAAGTTGGGTAGAGGTCATTGTGGTGTAGTTATACTGAGCTGACTTACAAGTGACTTGAATATTCCCTTGATTAACATTCATGTCAAAACAGTGGAAACACTAAATCCAGCAGCTGCCCTGGTTAGTACAAGCAGCAGACTTTCTGACTTCTACTGTCGTTCTATACATTCTAGGCTGGTTGCATGGGACCTATTTTAAGTCAAGAAACACTCTTGCAAGAGAACTACAGTAAGTAAATCGGGACAGATACGTCTTCTGTTGAAAGCAGAAGCAGTTCGCATGAATCATGCATTAGTTCATTTAAAAGCACTTTGTAGACAAAAATGCTTACTCGATCATCAGGTTAAGGTATGCAATTACTTCATTTATCGTATGTGATGCCTGATAGGACTCTTGATGAATGGGGCTGAGGCTTTACACCATCTACAGTGAGCAGACTGCAATGAGCAAGCAACTTGTCTTACTTTGTTCTACACCATTACAGTTAACTTTGTTATTGTGTTATCATCAGGCTATATACCACCATTAGAAAACAAGCAAAGGGACATAGTAGATGATTTATAATACACTCTCAAGTCAAGTCATCATGCAGGATAGGGCTTTAGGACAAGGGATGTAATCTATAGAGCAAATTTAATCCTTCAATGAACAAGACATTGTGGTAAAGAGCCTAGCAACTACAGTGGTACCTTGTTTAACAAGTGCCTCGCCTAAAGTGATCCACATAACAAGCAAAAATTTATCTAGGATTCTGCCTCACATAACAAGTATTGCTTCACTTAACTTGTTGGCAGTTGGGGCAGATGTGCTAGCTGGCAGACCTGTTAAAAAGCATCAGGGCTGCCTACCACACCTGCCCATAGCAAAAGCAACACATCTGCAATGTTCCTCCTGTGGCCGGGTGTCCGCTGGGCAGAGGGAGAGAAGAGCAGCGGAGAAGAGGGAAGCAGCTCAGGGCCAGCCAGATGGGAGCAGGGGAGAGAGAGAGAGGCTCAGGATAAAGAGAAGGAGAAAGTGGGGAGACACTTGGAAAGTGTCGTGGATTGCAGAAGAAAGTGTCTCTGATTGCAGCCTCCTAACCATGTCTACCCAGAAGTAAGCCCCATTGTGTTAAATGGGTCCTACTCCCAGGAAAGTGTCTTTAGGATTGCAACCTAAGTGGATTTCATAGGATCTTGCACAGTGAATGCATGTTTTGAATTTAATTCCAGTGTTTTGTCATCATTTTTACATCCAGTTAATATTTTTTATATGAATATTTTTTGGGCAACGATTTCGAAAATCATCTGAGTTTCCATTATTTCCTATGGGAAAATCTGCTTCACACAAAGAGCATTTTACATAACAAGCATGCTTCCAGAATGAATTAAACTTGTTATGTGAGGCACCACTGTAGATGGTATTTGAGATATATAGGTGTGTTGTTTTTTAATTGGTAAGAATTGCAACAAACAAAATAGAAATAAATTCAGTGGTGATTAGGGGCAAACAGTGGTTAGTTTGCCTTCTAGGAAATGATTATAGTTTATAGTAAAATGAAAAGAAAGCTAATGAGCATATGCAGTGGCACTTGCTGGACGATCAGTAGCAGCTATAATGTTAGAATAAGAATGTAGAATTAATTGCATTGAGGGAATTGAATCATGATTTATTTACAGGCAAACCCCATCATTTGCTGAAACACCACAGATTAGCTTCATGAATGAAATGGACTACTATAAGTAGACCAAAATTAAATCCATTTATGAGAGTGTGTTAAAATATAAATATTATAATGAGAAATGGTGTTGAAAATGAGCTACAATTTATATGAAAATATAAATTTAATTTGTTTTACAAAAGGATGGTCATGAGAAGGAGGGAGCACTATATAAAAATATAGTGACAATGGTTTATTTCTTGCTGACCTCCCATATAAAAAGGGCAAAATAATTGCTACATGCTACCAATTCTAACTCAATTCCCATGTAGCAATGAAGCATCCTGTGGAGAAATGTTGGCTGCTGGGGGCTTCTTTGTCCATTGCATCTGGGTAAGTGCAACTGATATGGGTCAACTTGGACCTGCACCAGTAATATTATACTGGCTCAAGTCCATGTTGATCTGTGTCATCAGATCAGGCATGGGGATAAAACACGGCATGCACTGACACTTCTGATCCTATTAACCTCCTGGGCCTCATCTGCCCAGTCCACCCCATCACTGGCTTTCCCCCTATGCCCCTGCCCAGACTTGCTTATTCCCTGCAAACATTGACACACATGGGAAGGCTAAAAGCGCTGTTGCAAAATGCTTTTGCGCTTTTTGTGCTTTGTGTATTTATGGAGTTTTGTGACTGTATTCCAGCAGAGCACATGCTCTGCCAGTGCACTGGCTCAACATAACTAGGCCAGAAATTATGTAGATATAGAATCTCTCTCTTGGGCCTTGGCCATATGGGTGGACTGGAATTGCTGGGCCACTGGGCAGGGACTTCTTGGGCATGCTGAAATGTCTGTGCCAGCTGACTATGGGATGGATGTCATGCCTTTGTGTGTAGTAACCTGAGTTCCCTTCCCCTCTTGCTTACCTGTGTTAGTGTTTATTTCTTCTTTCTTCCTTCTGGGAGCGATGAGTGAGGATTTCAGTGAGTGTTTTGAGGGCAGGATTCCCCAGATTCAGGTCCACTACAATGTGAGTTCTGAGTGCAGGGGTCCCTAAATTTTCTGGCAGATCTTTCTGAAATGGAAGGGGAAAAAAGAATTGATTTACATTTCAAATATGAATAAATTTACATAAATGAATATATTAGTGATAGAACTTATGAATGAATGAATTCAAATCAGTTCATAAACACTTTCCAGTGGTGGTTAGAGAGGGTGGTCTTCAAACCAGTTCATAAGCACTTTTATACACAGAGAAAGGAGGTGTGTGCAGCCTCCCTTGCCATCAAAATACCCTCCTGGAGAATGGAGATCAGATCTCCCCTGTCTCTGGAGGATTACTGGGTTTGCCAAAGGGTCAAATGGAGGTGCTTGCCCAGGGCTGCATCTGGCCCCAGAGCTGGGGTTTTGAGACCCCTGTACTAAAAGCCCTGTGACAACTCAAGAACTTCTGGGAAGCACCACCTCTTTGTATGTAGGGACAGGGGAATGTAGTAGTAGTTTAAGGGTCTTATGTGCTCCTATGTGTCTTATGTGCTCCCTGGGGCATCTGGAGAGTGCTGTGAGATATAGGGACCAGGACTAGGAGGGTGCTCTGAGATATAGGGAGCAGACCTGATCCAGGAGTGGCTCTACTTATGTTCTTAAGTCTTATGGGACTTGTGCAATCCTAACGGAGGGTTTGAGCACACTGACAGTGCAATCCTAACCCCCAGTTGGCTCAGTTGGCTCATTCCTCTATTGTCTTCACTATCTATCTATCTATCTATCTATCTATCTATCTGTCTGTCTGTCTGTCTGTCTGTCTGTCTGTCATATTTATATACCGCTTTTCATCCAAAAAGTTCACAAAGCAATTTACAAGAAAATGAAAAAATAGCTAATTAATAGCTAATGGGTCCCTGTTCCAAAAGGGCTCATAATCTAAAATGCAAAAAAAAGTACACCAGCAGAAGCCACTTACACAGATATTGCTGGGGTGTGTAGGGCCAGATATTCTCCCCCTGCTAAATAAAGGAGAACACCCACGTTAAAGAATGCCTCCTGCCCAGTTAGCAGGGGTAACTACTGGGGAACATAGCTTGGCTGAATGGTCATTGTGGGCTCTTAGGCAGTGTCAGCATGGCTGAAGGATTTGGATATAATATAAAACTATTTCATATAAAACTTTATAAAAAATATATAACTTTTTCATTTTGTGCTACAGGAATAATTTGCACTCTGTCATTAGCTTAATGGAACCATAGCCATTTTGATCCCATTTGAATATTACAACGTCTGTAGTTACTGGAGCTGATTTCATTTTCCCTGGAAAACATTACTTTGTGGATTTAGCTCAATACATTTTAAAAGGAAGATTCACTTTTTTAACAGTTAGCATTTTATTTTTCCCAGTTTACTTCTATAGGAAACTACAGAGATCAATTTTTTTTGGGGGGGGGGGATACTATCAAAGCCAATCCTTGAACTTGGATCTCCTGACCTCTCAAAGGACCTGCATGAAAAAATAATATAAATCATGGAGGAAGTACAGGAGCTTTAAAGAACTACTTTGGAAATGTGAGATGCAATTTAAAATGACTTTTCATCCACCGAGGTCTAGTTTAAAACTCTACCTGAACAGTTAAAAGTCATGTCGGCAAAATGAGGGGAACATGTGTTCTGTGTATTGGTGTGGCGTGTATCAGACATATTAGTAAATTTCATGCCAGCCGTACAGTATTTCATAATTCATGTTCATCTCAAGAAAGAAAGTCAAATAAAATTAGCTAATTTCAGATTTACTATAAAAAGAAACACATTTCTGCTATACAAGCATTTTGGAAGATTATTTATATTGAAAGGCATCCTGAGGCCAAACTGTTAAGTGGGGATAATGGATATAAACCACCTAAGGCATGTAGGTGACTCATTAATGAATTACTTGTAAAACAAAGTCAGATGCTCCACTCAGGTAGAAACTACATCTGAGTTATGTGCTATTAGGCGTTGAAGCCAAACTAAGGAAGGGTCATGACCATATCCTGGAAACCGCAGGATACACTATGACATTAATATGTGCTTGTTCTTTGGGTTGTTCGGCTGTCCTTCAGATTTCCCCATGTTTACCTGGCACATCATTACTATGTTAGTTTTTTAAGTCTGAATTTGACATATTTTTTATATTTTTGGTGTTTTTTTAAAAATCATTGTAGCATAATCTTTTGATTATGATCCCCATTGGAATTCTTGGACTGACAATATGGTGAATATGATAGTGCACTTGTAAATTTTGTGGGTGAACTTGCTGAAAATATGAAGCGTCTCCTTCAGTATGAAGTGGTTCTTCAGTATTGAGCTTCAAAGCAAAACAAAGATGCACCTTTTGGCTTGAGAAAGGCAATGCAGTCCTGACTTTTAGCCAGAAAATGGCACAACTAAGCAAGCCTTAGTAGGCTATTTCCTGAGCTGACAGGCCAAATCCACAGGGCTAGGAGGCCTCTTGGATGACACTTAGGCCAAAGCCACATGGCTAGAAAGCCTCTGGCTGGCCTAACTGCTGCTGAAGAAGAAGCAGCACAAGGACAGCATGCTCACTGGACTGTTGTAGTTGTGTCATATCCTGAGGTTGGTTAGTGTAGTTGTTCTGTATCCTGAGGTTGAGAGGCAGGGGTTGGCCTAGGACTCAGACTCTTTTGCCATCACTTCCAATTTTCTTCCGGCTTAAAATGGACCCGTATGGGTCTTCTCAGATGTATTCCTTTCCCTTATACGTTCTAACTCTGAGGAGCTGTTAGGGGACATTTCTGCCCTGGAAATAGGCTCAAGATACAGCACTGTTCTAGACCATGCTGAACATGCCCTAAACATACCTCTCCTGAACTGCCTTAGGCTGGCACAGCTAGGCCAGCCCAGGTCCATCTGTTTTGGGCCAGCCTAAGTTGAAAGGCTGGTCCAAGCCTTTCTGGTATAACTGGGGCTGGCCTATTTGGAATTGTGCCAGCCCAGTGATAGGTTAGCCCAGGTACACTTCAGGATCACAGCCATATTCAGTTTGCATATTTGTAAGTACTTCTATTGATGTCAAAAAGAACATTGTTCAAGAATGTTGAGTACAAGCAGGGATAGTAAGCCAAAACCATCCATTAGGGTCACTGAAATCCCGTCACAACACAGAGGTGAATTGCACCTATCTAACAGTACTGCATGGGTTCAATGGCCTTGATTCACACATTGGTTCCCTCCCTGCAACAGATTCTCCATGAATTTCAATGGAAGTTGTAAGATCCCCTTTCTATTAAAATGAATGCACTTTCTTCAAGAACCCTGGCACTGACTTGAACTTCTGTGATCATAGGGTCATCCGTATGGTGAACAAATGATGATGTTACTAAAACATAGAAATGTCACCAAGGGAATTTGTATGATCAGTCCTGAGTGCCGTAGTTATAGGATTAAGGTTGCAATCCTAACCAAACTTTCCTGGGAGTACTATTGAACACAATGGGACTTACTTCTGAGTAGACATGCTTAGGATTGCATTGATAGTTTGTTTACATACAGAAGACAAGTGCTTGTGTGTTGCTCATGCAGTTTTCTGATTCTTCTTCCTTTTCTTCTTGAAGATTCACTTATATTATCAATCACAATAACCCTCGGGTCAGAAGCAGTTCCAAAGCACAAATGAGCACTGAATAGATTTTAGACAGCTGGCAACAGGGTTTTTGAGACTAGACCAGACCAAATGTTTTGCCAAGGGCCAGTCAACAGTAAAGAACTGCCAATAGCTGGTCTTGAATGAACGCCAAAATCCAAATAGTAAAAATACAAAATATGTTTTCTAAATTCAGGATGCCTGCAAATGGTCAAAAGGGGGTTTCTAAAACAGAAGCACAAAAACCTATCAGTAGCTACTGAGAACCTAATCCTTCCCCCCATTCCAAAAATCAGGAGACTACAGCAGGGAAAGGGAATTTCAATCCCCTTATTTCTGTATAAGCCTCACAACTAGTGGCATAGCTAAGGAGGGTCTATGGGGTGCAGTTGCACCAGGCTACAAGCTTTAGGGGGGGCTACAAGCTGAGCTTGACACTAGTGTGTAAAATTGTGGAAAATAGGGTATGTATTAAATACCACCATGTTATATATTGTTGGAAAGGTAATTTTATGCAGAATGCAATGAAACAAACTGCATTAGAATATCTATATTCTATCAAATGCCATGGCCAATTAACTAGAAAATAACTAGAAAATGAAAATACAAAAGCCTATAGAACAAAAAGTGGATTTTTTTAATCAAATGTTCCCATGATACTGAGAGCCAATGAGATGTAATTCTGATACTGTATGGAACTAACAAGATGTTAATATGAATCAACTCTTATTTTCATATACATATATCATAATACAGTTATCCATGCTAATTGGGTGTACCGGCACAGATAAGTGGTGCTCCTCTTATATTTAGAAAAAAGAAGAACAATTCCTCTTTCCTCCAGCAGTTTCCCTAACCAATAAGGGACATGATTTTCATTTTTTTACAAACCCTACAATCCAGAGTAACTACAGGAAGACTTAAGAGGTACTTACTCTGGATTGCTGTATGCATTTCCCATAAGTTTCCCATAGGTGGCACAGTAACTACGTCAGTGTAAAAGGTTCCGTAGTTACTCTGGATTGTAACCTTAATGAAATTTGATTTTGTTCTTGCAGGGGGAAATTATTTTTTTAAAGTACCCCAGGAACGTAGGGTATTTTAAGGAGCCTCACTATATACATAATTTCTACTGATTTTTTTTTAAAACTATGCCTCTTGGAATTGTTTTCCACAAGTGATATAAATTCATGTGAGTAGCATTTAGAGGAACATCCATGATACCACCAGAAGAACCAAAATTTTAGTGCAATTTTTCTGTCCACATATTCACATACATTGCCATGTATGTCACAACAGATGTTTTACAACAGTTTATTTTTACAATAAAGTGTATCTCATACTCTAAAATTAATGGAGGTACTTGCAAAAATGAATGCACTTCATCCACTGCTAAAGTCAAATTATAAATGAATTAATTTGGTTGCTGACCAAGTGATTTGCCAAATCAAAGTGTAAGTTTGCAAGATGTATATTCTATTATTCCAAATTGTACTCTTGACAACTAGGATTATGAACATTTAACATTCATCCTTTGGTATTTTGAACATTAACTACAGTGGGGTTGTCAGAAGAATGAAATTTCTTATTAAATTTGGAGATATAACAAGCAAGTCATTTACAGAACCATCATTAAGATAGCGGAATACTATATATATATATATATATATATATATATATATATATATATAGAATACTATATATATATATATATATATATATATATATATATATATATATATATATACACACACACACACACACACTTATATATTGTAGAATCCAAAGGAGATCTCAGTGGATTAAATGCATTTATTAGACATTTATAATGTGAGTAAAGAGACAAAAAACTATAGTAATATAATTGCTTTCTGCCTATCTTCACAAAAGTGAAGGACATGTGAAGGACACCAGAGCAAAAATCTTCTTACCGTCAAAAGATCTTATATTCACTTATTTGAGAATGAATTTCATTATATACTTCTGAGTAGGCATACGTAGGGTACAATCCTAACCAGGTCTACTCAAAAGAAAGCCCCACCTTGTTCATTGGTTCTCACTCCCAGGAAAGAGTCTTTAGGATTGCAGCCATAGTGTTTTTCTGGAATTGTTGGTTCTTACCATGCAATCACGAGAGGGAATATTTAATACTGTATATTCTCTAAAATTGTAGTATCCAAATCTATGGCATACCTGGGAAGGGTCAGGAGGCAAATACTCCAGGTCGCCACTCTTTGGAAAGTGATGGAAATTTCTGCCCCAATGCCACCCACACACCCACTGCTTCCTTTGGCAGCCCTTTGGAGGCCTTCTGAGAGCCAAAACCTTTCTACAAAAATCAGAAATTTTATTTAAAGACCCTGTGGAGGTCTTAGAAAGCTTCCAGTGGACTATTGGAGACCATGAGCAGCAGCCCTGGATTCCAAGATAAGGAGGGGCAACTGGAAGGCAGCATTCTGTGCACAGAGACCAGGATTGCAAGTGTGCCAAATACCATGAGCTATCAATCATCTGCAAGCAAGGATTGTCTGAAATGTACACAGAATGACTTCAATCACACCGTCTTCTTCCTCATCACAATGGAGGAATCACCTTTATGTACACATGCATCTCTGCAGTTCCCTCTGTTGAAATGCCAAAGAACCATTGTATGCAAAGATGTCTACTCAACCCTTCAAACATATATGGTACTCTATACTGGAGCAATAATAATAAAACAGACATGCTCTTGGCACTGCATAGGGATTTAATTAGAATTGCACTGCTAATACTACTATTTTTGGGAAAAGTTATGTTTTCTAGTGAACACAGAAGAATAGAGAGTGGGCCAAAAGTTGGCTTACAATTCTTTCACTATTGGTTTCACATTTTAGATCTAATTTTTCAAAAACAATAATTCCAAACAAGTATTCTATATCCCTTAATGACATTTTGGAAATGTACATAAACAATTTTGAACAAATATGACTGAAACAAATATATACAAATGTAAAAAAAATGTTTTTTTAATGTAAACTGCATACCTACCAAGTGTAAGAATACTTTTTGCCCACTCTTATATATTCAGGACTTTTGCAAGGCTAGTTTGTGCACCTACTTTGTACAGGCTACTTTGTACACCTAGACAATAATAAATATTACAGAAATTGTTCATAAGACTTTATAATAATTAAAACTACCATATTTCCCGTATTTCCCGGCTTATCACATGCACAGGATCATGAGACACACGAAAGTTTAGAGGAGCAAAACAAGAAAAAAATATTCTGAACCAAATGGTGTATTCTGTGCTGGAATATTTAATAAAATATAGCAGAATAATATTTCAACCATGTAAAGTCAACAGTGGAATTAAGAACCATTATCACTGTCGTTAACAAATGAGGAAGGACTTTAAGTTTCAAGCACTCTTCTAATTTTCTGGTAACCCAAAAAACTCATCATCTCTAGTGCCAGTGATTTGTGACTTTTGCACAAATCTCATTGCAAATGATCGGACAACAACATTTTGCACAAATGTCATTGCAAATGGTCCAGAAAGGCAGGTAATTTGGGAGGAGTGGTTGTTTTGGGGGGTAGGTAGGGAAAGGTGAGGGGATCTAGATAGATAGGGAAGAATGAGGGAGGCACAGGCATGGAGCAGGAGGGACCAGGTCTTGTGCATGTCTACTTTGGAGCAAGTCTCCAAGCCAGGGAAGGCTAGTTAGGATTGCAACTGTGCCAGGGTGACTAGATGCCAAACCCAAAATTCCTGAACCCCAAGGCCAAAATTCCTACCCCCCAGGGCAAAATACCTACCCTTCTGAGCCAAAATTCCTAACCGCTTAAAAAATTGCCAAAAATGTATTTTTTATTTTTGTTTTTTACTTTTTTGGCCATAACTTTTGATAGGAAGGAGATAGTTCAAAACTGATTGTTGCATTGGATTCTGCTCTTCAATATGAATCCAACGACATATGACATGGTAGGGTAAGGTGCTCCAGGATTGGCCCTATCACTCTATAAGACGCACAGACATTTCCCCCCCTTTGGGGAGAAAAAAGTGCGTCTTATAAGCCGGGAAATACGGTATATAATAATTGTTCATAAGACTTTATAATAGCACTATTGTGGTATTTATCTTAAATACAAATAAAAATATATAAATTGTCAATTGCACTTTTACATGGGTTAAAAAACTAATCTGTATAAAAGTGTGCCCCTCAAAAGTCCCCCCGATATCAGCTTCCTAGGCTGGCAATTTATAGTGATCATGAAAGCATTTTATATGGAAAAAAATATCTCAAATCATGTTGTATATGGATATTTTTGGGAAAGATTATGAATTTCAAGGCCAAGGTGATGTCTGTAGAGGTCAAGAGTAACAACTGTTGATATGCAAAATTGACCTCAAGTCAGTGAAATTCAGATAGCATTGTACCATAATACGAGCAACGTAACACAATGAAAGTGCTGATGTTCTCTGTGCCTCTATTTCTTGGGCAGAACTGTCTCCTACAAGATAGTTGGCTTTGCTCATGCGTAGCAAGGAAAGGATGAAAGGCATATATTGTACCAATGTATTTTGAGTAATGAGTGACTCTTTTGTGGGGCACTAGTAAAGGAAAGCAGCTTCCCATATCATATCTGACCATAAATAATACAAAGCTCCCATTTCATGTTGCAAGTTTCTTCTAATAGAATGCAATCCTAACCCTATTTACTCAGAAGTAAGACCCATTGTAGGGCGTTCTCCCAGGATATTGTGTTTGCAGCCTTATTGTTGTATTGATAAGAGAGCTAAAAAACGGAATTTATATCGTTCTGTGCTGGAATAACTGCTTCGCCTTCCTGGCTTTCTCTGGCAGTTATGGATGTGTGCAACTAGAAAATGGTCAGTGTTGTTAATGAAACCATTCAGGTAACCAAGATGTGCGTTGGAAGACATACAGCTCAACCCTATGCCTGCCTCTACTCTACTCTTACCCTACATTCCAGAGTAACTATGGGAGCACATAAGAGAGATTTACATCGACATAGTTATGGCACCACCTAGTGAAAATATATTGCAATCCAGAGTAAATTGTTCTTACACTGGAGGAAGGACTTCCCATAGTTACTCTGGATTGTGTCCTTAGTCTTACTGAATTGAATGAGACTTACTCCTAGGTAAATGTGTATGAAAATTGCAGCCATAGACTGTGAAGAGATATTGCATATTAGTATTTTCTTTGTTTTTTATTGGAACATAAAGGAAATTCACAAATTTGCATCAATCAACATTTTACGCACAGTTGATAAGCAGACATAGTGATTCATAATTCACAAGAAAAACAAAAGGGGCAAATTGAGGTCTTTACAATTCAATAGCACATCAAAGGTAAATCCCAGAGCAAAATCTGAACTTCTGCTTACCTGTCAATATACTGGATTTCATATGCCATTCATTCATTAGTAGTATCAATTACCCCTCATCTAGACTGTTGGAAGGACAAATCTTACCATACCTTTCAATGTTGCACTGGCAATACTGCATGAATCTATGAACACCAAGGACCCAACCCTATTCCTGTTCCAGAACTAAATCAGCTGCAACCCCATCCCAAAGTAAGAGAACAAACATTATCTTATCTTAAAGAGAACTTTGTGGCTCCCCCTACACCCACAGGATGCAGTGCATCAGTACTGGGAAATTGGATAGGATCGGACCCTTTTTAAAGTATGAAAAGTCACTCACTCACTCATCAATGCCCAGCCAAAACCACTGGACCTGAAAGCATGAAATTTGGGGAGGGTGTTCCTTCTGTGATGGAGACACCCACTAAGAACCAGTTTTCAGAAATTCCAACCGGAAGGGGGCGAAAGGGGGTGGAACGCATTTTCCTCCCTATACATTGAAGAATCCCTGACTGATCACTGCCCTGCCCCAACCCCCACCCCCGACTGAGAAGCGTGAAATTTGGGGAAAGTGTCCTTTCTGTGACATCAACACCCACCAGAAACCGATGCTGAGAGATTTAACTCTTAACATGCTGGAAAGGGATGCAATGTGTTTTTGTCCTTTACTTAACATTGAAAACTGGCTAACATCCAGCCAATTTGGTGCTTGGTGCATCGTGCACTGAGGGGATTGTTGTTGGGGATGGTGTTGCACATGGGGAGTTGCACTGGGGAGGATGCTGTGCATAGGGGAATGTTGCGCATTGTGGTGATGCGCATGAGGGATGATGCACATGGGGGATTTGTGCAAGGGGAGGTGATGAGCATGGGGGTTGATACGCATGGGGGACTGATGTGCATTGGGGGTTGATATGTATGGGGGATTATGCATATGGGGGTGAATGCGCATGGGGGATTTTGCTCATGGGGGATGTTGCGCATGGGGTGGATGAGCATGGGGTGGATGAGCATGGGAGTTGATGCACATGGGGTGGATGTGCATGGGGGAATGATGCTCATTTGCAGATGATGCAGATGGAGGTCGATGCACAGTTGATGCACAGTCGGGGAATGGCATCCGGGGGAATGGTTTTCACTAGTTTACATATAAATGTATATAAGAGACAGATATGGATGATTTCAATGCTTGCCCAAGGGCCAGAGGAAGAGGTATTGCCTTGGGCTGCATTGAGGCTTGCCATGGGCTGCATCTGGCCTCCGGGCTGGTGTTTGCACACTCCTGTTCTAAATTGATACTACCCCAATATTGAGGAGGAGGAAAATTGTCAATTATGGTAATATTTCTGACATATTTTAGCTCACTTTCTATTGCCTGGTACCTTTTATTTCTTTTACAGGCATTTTATGGTGTGTAGAAAACACACGTGTACATGGTGCTGGATTCTGACCAAAGTGCATGACCCAGACCAGTAATGTTATGCTAGGTTAAGGTCTGATAGCAATAGATCCTAGATCTACAGGATAGGACATGCTTTTATCATGCACCCACCAACAGGATGATTCTAGGTAGAGCTCTGCCTTCTCCAAAACTCTAATGAAGCAACTGTACCTTGTTTCCAAAGTATTTTTGACCTGATGATGAACATCATATCTATGGAGCTCTCTTACTTGTAATACAAGGAGTTAGCTTGTCAAAGATCTCCAACCCTACCTGCCATCACCAATTCCATGGGTAAACTCATTCAAGTAACATGCTTATTAATGAACTGATGGACTTCTTGAACTATCCTTAGCTAGGTGCTAAGACAAATGCAGCATCCATCAAAGACCACTTGACATTGTCCCTTACAAAAGATCTCATAGAATCTTATGGGGAAAAACAAAAAGTAATTTGTTCACTAAGCCACAAACCTTTTTGCTTTGTCTCTTTTCTTCACCTTCACCCTGCTTTTTTTTTTTTTTTTGCTTCATTGTTCCTTGACCTGCTGTTGTTCCATAAAGACACTCTCATTCCAGCTGCAATCCAAGAACCACCATGCCAAATAGGACCCCAGACTCATTAACCACTGCTTCACTCTCTTGTCTAGTCTTCCTGGCAATGTCTCTTCCTGAGCACAGCCAAATCTGTGTTAGTGCAAGTGGGACAGTCTGCCTGGCAATGCACCCCTTCAATACAGGAAAGCAGTTTTTTCTTAACACAGAATGATTTAGGAATGAGAGGATCTGTTCACTGGAGTCAGTGTTCAACTGTTTGCATTTGTAGTTGAGAATGTAGTCTTGTATAATTTGTATGGAAGTGTATACATTATCATATTGTTTGGAAGTATTCCTTAGATCCGTAGCATGAAAGTGATTTATACAAGTGTAAGAATGAATGATTGATTAAAAGCTGATCTGCGCAAGAAAACATCTGAAATAAGAACATAAAGGCATAAAAACGAACATGCTGATTAGATGCAGTTTGGAGGGATAATTCTCAAGTATTATAATAATGACCTTGAAGACTGCCCAGCAGCACTGGTGTATATAGGTTTCTTCAAAGGAGGAAATATAGGTTGACATTCCCCTGATGATTTTGATATCAAATGAAAGACATAGACAATAGAGACAAGTGAGTGAATGAACATGCCATACAAGACCAGATTTTAATTTAGTGTAAGATAAGACCCAGAAAGCTTAAGAAGATTTATGCGGTGTATTACTATACATGACTTTAAAAAGGCTTTATTGGATTTAATACAAGTATATAGTCTAATGTCAGTACTGTGGAAAGGAGGATTTTGAAGACACTGGATGAAAAGAAAATATGTAATATGAACTGAGATACGTGAGTTCCTGTAACCTAAATTTTGTTGGCAACACTGTCCACCTTGTCTTAAGGATACATTCCCTACAATCCAGAGTAACTACGGGAGCACGTAAGAGACATTACGTAGTTACTGCACCACCTAATGAAAACCTATAGGAAACTCATATTGCAATCCAGAGCAAATTGTTCTTACACTGGAGCAAGGACTCCCCATAGTTACTCTGGATTGCGCCCATTGTTAGAGAGGCAAACACCACTCATACTATGTTGAACAAATAAATAAATAAATAAATAAATAAATAAATAAATAAATAAATAAATAAATAACAAGTATGTATACAAATAGTATTAAAGTGCACAAGTCCTGTGCTGGTCTGAGGGTGTCACAAAAATGCTGTAAGGCACATCTGCACCACTTCTGGAGAGGGGGTTAGGTCAGTGCACAGACATGTGTCAACTTCCCCTTCCCACCACAGGAACAGGGAGATGGGTGAGATGTGCTGGCCTAAACTGGTTAGGATTAGGATTGTGCCCACATAAATTTACTGACAGTGCAATCCGAAGCATGTTTACTCAGAAGGAAATCCCACTGTGTTCAATAGTACTTACTCCCGAGAAAGTGTGGTTAGGATTGCAGTCATATTGTGGTTCTCGAGTCTGGGCACTGTAAAATTGTTTCTTATGTACATTTGTGAACTCTGAGTGCTCAAACACAGGAAAACGGTGTGTCAGAACTTAAAATGTGCCTTAGCATGACATTTCTACTGAATGGTCTTATCAGTCTATAGTTACAATGTGACCTTAGATATGTCTTAGATATAGAGATTTGAAAAGCCAGGAGATTAGCACAATCCATTATGATGCAGTTCTCAAGGATCAAAATGTTTCTTTCTCAGCTCCTCACCAGACACCTGTCAATAACTTAGAGAATCATTCCCACATTACTCCATTCACTTACAAGATATCAATACCATCCACCAGAGAAAATTCTGTAAAATTCAGCACAACTAAATGCTGACTTTATTGTTCTGTCATCAGATAAATTTGTGTTGAATTTTCCATAAGATCACTGAGGTTGAAAAAAGTACAAAAGTAATCAACAGAGAATATTTGGATGGGCCTCTCAGTCCTTTAGGAAATTAGGTTGGATGGATAAAATATACATACAGGTTGAACCTCCCTATTTGTGACATTTGGTTGCAGGAATCTCTGTGTTTACCTATTTTCACTATACAAAGGCAATTAGATACCATGATAACAAGGCAGGCAATAAATCAAGTTTCTTTCAAGTGGTAAGAAGCAATTCAGAAGTGATTATCACTTGGGGGGAAGAGAGATCTGCCTGGCAGCTGAAACAGAAAAGAAACTGATCCTTTGCAATCTTTTCTAAGACAAGCTTAATTGCCTGCCATGTTGCCATGATAAGTAGGCTGCCTTTAAGCCATTAACTGCTATTTAAGGGATGTTTATCTTTCAATTTTAAGAGCCAACCTCATTCACTTTGAGACAAAATGGCATAGAAATAAATTGCATATACATCTGTATTTATTAGGAAAGAAAATAATTCATCTCCATTTACTCAAATGAAAAAAGTTATTAGGAATTTTTGTAGATCTTGAGGAGGACTCTCTAGACCAGTGGTCATCAAAGTGAGGGGTCGGGACCCCCTTGGATGTCACAACTTCATTTCAGGGGTGGGAAAAGCTGGATGCAGACTTCTTGGAATCCAACACTGGGCACCTTTAATGTCACTTCTAGGCATGACATCACTTCTAGGGGGTTCCAGACAGATTGTCAATTTGAATTTGAATGAATACAATTAGTATTATTTGAAGTAAAACAGAGATAACTATCTGACTTATTCAGTACATTCCCATTCTAATGTTCTTTCTTGTGACTTTCAGTTCACCCTGTCCTGATACCCAATGTTGCACTAACATGATGTCCTAGCTGGTGCTTCATTAAGCAACTCTGGATTGACTTATGTGTTTGTATGAGACTGCCGGCCCTAGTAATGATTATTTTCACACATCTAGCCTCTCTGTTCCCTCATCATGTTGGAAAATATTTATTCAAGGACAGTAATTTTCAAAGGATAAACTTCCTGATATAAATAATGGAAAACACTGCAGTTAGGAAGATACATTAGTCATAAAACAATTTTTCTGAAACTGGCACCCAATATTTCTGAACAGACTTCCTAACTATATCCCTGTTTCATGAATGAATAAATGGAAATAAAGTCTTCCTGAGACAAAAAAAATCCTAGAAAAATCTTAATGTTTCTCGCTAGCTGTTTGAGACTCACAGAATTCCTAAGACCTAAGATCCAAGAGAAGATTTCACTGAGTGGAACTGTCATTGAGACCGACTCAACAAAGATTATGTATTCTCCTGATACACACACATGTGTTTTTTCACTTGGTCAGCAGAGAGTTTGAATTTCTGGTGGAGACCACCAGCTTAGCAGGCTCTATAGTAGTTCTGAGGGAAAGAAATGTGGTTAACTCATTGTTGCCTCTGTAAGTAACTTGTATGAACACAGAAAACAGCATGTCCCTGACAATCAAACAATGAAAGTAGGTTGCAAATACTTACGCTGGCAAAATAAAAATAAAAAGTCTTGGGTAATGTGAGCACCCAAAATAAAAAGTCTTGGGCAGAAAGTTTTATACTTTCCGTTGTCTTTTTCAAACTCAGTATGGTCTAGGAACATGTGGTTTGGGGGCATAAGGTAAGGCTGAACTGCCCCATCATTGTGGAAAAGCACCATAACTGCCCTGCCTGCTTACACCCAAGGAAACTGTCCTCGCAACTGAAGTGGCTCTCCTTACTCCTGCTTTCTTAGCTGTAAGGAGAGCATCCTCGGTAGCCGGATCAGCTGTGATGCTGTTCCATGAACTATGATGGGCTGGTTCTGCCTCACCTGCCACCTCTGCACCACCATACCAGACCATATCTGATTCACACATGATTACCATAACTTGACAACAAATGTGTGCACAACCAGTACAAGAAGTGGGTTCACACCTACTGACTCAGCTGAAATTGTGAACATGTTGATGGATTTAGGGCGCGATCCTAAGCATGTCTCCTCAGAAGTAAGTCTCATTCTGTTCTATGGGACTTACTCTCAGGAAAGTGTGTATAGGATTGCAGCCTTAGTCTTCTGAGCAGTCTGTTGTACAATTCCCAAATGTTTTTTTAACAGCACAGTCATAAGAATGTAAGAAGAGTACCACTGTATCAGGCCCATCTAGTGCATGTTGACTCAACAGAAATTACAATTATGTTAAATGGGCTTGCTTCTGCATTGGATTGCAGACTTAGGGGTATTAGGGGCATTTATAATTCATGGATGAATGAAAAGAATTGAAATTTTTGAAAACTGTTACACCAGAAATGGAATACGGTGGCATGAAATCTCAATGTTTTTAGATCAGTTTTAGGTATATGAATATACGTATATACAACCCTACCAGCCTTGCCATAAATCTGAGTGCCAGCAGTGTGACTTAACAAAATTATACAACATAAAAGATTATAGTATTTGAATTCCAAATTCAGTACCATTTGAAAACAAATCAGTTTTGAATTTTTTATGAAGGATTTTGATATTTCTAAAATTCATCTGAAATGAAATTAAAGGCCCAGTCCTGTCCAACTTTCCTGTGCTGGTACAGCTCTGCCTATGGGGTGTATGCATTTTGTTGTGGTGCAGCAGTCACAGAAGCCTTCTCAGGAAGAGAGCATTCGTTCCTTCATCTCAAAGCTGAATTGTGGCTTCATCAGCACCAGAAATCTGTACAAGTTTTAGTTCAAATTTGGGCTAAGATCAACTCTAGAAATCGTCCACACAAAATCCGGCATTAAATATACTGCTTCCTTGTAAGAAAAAATCCTTTTGGGACTTTGAATTTTAATAGTAAATTAATGCATTGCCAACTCATCAACTCTGGAAATAAAGACTTCATAATTTATGGTAGAAAATTCTGGTGCTAATTTTGAACACATAACCTTCGTTCACCTGCAAGCTGGTTGAACATCACCATGATTTGTACATGTACCATTTAAGAAGATGTGAAGGAACGAAATTTAAAAACAACTAAAAGATAGTATTGCATGATGAGTTCCGCTTGGTTGGTAACACCATGTGGCAGAATGAGAACACTTTTAAAGATACGATTAAATATAAATTTTACAAAAGGAGCAGCAAAACATCATAGCTTAAGGCTTTTAAAAATCTGTGCACACTGAAGACTTTCCAAAATAAGATACCAACTTTTGAAAAAATCAGAACTGACAAAATTATTTTTGCCACTATTTAAGTAAGTTACACTTTAAAGACATTTCCATTTTCTTATGAAACATTAAAATTTTCCCTCTAGGGCCTCATTGATAGTATGACCTTACACGACCTAACACTAGTCACCAACTTATGTATCATACTGAGCTGTATTGCTGGCATAGGCATGAGAACTCCATGCCTATGAATGATCCTGCAGGAAGCAAAGGGCATGTGCCCTTCTGCCAGCAGCCTGCCTCACGGCCACAGCAACCTTACAAATCTAGACGAGCAGAAGCTTCTTGATCCTTGCAAACCATGGAGCCCATAATGAAGAAGATGCAAGCAAGTTCATTCATAAAATGTTTAGCAAACTACTCACAGTGGGAATGAAGATTTTCCCTTCGGAGATAAGGAAATATAACGGCTCCGTTACAATATAGAGCACAATCCTAACCATGTCTACTCAGAAGTAAGCCCCTTTGTGCTCAGTGGGTCTTACTCCCAGGAAAGCAGCCATAAATTCTACCTTAATAATACTGTGTACAATTCTGCTTGGGTGCAGAAAAGGGCAACCAAGATTATCAGTTGCTGGGGTACCTTCCTTCTGTGGAAAGGCTATGATGCTTGGTGTGTTTTAGTTACAGTATATACTCGAGAATAAGCCGACCCGAGTATAAGCCGAGGCACCTAATTTTACCACAAAAAACTGGGAAAACTTATTGACTCGAGTATAAGCCTAGGGTGGGAAATGCAGCAGGTACTGGTACTGGTCCTTTTCCTTGTAGCCTTCTTGGAACTCATAGGCTGCAATCCTAAGCACACTTTCCTGGGAGTAAGCCTCACTGAACCTAGTGGGCCCATTTTTGGGGCCCAAAAACTCAGCTTATACTCGAGTATATATGGTAATTGAGTTTTTAATGTGTAGAAATTCATGTGTAGAAATTAGGTAGTAAGATATGTTTTTCTTTCATTCAAAAATACAAGGAGATCCTGATTAAGAACTTAGAAATTTTTGCTTGTCTTGTGAAACATTTGCAATCTAAGGTACTCATATACCGAGGTACCTCTGTAGTTTGATTGGCAATGGATATGCAGTCCTAGTTTTTCCCTGCCATTCACAATTAATTTCAAACATTTTCACTTCTCCATCCTGGAGGACAATGTTGACATTATTGCACTAAATAGCTACTACCACTTCACAGAGTCAACGGCTGATACATTTCTGAATACCCTGCCAGAAACAGGCATACCTGCAATTTAATCTGGTCCTCACTGGGCCAGGATTCAGCAATGCAGATCAGTGGTATCCACACTGAAATCAAGAATAGCAGTGAAATCATTCATTTGCAGTGATATGTATTGTAATGCTCACAAAAAAGGACTATTTCACAAAGTATAGAACATGCCCCTTTAAAAATTATCTCTCTACAGCCACACTAGAACAAATATTAAGATGGGACAGAGTCATTTACATAGGCAAAGCTAATGATTTCTGCATTTTGCTGCTGGTAAGGAATTGAAGTGTGGGTGATTTGAATTTTCCCTTCAATCTTCCATCAATAAACTAGAGACAAGGCAGATTTGAAAGTTCATCTGGGAGAGTCATGTTTTTATAATTGCATTTTGCCCTCAGGCGTGTGAAATCCAGAGGGTTACGATTGCCTGTGTTAGAAAGCTGGATTAGGCCAAAAGGCACACTCAAAACCCTGAGACGCAAATTAATTTGTTTGAGGTCCCACACCTTAAATTGAGAAACAAGAAAACTCTTTTGCTGTTTTTAAGTCTGCCACCTAGTCAAAGTGAAATCCATGGAAACATTTCCTCACTTGTTCCACACCTTTTCTTTTTTTCTTGTTTGGTCTCACATCGAAAAGAGAACAATTTATAAATTTACAGAAAGTCTGGAGGCACAATCTTTTCACTATAAATGTGCTTGTAGATTTTGACAGTATTTAAAAAAATGCTGATCTTTTGGAACAGACACATCATGTCAACGAAGAAAAATGCGACTGCAAACATTCTCAGAGAAAATAAGTGGTGTGGACACAGATTTTCACTGGAAAATGTTCTGATACTGCTGCATTAAGAAGAGGAGTGATAATAAAGTGTTATCAAGGGATACATTTTTGAACCAAACAGCATAATCGCACAATGTCCTTATTTTTCCTAACATAAAGGAAAATACTCTAGTCCTAACTATTAAAGTGAAATCAGTCTACAAATAAATCTGTATTATCAAGGATATTGTACAATGCAGCTGGCAGACTGAGAGCAGAAACAGGACAAAATACATTTACTCATGAAGACGGTATGTTGGGTCACATTTGGGAGGAAAGTGTATTTCAGACAGTATGCAATTATGTCTCAAGAGCATCCACAGTCCTAGCACATTTACGACTCTGACACATAGAATGACTATTTCTACAACAATTAAATGGACCTATACGTTATGTATGTATGCCAAAGGCTCAAATCCCTTGGTGTACAAATAAATGGCTTATGCTGTGTTGCTAGCCTTGCTTGCTAACAATCTTTTCCTCACCCCCACCCAGTGAAATCTGTAATGGTGACCCTTAGCATATCACAGTTGTGTTTGATGCATTGAATCAAATTGCCTGATCATTGTCCATGAGATAAAACATTGTTTCAGCGGATACTTTATGTGCAGTGAGTACATTCAAGATTAAAAACTAGGGCTGTGTATTAGTTTTGGGGGGGGAGGGAGAAGGTAAATTTGGTTTACTTTTTTATTTGTCCTGAAACAACTATGAAATAAAAGCTTTCTGAATGGGCAGTTTACTCACTGGAAAAGTCTTTTAACCAGCATGCCCTCTTGGAATGGAAAGCAGGCAGGCAGACAGCAACTGGACTTTGGGTTTGGATAGGGTCACTACCCATCTAACGGTGCTGCTGCTGGCTAGAAGGCCCAGCACAGCAGCAGAACAGAATGAAGATCCTGGACCTGATGGTCACTTGTTCAGGACTGTTAATGGCCAACAGATCCAGTCCATCAGCAGGAAAGACAGCAGAGAAGACTGGCCACAGGCACAGCAGTGTGACTCAGCCTTGGGCTAATTGTTGGCTAACAATTTTTTACTGTATCTTGAAATCAGGGCCACTGAAAACAGGTTCAGGCCCTTCTGAAAAAAAAAATTTTAGATAAGCATATGTTTTGTCTGGGTGAAAACAGAGAGAATCCCACCATTGGGATCATGCAGTCTCAAAATATAATGTTGCTAAATATACATACAGCAACAGTTAACATATATTCACCTCTTTGGTGTCATGTTAGAAACTAATCCACATTTACAAAATGCTAAACTCTCACAGATGGGGACTTAGCTTTGTCCACATTGTTCTCTTTAACAAAACCTTCACACACCTTGGAATACCTCCTATAAGAAAACCTTTTCTCTTAAACAGAAATATTAAATTAATGAGACTGCAGTTGAAACCCCATTATCCAGATGTTACAAGACATCTACCATCTGATTCCAGCAGATGGCTATCAGAATATTAAGGTATAGTTAGGGACCTGGTTCCTATTGTGCAGCTTTGCGAAGGTTACTATGCCATGCCGTAACGACACCATCCAGAGCTTTGAGCTTGGCTGCTAGCGCTGAGCATTTCATCAAGACCTTCTTTGGATATTTCATTTTCTTAATCATCATACCTAAAAAAAGAAAAAGTAATGGTGTTCAAAATTTGAACAGACATGAATCAGCTAGCTGCACAGAAAGAGAGATCTGTATTATTAAAAGCAACATTTCTACATTGCCTTCTCAGAAAAATGTGGGGTACCAAATGCATACTTATTACTGTTGGTCACTGAAAAGAAGGCTTCTTTTTAAACCAACTACATAAGTCACCCTGGATTTTTTTTCTTCTGTCACACACAGGTCCACTATCCTAGTTGCTTTCACTAGGATAGTGGACCTAGATATCCTAGCTGCTTTCACTATCCTACTCATGTTGCTTTCAAATAGGATCCTATAAAATACATATCTATTAAGTCCAATTGAAAATTTGTCATTAAATTCAATGGAAAGTGAACACTCTTTTCATGAGTTGGTTTGATGATTAATTTTTTTAATGATTTTGGTTAGCAATTACTATTTCAATGGCAAATAATTACAGTACTTAAAAATAAGGAAATGTGCATTTGCAAGTTCAGTGTACATCATTCACAGATCTGGCCTGATCTCTTTTTAATCAACTTCAGGGCTGGATAATTATGTAGCATCTCCACACTAATCTCTCCATCTCAGGATATCACTGGAGAATTTCCTACTCTCGAAGGCCACTGCCTCTGCCAGATTCTGAGCACTCTGAGACAAAGCCTCGTATGGGGAATCCCAGGGCATTTGGAATCCATGTGCTTTTGGTCATAAACACATACATAACATATGATCCCATCAAATGGATGGCTAGTCCTCTATCATTATATCTGAGGAAGCCAATATTTGAAAATGGAGAGGGTGAGACAAAACAACCATGGAGCAAATCCATTGCTTTCTTGAGCGACTTGTGCCACCATTGCTCACTAGCTGTCAGAGATTCAACTTATGTGTGCCTTGGTGGTAATGCACCATATGTCATAACCGCAAAAGAAGACAAGCCCCACCCCCAAATGTAGGACACCTGAGAAAAGTGTAGGAAATGACAAAATAAAAGCTAGAAGCACTCTTATACATTGCTTTCATGTGGTTAACATTATATTACTTTTATTAACTTGTTACAAAGTTCTAGGATTACAAAGGTTGCTCCGTCAGGCTCTGTGCTAAGGTGTTCTAAATAAAATTCTCATGGACTATGTGTTGTCTGATCCCCTATACTCAGAAGCAGGCAACTGTGTTCAATGTTTGGGACTGAAATAAAAATCTCAAGGCGAATTGCTGTTTGTCCTCAAATAGCTATCTAGAAACAACATATTAGCTTCAACAAAACAAAAATAAGCCCTCTTTTAGGCTACTCTTTTTGCTTTGACAGGAAACTTGAGTTTTAAGCCAAGATTCTAGATTGTTTTTGTGAAAACACTTCCACTTGTCTGAATGTGTATATATAATGGATATGTGATAGCAGTAATGTGATGCTGAAGTAATCTCATGAGAAATGGATGCTTCTTAAGGGTTACAGTTTGGTGGTGGGTACTATATACCAGTGAGGGAAAATTGGTATTCTTAAAATACAAGGAAAACCTTCCAAGTGTACTTCACAAAATACTAGGACTCATTTCTAATTCAGCGTGCATGCGTGTGTGTGAGTGTGTATGTTTTGGACACTGTTTTGCTTTTATAGGAAATGGAAGTGACAGTTTTGAAGGTTCTTTCTGACTTGATACAGGATGTGAAGTTATGGTTATCATCTGCAATATCCTCCCAAGAATAATTTCTGACGGAAAGTATAAGGTATTGTTATTTGATAAACGGATTCACAGGAACATGGATCATGTAATCCAGTCTAACTCTGAACAATACCAAAAGGCATGAATTTATGGCATAGCAAAAGGATAAACAAATGTCTTGAAGTATCTACATGTATTAATATATTCAGTTTAAGAGCTGAAAAATATAAGATGTCAAAGGAAACCTATTCACATGGTTCGTATGTGTCAATTTCAATCAAATGTGTTCATTTAAATCAAGCTTCAAAGCTAAGTTTGGGATGAAGTTTATTCATCACAGGAATAATCTATGTTAGGAACCAGACAGAGAGAGTGCGTTCCAGTAAGTTCTGCTGATCGTCTGTCGCTTTTTATACCAACAATCATCCTATCCTTCTGGAACATCTACAGAGATGGGACTTGGAGAACAATAATAACTTCAATAAGCACAGTAAGTGCTTCCTGCAGGGTAGATTTCAGAAGGTAGTTCTCAGGACCTTCTGTTCAACATTTTGGACTGTGCCTATTATATTTCTTGAAGTTCTGTTTTCTTCCTATGCCTTTTCACATACTCATTAAACAATTTTAGTCATCTGAAGATGTAGAGTCAAATATCATCAGTATGCAGATGATTCCTCTGTTTTTCACAGATAACCGTGCAAACTCCAGAAGTTCCAGACTGTTGTTTTGTGGTAGCGATCGACGGAATGAAGGAAATTAAATCCATAAATTGAGGTGCTATTAGTCAGGAGATCTGTCAAACTGGTTGTTGTGTTGTCATTCTGTTTCAGATGGGATTTTGTCCTCCTTTAAAGAACAAGCTCAAAGCTTTGGGATGCTGTGTCCAGTGAGAGCTGTTCTTGGGAGTGCTTTTCATCAGGTTTGACTGCTGTGCTAGCTGCTGCTACTCATGATTCAGTCAGACCTGGAGATGGTTACCTGTGCACTAGCTACATCTAAATCAGATTAGTGTCATAAACTATACGTTGACCAACCGTTGTTTGGCAACTTTGGTTGATATACAGTGCTTCTCTAGAATGCTGACTGGGTCCAGAGACTGTGACTATTACAGATCTTTGTTATACTATTTACACTGGCTCCCTGTGTATTTCTGGGCACAACTCCTCTCATATGAGATGGGCAACCTAATCCTGTAAGACAGCCGCAATGGGGGAATATGCTTGAGGGAGAGTTCTGTGACTGCTCTCCTATCACAGAATGTGCCCTTTTGGCGCATCTGTATAACCATTTGGATGTTAATTAGAATTGGATTATCTGTCTGCTGATTTTGTAGCATCAATTTTTTAATCCAGCAACATGGAAAAAACTCTTCAGCTGCATCTCTGAAGAAGTGGTAGATGTTCTCACTGCAATCTAAAACCCTCCTGGTACTCCCCCAACTCTGATTCAAGGCTCTTTCAAACAAATAACATAAAAAAAATCTCTTGAACTACATAAACAATAAGTGATCTTTTGAACATTTGTCTTGTGAACCCTCATTCCAGGACAGGAATTCAATTTTAGAATTTCTGTATATTGTTGAGAAGGAGGGAATGAAAAAATAAAGGAACTGTGTTAAATCTTTTCTCTAAAGAGGATGCAAGTTTCTCATTTATATTCGTCCAAGGTTGGGATATGGTAAATGCAGGCCTTTTCACAAAGTGAATATTATAGTGAGGCCGTAACATTTTACTAACATGAATTCATAAGGTGACCCTGGAGATTAACAATAAAACACAACTCTGTAATAGATAGAAAAGACCACATTTCTGTGTTGTCTCCACAAATAGGGTTCAATTTGTTGGATCCTTATAAAGGAAGATTTGCCTGTAATGTCTTTATTCCAACTATTAAAAATAAAATACCATTAGACTCCACCACAGTTGCAAGGCATTCTGGCATGCTAGTCTCTACAGCTAATCAGTTTTTGTGTACTGTCTCTTCCACCCAGCATCTCCCCTTCTCTTCCCCTTCCTTATCTATAAAAGGTGAGCAGATTAAACAAATTGTGAACTACATTGTGCTTGAATAGTTGGTAAAATGGTAGAACCAGCTTTTAGAAACCTTTTAATGTTCCATTTCCCAGAGGTGAAATGCCAGTCTCCATTCTCCTCTCTTTCAGTTGCCCTTGCCACTTCGAAATGTGTCTGGAAACAGCTCCACAGATGGCCTCGAATGTTTTACAGGAAATATTACTTAAACATTGGAAAGGATCAAATTTCTCCTTTTAGGAATTACAAATCTGGATTTCATTTTCTCCTCCAAACCATGGGAAAATGTTACTGTTTCATATGTCACAAAGGAAGGCTCTCTCTCTCTCTCTCTCTCTCTCTCTCTCTCTCTCTCGCTCTCGCTCTCGCTCTCTCTCTCTCCTTTTTAAACAACATTTGTGATAAGAAACACTTTGGAAATTTCCTCCTTTTTTACCATACAATAATAACAAATCAAAACAACCTTTTGGAAATAATTTCCCTCACCTCCTCCTTTTAAATACTAGAAACTAGAAAAATACTGTAGATGATCTTAATATTTTGATTGCTATGTCTATGAATAGAAAACAGCAATAAACTTCAGTTTCAATTCAATAGCTAATTACTTAATATTTCAAGCATTTCCGGCATTCAGATCTTGATTTTGGAGAGTTGCAAGCCATGATTAGGTTTCAGGTGGAGTGGAACAGCTTGTTGTCAAAGAACAAAAGAAGCCTAGTGTTAATCGAACACAATCAAAATAGTAGCAATTGATGTTAGGTTTTCTGATATGGATGCTAATGACCTATTCATGAACCAGTCTCTATACTAAGGCTCTTGAAATGGAGAAGCCAAGTGCAAATAGTTCCAATGTAAAATCACCTTTCCTTTAATTCATTAATTCCCTTCTTTTCCAGTCCTTTACACAGATGTTTCTCTAAGAGTGAAATTACAAAAGAAGCTATAGGAAATTAAAAAGCTATTCCCCAGAGCAATTTTATTTAATATTCCAGTTCAGAAGGTAACAATTGCTTTAAAACAATGGACACAACACTCTACAGTGATTTTTGATGGCCTTTAAGGAAAGAGTAAATGAGATCTACCTGGACCATCAACTGATAAAGGTTATTCCATTGTCTGGCATTTAGTGGGCCTGATGCCTCACCAGACTTCACCAAGTTTCACTTTGTGCAGAAGAGCCTCCCTCCAGAATAGAGCTTTTGCAAAGCCTCCTGATATTCTGTTGATCTGTACGTTTTCTTCTTGGCCTAAGGACCTAAATATAGGTCAAACTATAAGCCAAGAAGGGAGAGACATCAGCTTATGGTGATGTAGGAGTGACCTCTCCCCTTTGCTTTCCAACATCTTTTGAGCCAGCCTCTGACCCCAGCAGTCCCATGCCTTGAGTTGCATGGCTGGCCCATGGTCTTGTGTGATCCAGGCTCCCCCAAGACCCAGCTGGGAAGTGCTTTGGCCAGCTATTGAGGAGTTTCAGCAATCATACTGAATAGGCCCACAATGTTCCTCTCATAGCCAGCTGGGGTGCTAAGGGCACAGTCCAGAGTGAGGGCAGTAAGGAGTGCCCTACCTGGGCTGCCCCAACTATTCTGAATCCAGAGCAGAAAGTTATGCTGCATCCAGAGAGTCAGGAATACTAGGCTGCCTTAACTGCTCCAGAGTATGCTCAGTAGGCACCAAGTCAGTGACACCTGGGGAGGGCTTGATCCTGAGGAGACCCCCCTCAGATCACACTGAACGAGGAACAGCTGTGGTGCCTGCCTTATAAGGATGCCAAGAAGTAACTGCAGCATGAGAATGCAGTACAGCAGTACCTCTAGTGAAGGTTGGATGCTTGGCGTGACCTGCTGTATCCACAGGTTAGTGGGCTGCCATAGTAGTGGCAACCTGATGTTGAGAGGCAGGGGTTGAAGATAGGCTGGCCACAATTTTTGGTCAACTCTGCCATTCTTACTCTGCCTTATCGTGGACCCTTATGGGTCTACTCATTACTATACTTGCTCCTGAGGAGGTATAACTATGAGGAACCGAAAGAAGGCATTTCTGTCCTGGAAACAGGTTCTGGATACAAACTGTTCTGCCCTAGGCAATGCTGAACATGCCCTCAACATGCCTCTCCAGAACTGCCTAGGTTGCCCCAGTTAGAGCAGCCCAGGTCCACCTGTCTTGGGGGAGCCTATGTTGCCTTAGGCTGCCCCAAGCCTTTTCTAGAATAACTAGGGTGGCCCATCTTGCAGTTGGGCCAGCCCAGTGATAAATAGGGCAGCCCAAGTGCACTTCTGGATTATGCCCTAAATTCACCAGTTGTGGCTTAGTGGTGGGGGCAATGGCCCAGCCCTACTCGGTTGGCTGCCTTGAAGGGAGAAACCAGGAGAGAATTTCAAACTGGACAGGAAACTGGTTCAGTGTTGCCAAGCCAGGAAGTTTGGTAATCCTAAACCTATACCTTCAGACCAGAACTACAAGGTTTCAGCAGTAGGTTACCCAATTCAGTTTATGGAATTACTAGAACCCAAGACTAATCTCCATCCCTTCTTGAGTTTGTGTCAAACATGTGACCTTATATTAGGTCTACATGTGTTTTGGCATTGTTTGAAAGTGAAATTAGTATGAAGTACAAATTACAAGTCTGGAGCACAGAAATAAAAAAATAACAAAAAGCCATGCCTTATTTCATCTGATCTTTGTTACACAAACATCCCCCAATAACAACAAGAGAGATTGTGAAAACTAGTCCTTGAATGCCCATACATTATTGGAAAAAGAAAAAGAAAGCAAAGGTGTGACAGAAGAAAAGAAACACTATAGCACTATCCAAAGTAAACAAATTATCCCATTCTGTTACATGTCTATTTTCAAATTTGCTCTTGCTAAGTTAAAACTGTCCATTAAGACATTTTAAAAGATATGCAGAGACAGAATCCTAAACAATTTAGGCCAACAGAACCCATCCATCTTCCCATTCCCGCTGTAACATGGGGAGTCTGGTGTGTTTAGGCATTGGTCTAACCTCCCAGGAGTGGTGCAGAGGTACCTTATAGCACTTGTGTAACCAGCCCAACCCAGAATGGGACCTAAATTGTTTAGGATTTTGCCCATTGACTCTCAGCCTCAGGTATATTATGAAAAATTTTATCCCATCTGGGTCATCCTCTGCCTCAAACGAAGTCTGGAATCCAAGCTATTGGATGTTAGATTACTCTGAAAAAAACAGTTCCTTGAATACCCAGAGAAAGAGTCAAAATGAACTTATGGATCACTGGCCAAGATCACTTTTAAAATTTTGGCCCTTCATGGGCCTTAAGGCTCATTGCATTTCATGTTGCACCTGGTACCATTGTGGCAGATTAGTCAAGCAAAAAGGTAATGAGGTTGTGAATGCTGTTGAATATATATAGTGAGAATGTGTCACTGGAGAATTTCTTCACATTCTCTCAAAAACTAGAGAGAATAAGAACTTATCTCTACTGGAGGAGTGTCCCCAAGAAGTTCACATTTTCTCTCTCTCTCTCTCTCTCTCTCTCTCTCTCTCTCTCTTCTCCCCACCCTCACACACACTCATTTGTAAATTTGTTTTTCCTTGCCCAAGCAAGTATTATTGTCAGTGTAATGCAGGCTGCCAACAAAATTCTAGAACTGATTATCAGCGCGTGACACAAATCTGCCAAATAATTTGGCACCACTTCCTTTCATTGGCAGCCTCTGCGGTAAAGACGCCCACCCTTGAAATGGGGTTGTTGAGGGTCAACTTCTGAGCACACTGGAATTTGGCAGTATTGCTGGCCACTGAAGCTTTTACAAAGCTGACACGCATTGGGTCTGGTGACATACACTATTTCTGACCGCTAGGATTTTTTAGACTCATTCCATTTTTCTTTCCCCTAACTCCCTCCCTCCCCCCCAAAAAAAATATAATAAAGTGTCTGTGAAATAAGGATGGTCTTTCACCCTTATCTTCAATTTTTTTTGCCTTTGTACCTGTCATAACCTTAACATGGGGGGTGTACTTTGTTGTAAATCTAATGACTGCTGATGAAGCAAGAATAAAAATTATAGTGCAATCAAGGGGTATGTGAAAGAAAATGGATTTTACAAGTGCATACTTTTAAGCAGTGGAGCCAGCCTGAAACATAAATAAAAGAAAGCCTTGGGGATTACACCTCTGACTTGAAACAGTCTTGTCTTGAAGCCCATTATGGAACAAATTTAGGGGCAGCTAAAGGAGACTTACTATGGCATAGTAGCCCTCTTACATAACTTTCATTCATTTCAGTAATGCTTCTAGCAGGAAAATTTCCCACCAAATCAGGACCATGGCTGACACTTGAACAAAACTCACAATAGTTCCCAAGAAGGTTCATTAAAAGGTAGAAAAAAGGATTTGAATATTTCCAGCAGTGCTAGAAATATGAACAAAGATGTATTGTGTATAAACAAGAAAACAAAGGAAACAAAAGGCAATAATTATAAATGAATTAGGCTGCAATCCTAACCACACTTTCCTGGGATCAAGTACCATTGAACACAGTGGGACTTACTTCTGAGTAGAAATGCTTAGGATTGCACTATTTGTCCGACTCTTTCACATCTAACCTCTGGTAAAGAGCCTCCCTTTTCTTCTGCAAATGTTGAAGTTGGTGGTAAGCTTTTTTGCCCACCTCTAAAGGTGAATGTTGTTGATGAGACAAATTTTGGAACTGAAAGCATATGATGTCATTTAGATCTTTGAAAGGTGATGATTTCATCGGTTTCGGTCTAGACTGTTGACACTCGCCTTAATAATAACTGGAGGGACAGGGAGGGAAAATGTTCTCACGGTGTCATAAAGCAAACTGCCTGAGAGAAAAGATTCTGGTAAATGCTCGATTCTCTGGCATCAGTTCGAGCTGTGTGGAGTACAGCAATTCTGTAAGAGAGCTGGCATTGCTGCCTAGGAAAAGAAATATTGGGTTCTTCTCGGTTGAAAATACCTACTTTAATTGCAGATCATTACAAAATCTGAACGGTGTTGTTTTTTATATAACAGGTCGAGTGCATATCATGATTTTAAATTCTGAAATGTGTTTCCAAATCTCCGTTCTCTAGTCACTTGTATATTAATTTCATGATAAAGGCTGCATGATACAATGCAAATGGGCATGTAAAAATGTAAGGCAGGAATTCTGCAAGAATAAAATGATTTGTCTGCAAAATAAATTATCAATTGGAAAATATGCTGCCATGAAAAAAAAATATTTCTAATTTTACCATTATTGTACTCTCCCTCCCAGTTTTTATATTTCTTTGATTGAAGGAGGGAAAATACTAATCTGTCTCATTAATACAAATAGTGTGCAATTTTGGAACTGGCTCTAATAATGATTATTAGTTGCTTTGTGGATTTTGTCATGCAGGTATTAACATGAGGTTGGGATTAGCAAGCCTTTAATTTTTTGTAATGCATTTGCCATTTAAAACAATAACAAATCCTCACCAAAAAGGGGGCAGCAGAAATGTAAAGCAAAATGCCTGTTAATGGTGATTTTATTTTTTGTTTTTCCTCTTGTCCCTTAGGCTGGCAGAAGCACACTGTGAAGATTGGCTAAAAGACAGTTCCACATGATCTAAGCTATTGTTAAAATGTACCATTATACCTTGGCAAAGCTGGGTCCGCTGGCATGCTTTTACAAGGGACCCATTGCCTCTTTGCGCCTTTCCACTTGTACCGTTCCCCTAAATCCGGGCAGGGGAAAAAAGGTGGATGTGTTCCATCCAGCATTTTCTTTCTTACAAAAGGAACATTTAAGCAGAAACACATACATCATGCCACAGCCATGCTTTGAATCCATCTCTTTTTTTCTGTCGAGGAGGAGAAAAACCTATATTGTAAAAGGATGCAAGCCTCTATGAAGTTCCCCTCCTGCTAACAGCTATCTGCCTGGCACAGGCCTGCTAGATCTCAGCTGGGACTTTGCTAAGGATCTCGCTTTCATGGGCAAACATAGCTTCACCTGCCCTCCAAATCCCTCTTCCCTCCTTCTTTTTCCAGCCTTCCCAGCTGAGCTATGTTAATCAGGTGGGGGACACAAGGTAACATTGAAGTAATTCAGCCAATTAGGCCCTGAATTGTTTGCATCCAACAGCATTTTGTATTTCTGCAAATGTGTGAAATGCAAAATGTGCCCTCCAGCAAAAACGACAGCAGCCATGTACTGGCGGCATGTCAACAGATCCTCGGAATGGCTGACGGCTGATACTGATGCATACATATGTTTGGGAGAGTGTGGACTTTTTAATGTGTGCGCATCTCTACCGAGAGAAGTCAGAGCTGGGGGTCTTGGTGGCAGATGGGCAAGGGTAACAGGGATTGGCTAATCCCAAATCTGCATTCTCTTCTTCACGTAGCAACTGGGGAAAGATGGAGCCAGCTGTCAAATGGAAGACTTTCATGGTCCCCTGCACACAACAGCTGCACAGGCCCTGCCTGCTTGGTTCTAAATTATTAAACATCTTTTTAGTTTGTTCCAGCTGCAGGCATCAGTGTGTTTATGCAGCCTTTGTGCATTTTACATATGATTCCTTCTCCCCTCCTCTCATCAAAATGCTGTTTGTAAAAGTCATTATCCCATCTGTGCCCCAGTTTGGCCAAACAGCCGAAGACAAATCCGATGCTATTCTCCTTCCAGGACAATTTGGGAACTGAAGATGATTGCGGTGACTTGAGACTTAAGGGGTTTGGTACTTTTTCTTGCTTTCGCTCTTCCACCTGTAAGTGGTGGTGTCATCTCAGCGGCTTAAGGGTATAGACGTGTAATAAGGATCTTTGCAAGTAAGATTTTTATCCTTGGCAGCAACACAACCAGAGAGAGAGAGAGAGAGAGAGAGAGAGAGAGAGAGAGAGAGCTTCTGCCTGTCTAGAAGGATTTTTTTAAGTGTTTCCATTGGGGAGGGGTAGTGAAGAGACCTGCTTTAAATAATCTCTCACTGCCAGCTAGTTTCCCTAAAGATTTCAACAACAATAATACTGTTATTATTTTCAGTCAACATGAATATTCACGGGCTCGGTATAAACCTTCCCTGCTTAAATGGGATAGTTCTGTGAGAGAGCCAGTGACTCCTAACTCCTGGACTGCAGCTAAAATGTGTCTGTGAGGTAATAATGTAATAAACATGCCACTGGCAGTACGAAAACATGACCTGATGTATTAATTATATTGCAGAACAAAAAAATGTCATGTTTGAACTGAGTGCTTCCTGCAGGATATTCTAGTTTCAGCCAGATTCCAGTGGAAAACAGGTCCTATTCCCTCTTGTGAATTAACCAAGTCAGTTGCTTTCCATGAATGCTGTTTTTATTAACCCTTCCATCGGAGGCAGCTTTTTTTCTGTACCAGTGAATTGACACTCAATGGATGGGTGCCCATTGAGTTTGTCACTTTTCCTGCCACCTATGAATTTTTCCCTTTTTTTCTGGCTGCCGCCTCAGCCTTTCTTTTGGCTAGAAAGGAAATGGAAGTTGTTGGTTGCATGGCACAATTCCTGCCAACCCTTGGCTGGATGGCTTGGCTAGCTAGAATGGCACTCTAATGCCCAGGAATTAAAACGAGTCCCCTCTGTAAATAATGCTAGGGCTGCCTTGGCAGTAAATTGGGTGCATGCCTGTCCGAAATTGCCCTCCAAATAACCTGGTGGTGTGTTTTTTTTCTAATTTAAAGTGTTGACTTCCTCTATATTTAATTTAGGAACTTCTGATTCAAGTTATACTGAATATATGAATAAAACAGAAGTTTGCTGTGGCTGCCAAAAATGATATAAATAAATCAGGCATTTAATTCAGAAGCCAAAATCATCAGGTTAATTGTTACTGGCGGAGCAAAAGTTTTTGGTCCTCTGTTTTCATGAGCAAAGCACTGAGTGAGATGATAAAACATGAAGCTCATCCCCATCAAGTTCAGAAATCTTTGGCAGTCTGAAATATGTGATGGAGATCATTAAAGGTATTGCCGCTGAGCGGTGTTGGGAACACCATACAAATGACTTGAGCTCGAGTTGTGAAAATTCACGTGTTTGCTGACTTGACATCTCTAGAGTCACAGGAGTGGGAACTCTGAAAAAACACTTGAGTATGGATAGCCTTACTCAATTCTTTTATTTGAGTCAGCAAGTTAAATCGCAATAAATTCAGTCGCTAAGAATTTTTCAGGCCATTGCAACAACTTTGAAATGGGCTGTGAGTAGAGTGAAAAAGTTACATTTTTATTTGCAGTCTGAAAAAAAATTGGCAGATTTCATGATGCTGCACTACCTATTCCAGATTCTGGAAAATGTATCAGTTTTACTTTGCACAGAACCTAAGTGAGGCTGGTTCTCTCTGCATCAATTAGTCAGAGGTAGCTAGCATGCACTGCATCCATTGGCCAGAGGGTGTATCTCTGGGAGAGGGAGGGAGGGGATGAGATAGAGTATGCTTGCATGGTATATCCAATGGATAAAGGTGCCTCTGGGAGGGAGGTGGTGAGAGTGCACATTGGGAAACAAGGAACACAACATCAAGACAACATTCATTCACTCAGGGTGCAATCCAGAGTAACTACGGGGAGTCCTTGCTCCGGTGTAAGAACAATTTACTCTGGATTGCAATTTGAATTTCCCATAGGTTTTCACAAGATGGTGCAATAACTATGGGTACACGTAATGTCTCTTACGTGCTCCCGTAGTTGCTCTGGATTGCAGGGTCAGTCCGGTACATCATTGCTTTTTGCTTTTTCAGAACCCTTGCCCTATGCTATCTTGCCTGCCAGTTCCTTACATTAGCTTTACCTTAGACCCATCACTGAGTCCTAGCCCAGATGACTGCAGCAATAGCCATTATGATACTGCTGCAGCTCCTATTCATTGGAAGCATAGGATTGGGCCCTGTAGATAAGTGATTCTGTAATTTGTGAATTCATCTTCTGGCTTACTTTTGAGGACCACCACATTCTTACACATTACATCTGTGGCATGGGAAAACTCTTGAAAGGCATCTGAATAAAAAGTTATCTCCTTCTGAACTTTTGCAGTGTGTAAGATAGCGTGTAACCACCTCTAAAGGACTGCCACAGGAGACAGTGCAAAAGCCCATGCACAACAGTGGGGCAAAGAAGGCCCACCAAAAGAAGTGAGTCAACAGAGTGGATGAAATGAGGCAAGGATAGTGGAAAGAGATGGAACAGTGGAGGGGGAGGGAGTGGCACCCAGCTTAGGCAATGGGTTCCACATATGGTGCCAGCTGCCATACCACTTCTGTCTCCTTGGAATTTCACTAGCTAAAGAATCAGCATATCCTGACATTTTCCTTTCTTAAAAAATAATAATAAAAGTGATTCAGCCCGGTGGTCCACTTTTTGGAATGACAATTTGTCAGGATACCAGAAAGAAAGTCATTGACCTAGAAGTGATGTCACTGCTGGATATTATCAATCAGGAAAATTTTTCCCCACATTACAAAATCAAATGAGCAAATATCAATCACATAACCAAATATAATAAATCAATTCATTGGCATCCTTCAGTCTCAAAAGACTATGTTATCGTGCTCAGAGATGGATGTCCTAAAACAGTGTCTTTTATGACTGAACAGGCCAATTCGAGAGTGACAATCCCTTCCACACTGAGGGCAGATACAGTCAGTCCCCTGCCCAGCCCCCAGATTTCGCTGTTTCTGGATCTGCCTCTTTTTCTCAGCCTGCTGAATGAGTGTCTCTTCAAACTGAAGAAGGCCATGCTGGGTCTTTTGCCTCCACGCTGAACGATCAGAGGTCAGGGTTTCCCAGTTATTTATGTCCATTCCCATGGCCTTTAGATCCCTCTTGCAGATGTCCTTATATTGCAGCTGTGGTCTCCCTCTAGGGCGCTTTCCCTGTGCTAGTTCTCCATACAGGAGGTCTTTTGGAATCCAACCATCGGCCATTATCACGAAATGTCCAAGCCAGCATAGACGTCGTAATAAATCAATTATTTCAAAATCAATTACAATAATTATAATAAGAAAAAATTTAATATATAGAAGAACCTTCCTAACCCTGCCAAGGAATTTCTGATCAGTCATTTAAAAAAAATTCTCCAATATCCCAAAGACTGTGGTCTTCAGCACACTTACCTGGGAGCAGGTCCCATTGATTATGATACATAATGTTTATATATGTTCATAGTCACCTGTTAAAAGTGCATATCTGTAACATTCAGTGTTGGAAAATTGACTCGGATGACTCAGACTCAAGAAATGAAAATGCATAGCTTTCACTGACTCAGTGACTTGTGAGCTGCATGAATGCAAAACTTTTAAAAACACTTGAATCAGAGGCCCAGCACCCATCCCCACACCCACAGACTCAGATCTGTGTGCGTTGGTGAAGAAGGGTGCGTGAATACTTTTTTGAAGTAAAACTTGTGGCGAAAAATATGTTGGGCTATCTTTCAGACCAAGAGAGACAAAAACTGCTTTGTAAACTTTTTGTTGAAAAGCAGTATACAAATACTGTTGGTTGGTTGGTTGGTTGGTTGGTTGGTTGGTTGGTTGGTTGGTTGGTTGGTTGGTTGGTTGATTGATTGATTGATTGATTGATTGATTGATTGATTGATTAATTGATTGATTGATTGATTGATTGATAGTTGTAGGGTGTTCCAGGAAATGGTTAATGAACTGGGCAAAAAAGGGTTAATGCTTTCTTTCTCAGCCTGAATTGGAAGGGGAGGTAGGCTTTTTTGCCATCTCTGATAGTTAAGAACCAACGATCATTGGAAAAGATATGGGCATTCTGATATTTTCATTGGTCTTGAGGGACATGAGTAATAGCCAAGAGGGTTTTTGCCTTTTGATTGGCTTGGGAAGCCCAAGGAAGGAAAGGAGACAGGAAAGGGCAAAGGATATTCATCGAATCATGCTTCCACGACATGAACATGCTTCACTGAATGACCAGTTGGAATGGCACTACTTCTGAGTAAAGCTGCCATTGATTGGGTCATTCTGGTAGGTCTCACTCCTGCTGATCGTGACCCTCCTCCCTGTTGCTGCTTCTGTCCCTGTTCTCTTGCTGTCCTTTCTACACCTCCCATCCTGTTTACAGATGGGACGGGAAAGCAGAAAAGTGGTTAAAGTGAGTTCTCTCTCTCTCTCTCTCTCTCTCTCTCTCTCTCTCTCTCTCACACACACACACACACACACACACACACACACACAGAGAGAGAGAGAGAGAGAGAGAGAGAGAGAGAGAGAGAGAGAGAGAAAGAGCTGAGCAGCAGCTCCTTTTGCTGATAGACTTTTTAAAAAAGGGAACTCAACTTCAGTCCTTAAGAGTCGTGAAGGGATGACTTGGCAACTTGGAAAATATTATTATGACCTTTTTATGAGGCAACAGTTGTAGGGTCACAGTGACTCTAGGCAGCTCGAGTCAAGCCATGCTAGATTTTCCCATTTCTAATAACATTTCCTAAAATAAAATCAGAAACCATGACAGGATCAAGTCTAATATAACATAGATAGATCATATTTATCTAATTTATTATATTAGCTAATATATTATAACAAAACATACATTGTTATGAATTGGGATCCACCTGGAATTGGCTCATGCCCCCCACCTAGTGTGTCCCTTCGCAGAATTTGAGAAGCACAGCTCTAAACAAAAAAAAATTCATTCTTGAAACCAGGAGAAAGGTTCAAACAGTTCAAACCTGTGATGATTTTTGAGCAAAATATCATTTTTCTTAATAAATCACTTCTTGAGAGAAATAGGAAAGATGGCTTATTTTGGTAACAGTTGCTTCTTTTATCGTTTCCAGTGCTTTGTGCCCCAGAAACTAGGAGGCGTCTTGAGCTGTTTGTGTGTAATATTTTGATTGGCTTTAAAAATTCACTTATATGGCAGTGTTAAGTTCTAAAATGCCCTAATGGAACCCTAAGCATCTCCTTGACTTCGCTTACTTTAACTGCAGATGGTAAAAGGTTTCCTTTATTGTGCAGCCCCAGAGGATGGTGGGAAACCAACGTTTCCATTAATGTAAATTCTAGCCTCAGCTAATTTTGATGACAGTGACTTCTCTTCTTTATGAGGTGCATAATGAGCCGGACCACAGTCTTGCCAAAAGCCATGACAAGCTCCAAGCATGCCCAGGTGGCCTCCGCTGCTTTCTGTACCCAAGGTTTAAATGCAGACTGCCTCCAGTCAGACTACATGAAGAACCACACTCTGGAATAGACAAATGGCTCTTTTGTTTTACATTCTTTTTTAATTAGCCTCTTTTTTAATGACCTGAGTTAATATGTGTCAAAAGGTGCAAAACGCAGCATGACTTCAGTTTTGAAAGAGCGTGTTTGCCTTTAATCTCGTAAGTAATGCACGTGCCCTAGCAGTAACAGCAATTACATCGCTTTTTATATATTGTGGGTTTCTTGCCGTCTGATCAGACGCTTAAATGGACAGGAAGCTGTCTATATATACCCAGGTTTAACTGAACTATCTATTTTACACTGATTTTGTGTTTATTATCATTGTAAGGCTGCAATTCTAAGCATACTGTATTTACTGGACATACTTACCACCAGCACTGACTTTTGAGTAAACATATAGAAAGTTTCCAAGATCAGGCAGATTTTTACTATCAAAGATTCAGGGTGCAATCCTAACCAATTTAGGTCGGCATAATTCACTTGTCTCCCTGCTACCATGGAGCACAATCCTAACCATGGTGCTCCCGTTGTAAGTAAGCCCCATTAGGATTGCAGCATTAGTGGTGTGGAGATGTTAGTGCATGTCTGTGCACTGGCCTAACCCTCCACCCCAAAGAGTGTCAAATACGGCACTTTTATGACACCCCCAAGTGAACGCAGGACTTGTGCTGGGATTTACGCTAGCCTAACTTGAGGTAAGGATTGCAGCCTTACATGAATTATTTTTCTTGTTACTGTTGTTAAATGTCATTATAATTATAACTTAATTATCTACAATTTTACCCACAATTTTATCTCAACATGAATGAGATTGGCCCTTTAAATTAAACATCCAACAGTTTCAGCTGAAAGGCAAACCTCTCCATGAATACAAAGTCATAATCACTCCCCAATTTCCTTGCATTCAGTTCCAGGAGGAGGAAAGCATTTGAAACAAAGCTGTTTTAAGCCTTGGAAAAGGAAATTTATTCACTGCCTGCTTCCTTACCTTGGTAAACAATTAGTTTTGTTGAACATGAAAATTAATATCCACTGAGCTTCTTGGAATAAAACCACACTGATGCATACAGTTGGTTCAACCTGAACTGTTGTTATTGTAGATAAGTTGCATCAGAAAGGAAATGGAGGGGAACTCTTGAGTTCTTTATCTGAATATCATGATGACTGTAGGATTTGAATGTATTTTTCAAACCATGAGGACAGTGTATTATGTATTTCATAAAATGACTGAAAGTAGTCTGGCAGCACAATCCAGAGCAACTAATCTGTCCACATAAGAGCCCTTGGGTTGCCCTATCTGTCACTAGGGTGGAACAACTGCAAGATGCTCCAGCCCAGTTACTCTGGAAGAGGCTTAGGGCAGAGCAAGGCAACATAGGGTGCCCTAAGAGAGGTGGACCTGCTCTGCCCTAACTGGGGCAGCCTAAGCAGCTCAGGAGAGGCAAGTTGAGGGCATGTTTAGCATTGCCTAGGGCAGAGCAGTTACTCTGTATCCAGAGCCTGTTTCCAAGGCAGAAATGCCCTCTTCCTCAGAAATATACCACCTCAGGAGCAGGTATAGTAATGAGTAGACCCATAGGGGTCCATGATAAGGCCCGAATGGCAGTGTTGACCAAAAATCTGAGTTCTTGACCAGCCTAGCTGCAACCCCTGCCTCTCAACCTCAGGATATGGAACAAACTACGGCTGCCCACAAACCTCAGGAAACAGCAGGCCACTCCAAGAAGCCCCTTGTATTCACTGTAGAATGTACTGGCATCTCATCAGGGACTCCTTATAAGGCAGGCTCCCAGTGGTGTCACCAGACTGGTGCAGCTGGTGCGGGCCGCATTGGGTGACGTGCTCTGTATGGGGTGATGCACCGGAGGAGCTTGACAGTCCTTTGGCAGGCTCCAGGCGTCAGCGTGCCCATTCAGGCCTGCTCCAAGGCGGAGCAGCAGCCAGAAGCTGCCACTTGTCCTCAGAGCTGGCACAAACGACCAGATGAGGTGCACTGCGCAGAAACATACTGAGCATGTTGAACAGCTTCAGAATCATAGAATCATAGAATCATAGAGTTGGAAGGGACCTAGTAGGTCATCTAGTCCAACCCCCTGCCTGCAGCAGGAATTCCCCCTAGGGCATCCCCAACAGGTGCTCATCGAGCCTCTGCTTGAAGATCCCCAGTGAGGGAGAGTCCACCACCTCCCTTGGCAATCTGTTCCACTGCCGAACCGCCCTCACCGTCAGGAATTTTTTCTGGATTTCCAGCCGGAATCTCCTTTCTTTCTTCCTTAGAGCGGAGGAAGTCTGCTCCTCTGCACAGCCATTCGGCCTCACTCAGGAGGTGGAGCAGCAGCCAAATGGCTTCAGAAAGAGTACTGCACAGGCACCAACTCTGATGCCTGCACAGTCTCCTCTGAAGCTGAAATTCTTCAGAAAAGTACTGTGCAGGTGTCAGAGATGGTGCCTGCGCAGTACTCTTTCTGAAGCCAGTTGGCTTCAGAAACAACTGCACAGGCACCAACTTTGGCAACTGCGCAGTCCAGGTAGGGGGTGCACGCATCCCAGGGGTGATGCACAGACTTCCGCACCGGGTGATGCGCAGAGTCTTGTCACAACTGTAGTCACCACAGCTGTTCCTTGTTCAGTGTGATCTGAGGGGTGCCTCCTCAGGAGCAAGTCCTCCCCATGTGTCAATTACTTAGCATGCTCTGGAGCAGATAGGGCAGCTCAAGCTTCCTCACTCTCTGGATGCAGCATAACATTCTGCTCTGGATACAGGTTAGGAGAGAGCAGTTAGGGCAGAGCAGGCTGAACTTGCTCTGGATTGTGCCCTACATATTTATCTTATGTGAATCATATTAGAAAATAATAATGCATTTTGGGAAGGGCATAGCTATGGGTTCTATTACTCTCTGTTTTATTTTAGTCATTGGAAGCCTTATGTAACATTCCATATATGGACAAACCACCCTGTGAAGGTTGGGGATTTTTTGCCCCTGAAGTGCTTTGAGGACCATCACACAGTAAGCAGGCCTCTGTCAGTCTTGAAAGACTATGGTATCGTGCTCAGCGCTGCACACACAGCATGCGAAGCACGAAAGCCTGGGTTGGATTGTTATGGAGGATAGGCTGTTACCCAAGCAGCAAATCCCCCGTCTCCACACCACTGAATTTGTCCAATGGAAAGGCTGACCCAATATGATTGGATCCAGCTGGCGTCGCAGAGCTGGGCTTAGGACAGGAGCTCACCCTGTCTTGTGGGGCCGACCCGGGTCTCGAACCCTGGCCTGCTGGTTAATAGGCACAGTGTCTTAACCTCTTGTGCCACCCACAGCCCATCACACAGTAACTCCCCCCAAAAAATTAGTTTATGCAAAGGTATGGGATTCTTTTCAGGATTTGTTAAACATATGTATTTCCATGATGCTGATCATGGCCACCTGCTGTGATCTCTTAAATAGGTGATCTCATTTCCATATGTGCATATGTAACTTAAGTCCTGAGTTCTCTAGGCTGTCCTTGAAAGGACTGCCAAGCAATTGAAAGGCACATATTCTATTAGAATAAACATATTTCAGCAAAATCATCACTCCCAGCCCCAGGAGCAACACCATCAAGAAGAAAAAATGCAGAGCTGTGTTAAATTCCAGAAAACTTCCTGTATTTACCAGAATACAACGAAGCATCTTATATTATATTTATATACATGCTTATGAAGCTGGAAAGCTCTCCAGATTTTATCTTTGATTTGATTTGAAATTAAGGCATAAATGCTTATACACTTGCCTGAATAAAGTGCTGTGAATGAGGCTTATCTGTCCATCTCTTTACAGAGTAGCAGCTCTGCATTCTGAACCTTCAGTGCCCCAGCTATTTCAGTTCTGGGCTTCACTTTAGGGGACACTGCCAATGCTGCTGAATTGTGCCAAATTATGTGTTGATTTTGTAATGTGGACTAATTTCCACCCGAGAGTAGGATGAGACTCCCAAAATAGTTTTCACTTTTGACTCTGAATCGGCTGGGAACTAAAACTCAGCAGCCAACAAAACAAAACCAAACAAAATCTCTACCTCGAACCATTGGAGAAGTTCCAGTCTGGATTCAGAAACAGGCTCTGTGGCTCACCTCCCATCTCTCCTTGTAACTAATGGCAGCCCTTAGATCCAGAGGTGAAAAGCCAGCAGACTAATTCATTGAGTCACCTGGCCTCTTTAAAATATTGATTGGTTCCTGCAGTTAACCAAGAGAAAATTGTCTACATACTGGATTTCATCTCTACGGGAGCCTATAGCTTGTACAGTAACGAACACAGACATTTTTCAATAACTTCAAGGCTTTGGGCATGAATACACACACACATGCATGGCGCACACACATACACACACACGATCACACACTTGTATGTGTACAACAGAAAATAATGAAGTAGCTTTATTACTGAACATCAGTCAGCATGTCACGTGCTATGGTGCAAACAAAAGACTGATGACATTTCAGATCTCAGAGCAGTAAGCACTATGTGAAGCCAAAGTCTTGTAGGAAATGTTCAAGGAACAATAAAAGGCACTCCAGCAGAGGAAAGGTCTCCTTTTACAGTACCAAAAATTATTCTGGGCACATTTCTAGACGGACATGGGTAGATTGTGAGGATTTGAAGATGCTGCTGTCTCATTTTTGTTTTGTTTATTGTCAAGTCATATGAGGAAATGTCAGATAGTGCAGCCTTATGCAGGTCTACTCAGAAGTAAGCCTTATTGAGTTAAATGGACAAATCTTCTAAGTAAGTGGATATAGGATCACAATCCAAAATAAACAAAGCAGACTGTGACAGTAGTCTAATGAGTGACCAATTTAAGACCAAGGGTTAATAATTGGATTTGTATAGGGCTTTCTGAGAATGCCAATCATTTCATATAAGTTAAACCTTGGGTTGAGAGTAACTTGGATTGAAAGTGTTTTGCAAAATATTTCTAATAAATTTTGACTTGATATGTACGTGATGTCTTGATAAACAAGCAGAAAAATAGTCCCAGCTGGTATACAGCCAGTTTTGTCACTTTGTCAGCACCTGCTCGACTTCTGCTGAGAGACCAGCCTATGCATGTCTACTCTGAAGTAAGCTTATCACAATCATTGGGGCTCAGTCCTATCCAAGGAAGGCAATGGAAGGAACCTGAGAGACCTCGCCTTAAATGTCCACACTAAAGTAAGCCCTATTATAATCAGTGGGACTCACTCCTGTGTAAGGGGGCAGATTGCACCCTGAGAGACTCATGTGCATTTCAATTTGTTTTATTTTTCTATATATTTTGTATTAACTTTATTATTTTGTATTATATTACAATATTTTAATAATTTTTATATGGATGTTTTTGGGTTGTGGAAAGTATAATTTTTAATTTTCCATAGGTTTCTTATGGGAAAATTTGCTTTATTATACAAGGGTTCTATTAAAGAAGAGTTTTGGATTACAAGCATGCTTCTGGAACAAATTATGTTCGTAAACAATGGTGGGCTTCAGGAGGTTCTCACAGGTTCTATAGAACCCTTTGATAATGAGCGCCTGGTTCTGAGAACAGGTAACTAATGGGACATTGAACCTGTTGTTCTAAGGACATAGAACTTGTTAATTTATTTGAATCCCACCACTGTAAATCAAGGTACCACTATACTTATCACTGTATTCCTTACATTTTGTAAGATAAGCATCATTATCTCCTCACTGCAACTTGGACTTAAGCAAACAGGGATTGACTTTCCTGAGGCCACTTAATGAGTTTTTGGCAGAAGCAAGATTTGAACCAGTGATGTCCTAGTTCACAGCACAGTCTCTGAGCCACTGTGCTATGCCAGCTCTCAGTGTTACTTAGCATGAATGAAAGTTGGCCAAGATGTGGTCCAGCTAGCTATTTTTATTGCCAGAGAGCCTGCTAAAATGAAGTGAAGTGGGCCATTGATGCATTTGCACAGCTGTCTCCTGCTCAAGAACACTAATCTCCCAGTGCTCACTGACAGCCTCTTAATAAGATCAGAAGAAGAGTCCTGCTGGATCAGGTCTATGTAGTCAAGCATCCAATGTCCCATAGTGGTCAAACAGATACCTCCAAGAAATGTGGTAGCAAGGCATGAAAGTAAAAGATCTGCACACAACAACAACTGGTAGTCTGTGGCCAACTGCATTTGAAGATGGAGATTCCATCTAACCAGCCTGACTAATTGATAGATCTGTCCGACATGGATTTATCTAATCCCCTTTTAATAAGAAATAGTTTGCCATTTATACTTCTGTTCTATTGGAGGACAAGATATAGTATACCTATCACCTAGTTATTTTCTAACCAGGGTACCCTCTATATTTCTTCCTTCTTTATTTATTTCTTTAGTTAGATCTCTGTCAGAGTATAACTAGGGCAAGAACAAAACAATAATCTGTGTTAGTTCTCAATTTCCACACAAAATTTACCATTGCCTGTTCCAGGTATAACAAAAGCAAAACAATCTTGTCTCTCATATACTCTTATATGTAAATTTATTCTAAATTTGAAATGTAAATTATATTTCTGGCCAGAACTGCACTTGGGCTACCCTATCTATCACGGGGCCACCCCAGTTATACCAGAAAGGCTTGGGGCAGCATTAGAGCACAGTCCTAACCATGACTACTCAAAAGTAAGCCCCATTGTGTTCAATGGGTCTTACTCCCAGGAAAGTGTCTTTAGGATTGCAGCCTAAGTCAACTTACAGCCCAATCCAGAGCAACCAATCTGTCCACATAAGAGCCCTTAGGTTGCCCTATCTAACACTAGGTTGGAGCAACTGCAAGATGCTCCAGCCCAGTTACTCTGAAGGAGGCTTAGGGCAGAGCAAGGCAAGATAGGGTGCCCTAAGAGAGGTGGACCTGCTCTGCCCTAACTGGGGCAGCCTAAGCAGCTCAGGAGAGGCAAGTTGAGGGCATGTTTAGCATTGCCTAGGGCAGAGCAGTTACTCTGTATCCAAAGCCTGTTTCCAAGGCAGAAATGCCCTCTTCCAGCCCTCAGAGTTATACCACCTCAGGAGCAGGTATAGTAATGAGTAGACCCATAGGGGTCCATGATAAGGCCCGAGTAAGATGGCAGTGTTGACCAAAAATCTGAGTTCTTGGCCATCCTAGCTGCAACCCCTTCCTCTCAACCTCAGGATATGGAACAAACTACGGCTGCCCACAAACCTCAGGATACAGCAGGCCACTCCAAGAAGCCCCTTGTATTCACTGTAGAATGTACTGGCATCTCATCAGGGACTCCTTATAAGGCAGGCTCCCAGTGGTGTCACCAGACTGGTGCAGCTGGTGTGGGCTGCATTGGGGATGCGCTCCGTATGGGGTGATGTGCCGGAGGAGTTTGACTGTCCTTTGGCAGGCCCCGGGTGTCAGCACACCCATTCAGGCCTGCTCCAAGGCGGAGAATCAGCCAGAAGCTGACACTTGTCTGAGGAGCTGGCCTGAACGGCCATCTGAGGTGCACTGCGCAGAAACACACTGAGCATGCCGAACAGCTTCAGAGGAGACTTCCTTAGAGCAGAGAAAGTCCGCGCCTCTGCACAGCCATTCGGCCTCACTCAGGAGGCAGAGCGGCAGCCGAATGGCTTCAGAAAGAGTACTGCACAGGCACCAACTCTGACGCCTGCACAGTCTCCCCCGAAGCCAAAAGGCTTCAGAAAAGTACTGCGCAGGTGTCAGAGATGGTGCCTGCGCAGTACTCTTTCTGAAGCCAGTTGGCTTCAGAAACAACTGCGCAGGCGCCAACTTTGGTGACTGTGCAGTCCAGGTGGGAGGGGGGCGCACATCCCAGGGATGACGCACAGACTTCCACACCAGGTGATGTGCAGAGTCTTGTCACCACTGTAGGCACCACTGCTGTTCCTTGTTCAGTGTGATCTGAGGGGTGTCTCCTCAGGAGCAAGTCTTCCCCTTGTGTCAATTACTTAGCATGCTCTGGAGCAGTTAGGGCAGCCCAGGCTTCCTGACTCTCTGGATTCAGAATAACTTTCTGCTCTGGATACAGAATAGTTAGGAGAGTGCAGTTAGGTCAGAGCAGGCTGAATTTGCTCTGGATTGCAGCCATAGGCTGCTACTGTAATTCTCTTAATGTGAGTTAGGGTGATATAGCAGTTAGGGAGATGAACTTAGACCTGGAAGATCCAGGGTCAATTCCTCTCTCAGATGTGAAGCTTCCTGGGTGATCTTGGCGCTATCATTCTCAGCCTCACCTACCTCACAGGGTTTTTGTGAGGGTAGAAGTTTTGTAAGCCGTCTCAGGCATTTGCTTCAGAAAAAGCAAAATATAAATAGTAAATATGCATCAGATATAAGGAATTCTGCTCATACTAGTTACATATGGGCTCTTCTATTTGTTGTTTTTGGAAGTTCATAAGCAGTTTCAAAATCTGTCAGATTTTCATTATATTCTACATTTAAATGAATTTTAAAACAAAATAAGGCATGTAAATGTGCCAATTGTATGTGTGTATTATTTTAAAATTAACCTATTTTCTATAAAACCAAATATTCCTAATTTGTGTCATTAAGCAGAAAAGTATACTACAATAATAAAATTATCAACCAAGTGTTTGACAAGCAGTCATGTGCTTGTAAATGAAATTTATTTAGGTGCCACTCAAAACACTGTAATTAAGAGGTACAGAATGCATTACCAGATGGTTCTTGTTCAGTATCTATTTCCTTTGGAGAACAAGGTGATTAGGAATATGCACTAACTTGTAATTGAGACCTGCAATACCCTAACGGCTTGATTCTCCTCCCATTTTAAGTGAACACAGCAAGTGACCTAAATAGAAATTTCTCTTCAAACTACAACAAAAGTTTGGACAAATAGGACTGTTGTTTATATGTGTCTTACTGGAATGGGGTTTGGTGACAATGCTGGGATTCCAGCAAAATTTTTCAGGATTCCTCAACCCTTTTTCAGAGAAACTACACACACACACAAATGAAACAGATGTGTTTTGTATGCCCATAGATGTATTCCATATGCACCATGAGCCCATGAAGAACATTTTAAAATTTTAAGACACTGAGGAATATGGAGAGGGGTAGGCAATTTTCTCCTGACATAAGAGAGCCTCTATGAAAAGTGTAGGCTCATGAACTCTCATCAACACCACCTGATGGTTTTCAAACTACAGTACATCAAGCAAATCTTAAAGCAGAATTCTAGGTTACATGCAGTGATGGGTTTCAAAGAAATTAACAACCAGTTCTATGCCCATCTGGCAGCCACTTTTAAATGGCTATTTTTAAACTTTATATGTCCTATCTCTCATTAACAACCGGTTTTATAGAGTAGGTGCAAACCTGCTGGAGCCCACCACTGGTTACGTGGAAAAGTGCTTAGGAGCATCCTATCTAAAGACTACTTATGGCATCCCAAATGTACTGTCTTTGCAAAGAGAGCAAAGAACAATCAGTCCTCATCCAGACCCCGGCCAGCTTCAAACAGCATTTCCACAGCCTTCCCAGAATGAACTGGCAAGCAGAAAAATTGCTGATGTTATCCATATATTGATGACTTCCCACTAGAAATCCCTGTATGATTTCCCTGAACTGCTTCATATAACAGAAACATGGAGTATCTTAATTTTAAGGATGAACTATCCAGACATAATACAAAGTTTAATGAAGCCATCAGGTCAATGTGTTGACCTAAAATATGTGATATTTGAAAGGGCTTTAGTGTTATGAATTGTTAGAAAAGCAACTGAAAATCAAACAGGAAGTATCATAATGCCATTACATAAATCTAGATATGGCCACTTTGATATCTTAAAAATGGACACAATAAAACTAAATAAGTTGGCTTTGAGTGATTTTGGCTGCAAGCCAAACATCCAGTTAGGTCAGGCTGGTCATATGACTGGAAATGCCCGTACCCCCCAGGAAAAAAGGGAGGCTAAATGGAAAGGGAGGAAAAACCCTCTCCAGAATTCCAGAATTCCAAAGCATTTCTGGGCCATCTGGATCTTTAAAAATTTTTGCCCACTCTGGCCTTCCTGGAGCAGAGAAACCAAGAAACCGTATCAGGAGGAGGTCCCTCTCCTGCCTCCTGGTTGGCCAGCAGGCCACCAGCCTCATACAGGAGGGCCTGCCCACCTGCTTGACTCTCCAGCCCTCACCGCATTTCCAACCATGCACCTGGGGAGGGGACCATGCTGCAGCAGCGAATGGGCTGTTTGCAGCCATAGCAGATACTTTGCATAGAAGTAAACCTCCATATAGAAGCCAGCATGGTGAGCACTGCTCTTAAGGGCCTTCTCACCTACCACTCTTTCTGATGGGGCCACTCTTGAAGCAGTCACTACCTGACCTGGAAGTCTCACTGCAGCAAATTGCAGGTAGGTTCACCACCACCCTCCTACCCCCCATACATATCTATCTACAGTATTTAATGACCACAGAGGAGCAGGTGGTGCAAGGATCACGTGGAATTGGACTCTGCACCTCCTAATACTGGTCCTTTGAAGAAGGCATAGAAAATGGTAATCTGGGTGTCTGAAGTGTGTGTGTGTATAGTTGAAACACCCTAATAAGGATGCATTAAATATGAATTCAATATTTTGCAATTTTTAATTCAGAAAAAGATGTCTAAAGAAGGCATGTGCAAAGAAGTTCAGAAAATAAGTAACAGCAGCCAAACCAGAAGAGTCAGAATAGTTCCCTTCATATACAGAAAGTTGGGGACAGCCGTAACAGCTGATTGACTGCAGCAGATTCAGAAGAAACAAGAGGAAGTACTTCATCAGGAAATAGGTAATTAACTTGGGAAATTCATTGCCAAAAGTTGTGGGGATGCTTGCCAGCTTCTATTTCACAGGCCACAGAGAATTGTAATGTCACCACACACCTATGACCTGTCAGTGCATAGAAAGAGATGCTTGCTATTCCTTAAAATATTACCCCTTAGTGATTTGGCTATATCAGCTCACCACACAGCTCACCATATCAGAATCCACCCACAAAAACAATCAAACAGGTTTTCACATGTCTGCCATAGATGAAACCCTTCTCAGCATGTTTACATCTGGCAAAGCACTAACAAGCAAGTATTTGTCAGCAGATGTGCCTGCTTTGTGCAGCGCAGTGTGCGTAGTTTAGTGCCAGTGGAAAAGCATGACTGATATTTTGCTTTTATCAGCTGCTTCTGTGTTTAAATAGTTAAAAGGCAGCAGTCAGCAAGAAAAAGGATCTTTTTGTCTCAGCTACAACCCAGAGGCCTCACTATCCCCTTGAACATCAATGAGTTAGGCAAAAGAGATCTTTCAAAGACATGAAAGCACCACTACAAGTCAAAGTGTGAGTTATTCGTCCTTTTTTTCTTTTCTTGCATAAACTGCTAATAATCATTTAGCTTTATGATGTCACAAAAACATTTTTTCCTTTCTAAGTTTTGTATTATTTCAAAACAAGAGTAAACAGTTCCCAAACAGAACTTTAAACAAACATAAACAAGGAAGAAAGGGAACGATATTACACATATAGTAAATAGATTCTACTGACCTTTTAAAAAACACTGGTTTAAAACATTGCTAGGATCTGCTGGAGTCATGGCACCAAATAATGAGTCGGTGAGCAAGTCTCCCTGCCCCCCGGACTGGATTCTTTCAATTAATCAATCAATTTCCAAGAAAGACAAGATGGCAATGTGAAAACATCATCATCATCATCATCATCATCATCATAAGCAAGCATGCACACACACATATACTCACAAAGCCGAGTCATCAGGTCATAGGCCCAAAACCACATCTCCATGAATCAAGACTATTTGAATCATAACTCTTTTCCATTCATGGTTCTGAGTCATGAGTCAGTTCCTGAGTCACTGAAATGTGTGACTTTGACTCTCCACATGTCCCAATGTTTTCATGACTCAAGTCATGACTACATGTAGATGTAGATGTAGATGAGATGTACCCATCCCTGTGTTCTGATAAGATAGAAGAAATCCTGCAAAGTGAAGTAACCCTACAATCCTGAGTAACTACGGGAGCACGTAAGAGACATTACGTGTACCTGTAGTTACTGCACCACCTAGTGAAAACCTATGGGAAATTCATATTGCAATCCAGAGCAAATTGTTCTTACACCAGAGCAAGGACTCCCCGTAGTTACTCTGGATTGCGCCCTAAATCCCACTGGGTTCAGTGGGGCTGAATGTGTGCATTCAGTGTACATCAGATTCTATTATATTGTATTTCTCTGCATTTACCTGAGAGTTCATGAATGTATGTTATCATGTTATATACATTCATGAATGTATGTTATATCATATCATAATCCTGCTACTTACTGTGAATGCCCTGCAAAGCAGCAACAGTTGTGAACAAAGCACACACAACTTTTGTTCAGCTTTTCTGAACACAAAAATGCAGTAATGAGGAAAGTGTCACCAGATAGATTTGAGCTTGCCTTAAAGCTGTTTGGAAAGATCTGTCTCAAGCTAATACAAGAATTGAAAAAGATGGCTAATCATATCCTAAAGAAGCCTTTCAGATTTGAAATGTGCTAACTGCATTATACTCATTGCACCAATTCAGGTCTCCTCCTCTTCCTCATTCCAACTGGAGAGATTCTGGTGCATCTCTCCAGTCTTTATTCTGTACAAATATTGCAAGTCCACATGTGTTGACAAGTGAAGGCAGCCACACTGCAGCAGCTCTATGCAAAAGGGGAGACTTTATCATATCAATTCAGGGGAGACTTTTCCATGGTTGTAATTCTCTAGTTTCGGGACTGAGGAGTGAATACACAGGAGGGTTCCTTCTTGTGCTTCAAGCAGAGCCCTATCAAATGAAACTAAAATTTTCACATGTTGTTTTCAACATTGTATACTAGGCCAGTTTCTTCCTGGGGCAGTTGGCAAGTCTGTTGAGGTAGACACAAGTCAAGATTTTTTTAAAATTAATTTTGCCTGCTGTGGCTAATGCCACAATTGTAGGATTGGCTAATGCCACAATCCTTAGTGCTTGGAGTTTAAATTACTGTTTGTGTGACTAGTGGAAAAATATCAGGCTATAAGGAGAAATGGCAAGATAGATCTCCCAGGACCCAGTCAATCAGCTCCAGGCTGATACCATGGGTGATGAGCACATCACTTATGTTTTTGCAAACAAAAATGGCTCTTTTAGATACTGTCATACCTTTGCAATCTTTGCATTTCACTACAGAAACTGGTACTACACATGAAAGACTTCCTTGACAACAGAAATAGAAACACACACACACTCATACACGTTCGCACATGGGCGCGCGCGCACACACACACATTCCAAAAATATCCATCAAGCAGGAATTTGCAATTAACATCCCTTAATTGAGTATTCCAAATTGTAGTCTTTTTTTAGCACAGTTTTTAGTGTGATGAATTTGCAGGAAGTAAAAAGAATTGTGTCCGTCGCTTATGATCATAATTATTTTAACCAATGAATTAGGTCAATCAGAAAAACTGTCCCTCACTCTCTGCTTGTCATTCACTTTGCACTGGTATGAAGTGCAGCACTTTTCTGAAAATTCACCCTTTTCACTGTTTTTGGAAACCAAGGACATTTCAATTAGCTGCCCTCATTCCATCAACCTAGATTTAGTTCAGACATGTCAGTCTCTGACTTTTAAACTTTCTTCTTCTTATACAATTCACAACATCATTTAATAATACTTTTTAATTTTTTAGGGTGGGGAAAGTTATCTCTCTCAGGGATGCCATTCTAGGGCATGAGATGGAACAATGTTGATTTTTGTTTGCCAACATAATGTTGTCACATCTTATAAGTTGCTACCAAAGTTTAGAATTTTGAAAATGGATCAGAATCTGAATTTTAATTTCTTAGCCGTGTGTGTGTGTGTGTGTGAGTGTGTGTGTGTGTGAGAGAGAGAGAGAGAGAGCGAGAGAGAGAGAGAGAGAGAGAGAGAGAGAGATTCATTCCTAGAACATTTTGAAGTTCAGCTACCACATTATCATTCCAGTGAGCAGTTATAATTAACTAAAATCTAATAAAGTAAATAGATTTTGACATACCACCCCTGCCAAACTAGAGTCCTGAGATTAGTTACCCACATGTCAAATAAGACCAACAGCATTAAAAATACTTTTTAAGCGGCATAAACTTTAATTTCACAAATGATCCTCTCCATGTGTTGAATAAATTTTGCTCTCTGACACATTTTAATGACAATAATTTTGTAAATTGTCAATACGTAATCATATTAGCTGATGCCTGCTTTTCAATCGGCACCTCCAGAGTGTACTAATTAAACAGGCTGCCTGACACCGTATCACCTTAGTAAATAAATGAAGTGAGATTTTTCTTTCTATCTTCCCACCCCATCCCAAAAAACCCCACAGTGTGAAACTCTTTTTCTTGAAATCAGTTTGTTAAGCTGTTGATTTCTGTTTCATTTGCCTGCCTTTCATTTTAAAGCAAATCCAAAGCCACTGTGAATGCTATAATGAAAGAGGTCATGGGGCGCCAGTTGTGCATGAAAGATGCGAAAATTTACTGCAAATGAGACAAGAGCCGTAAATTCATTTTTATTCAAATTACTGTCATCATACATTACCACTTCTCCTGTAAACATTGTGCTTCAGACAGTGTGACAGCATATTATTATTTGTGAGATTATACTATTATTAAGCTATTAACATGTCACCTCCTGCTTGAAACAATGAGTCAGCTTGCTACTGCATAATAGGACAAGTTAGGGAGACAAGCTGAGGTGACGGAAAGGTTAGCACTAAGAAGGCGGGCCAGGCACCAAATGACAGCTGGCACTTAAAGGCTAACATTTATTCAAAAGAGCTCGCATAATCTGGGTACTGTTGTTATTATTATTATTGCTCTATACCTATTTACCATCGGCAACCACTCTTTTAATTTTCTCTTTGCACCCAACTATTAATCACGGCATTAAAAAGAAAACATTTCTTTCAATCCAAAGCGAGGACAATGGTGCTAAACGGTAAAAAAAGAATTATCAGTCTGATAAGGTGGTTTCATTCCCAACATATGGCAGCCTAATTGTGGGCATTGGTGTGCTTAATAAAGGGAAGTTCAGCTTTGACCGTTCCAACGCTAGACATGAGAGAGCAACAGGGCTCCTGCCATGCTATTACAGGGTCTCTCCTACTTTTGACAGAAAAGCTGTAAGTTGTCCTATAGGTATTATCGCTAGATTCCCCAAGGAAGTTGCTAATGATTAAAATTTTATGGTTTATAGGCTTCAAAGGCATTTACTGTAGCATCGCCATCCAAAGTTACTGTGGCATGCAGATCACAATGCATCATATGTTCTAATTTTACCTTATGTAAGTGCTTGTGACAATTCCCCTCACGACAGCCCTACTACTTAGTATTCTTTATGAAAGTTCATTTGGTTCCTGGGAATATTTGACTCTCTTGTATAATCAGCTCCAGTCAGTGCCGGCAGGGAAAGAAGTGGCAACTCTTCTCCCACCTTGAAATAAATGCTGTTCTCCCTGAAGCCAGACTTCTGGGGTGTCCTACAAATGTGCTGTGCTCCCAGCTTCATTTTGGAGGGCTCCCAAAATATTTAATTCCCATTATCTTCACATCTAGCAGTTTCACTGCTTTTAACAGAAAATGTTGAAGCTGCAGCTGCAGACATGGTGACCAGATACAACGAAAACAGAGCACCTACTCATATATTATAAATACAATGAACGGAACATCCATTAGCCATTAATTTTTTTCATTTTCTTTGTAAACTGCTTGGTGAACATTTTATCAGACAGACAGACAGACAGACAGACAGATGTTTAACCATGGTATAGAGGAGGAATTTTGGCAGGTGCAAGTCAACATGGAAAGGTTTAAAAAGCTGCACCTTCCATAATCCCTCCTTCTGTAACATTGTTAAAGGTATACGCAGTTTGTCTTCCATTTTCTGGTCACCCTAGCTGCAGAGAAAATGTGCCTTCATGTTATTTGGAAGGGAGAAAAAGGTACTGTAAGCCATGAAGTTGAACAGTAAGAGTCCAATCCGAAACATCACCAGCGCTGGAGCTGGGTGCCATAGGTATGCCATAAAGCACATTTCCTGGCCTTGTGTTGGTAAGGAGAGGACATGCCACCAACAAGGATAAGTTCAACCATGGAGTGTGGCCTTTGGGTGTTGGAAGTAGGGCAGAAGGAGGAAGAACTTGCCACAGGCATGTCCTTTGAGGACCATGGTTTGGATACAGCAGACTCCAGGAATTCCAAAATCCACCTGTGTCCTGTACCAATCCTACCCCCTTTCCACTGGTAGAAATCAGCCGGTGGCAGCTCTGCACAGCTTCAGTGTATGTGGCTTTCCAGTCTTTGTATCAACAGCAGCACTCTGAAGATTAGCGGAGAAGCTGACACAACAGCAGACCTTCAGATAGGAATATAGTATAGGTATAGGGCCTTACATACTTTCCTGTATACATGATCATCAGATCTTCAGCCTTGAATTTAAGGTGCTCATCTACCTGATGTTTGAGAGATTATTGACTTTTTATCAGAAAGTGATTGCATTGTAATGTCTTTGAATGTCAGGATGCTAAACTGTATAATGTGAAAATATGTGTCAAGTGCCATCTCCCTTTATTTGATGATGCACCAGTACTGGTTTCTTCTGTTTCTGGAAGAGCAGATACCCTAAATCAATGATTCTCAAACTGGAGGTTAGGACCCCCTTGGGGGATCATGATTTCATTTCATGGGGTTCATGAAAGGCTGGGTACCACCATCTTGGAATGTGGTTTTCAGGTTGCAATCCATACTTTCCTGGGTGCAAGTTTCAATGAACACAAAGAGACCTACTTCCAAGTACACATAGTGGAGCTCTGGCATCATAGTGACATCAATTCCTGTTTGATGTCACTTTTGGGCATGACATCACTTCCAAGTTGATGACATCAGTTTCAGGGGGTCCTGGATAGTCATTCGCAGAAGGGGATCCTGGGCTGAAATGCTTGAGAACCACTGCCCTAAATGTCCTGCAAATGCCCTAGCTTTCTCTGTGAAATAAAGTGAAAGTGAAATAAAACCTATTTAACAAAGTATTTTTTTCACATGTTACAAGTTAAATAATTTCAACTTCTCTATTAATCTTTTGGGGAACCACTAGCCACAATTTATTTATGGCACCAAATGTAAAAGAATTACCTCAGCATCAAGGGAGCAGGATAAGTACTGCAGGCACCACAGTGTGACAGTTAAGTGGTCCCTCTCACTTAATATGTGTTCCTCAAAACATTTAGTGGGCCGCTGTGTGATACAGGAAGCTGGACTAGAGGGGGCTTTGGCCTGATCCACTGGAGGTTCTTCTTATGTTCTTATGTATTTGCCGTTGCAACCATTCCAGCCAGTTTGTATGTTGCCATTACTGCCCAGCATGGCACAAATGAAGAAGGGGCATCTAAACAGCGCTTTTAGGGACTTGCAGTACTTCCTGCACCACCCTACATACTGTACCACCCATACATACTGAATGGGCCCAGTATAACTGTTGCTCTCTGGTAGCGCTGCCATGCTGCTTTGATGTGAAATTTTGGTATACTTACCACCTTAGAAATGGTGTCAACCAGATGGGATCTTCAATGCATAAGAACTTTACTCTTGCCATTGCTTCTGAACTTCCACTGGCAACTGGCCATTCCACCATTTTTGGCTGAGTTTTGCCATCACTATAATTTTCTCTGCTTTTAAAAAATATGTTCATTACTAATGTTGACACATTTTTATGTAAATAGCTTCCCCCCCCTCCACCTCGCTCAATAGGCGCCTTGTGGAGAAAAAAAATCATGGTGTAATATCAAGCAAATAGTACAGATTTCAATTGCTTTCCTTAAGATTAGTTTGTAAAGTACTTTGTCAGGTAGAACAAACAGTAAGACATCAATGTGTTATTAATGATACTTTTTTAAACTTGCAAAGGCAGGGTGGGGGAGAAAAGAGAGTCACGCAAGGCTTTAACACCTCAAAGTCTCCCATTTTTATGCGGACGTTACAATGAAAGCTACAATTCTTAACTACACTTCTTAGGCTTGGTTCTTAGAAGTGTCATTTTTGCAGCATTCAGGGCTTGAAGAATTCATCTTTGATGTCTTGAAAGCTTGGATAATATGTACTATTTTGTTATCTTTGTCCTTAAACAGCTAAGTGGCTTAGAAATATGCAAATGTGAATAGCCAACAGGTCCTTTTTGAAATCTTTGCAGAAATTATAAACGCAAATGCCACAGACGCTGGCGGTACCTACATATTAAAGGAATGTCTGTGAGCTCTGATTGGAGACTTCCTTTCTCCCTCTTGTTTCATTATTTCTTTCATCTGTCTTTATTTAGTACAGAATAACAGACACCCATTACAGAAGGGTTACATTACTTCTGGGATCTGACCCTCCTCTGAAGACAAAAGATACTTCAAAATAAAGTCTTGTGATATATCGGTCCTTTCCTCTGTTTCCATAGCTCATCCTGTCTCTGAATGGTGCAGCTCCGGTTTCAGTGATCCATCCCAGCTGCCGAAAACATGATGGCTCCCTGCCATTGTCAAACAATTCAGTTTTATCTCTCTCTTTATTGTTCATTTCCGTCATTTATATCGATGGCTGAAAGGCAGGCTAGTTGTGTAACATTACACAACTTGTACCTCCCGTTGTCTCTTGATAACCTGAACAGACGAAACTGCCACCATTAGATACCATCTGACTGATCATTATGAAGATATGGAAGTGATGCCAGTGATGGAAGGCAAGTTGGAGAGTCTGTCACATGAAAGTAGGTTGCCAATTAAATGGTCATTGTGTACATGGTTTATGCTACAGTCAGATGCAGTCAAGGCAACAGTTTGCCATGGACACCAGAACAAAGCCCACTGAGAACCCACACACCTCTTCAGCTGCAACTGAGTAGTGGGACTTGAAGGTTCAGCCCGAATGACGTGACCTCCCAGCTAGAACCCCACCTAGCATACATGAAGATCTCTTGGAGTTCAACAGATGTATGCTGAGATCCACATCTTGCCATTAATGCCTATCAACTACGTAATAGGAAACAGCATCATGCCCTAATGGTCCCACCTGCTGCTTGAAATTCACCTATATACACACACAGGTCCTCCATATGATTTAGAATGTGGATTGTCCCAGAGTTCCCCCAATCAAGTCGAGCAGTGGTTGATACCTATGACTTGATACCTAAGATTGCATCCCTGGGGAATGGGCGGATATTTTCCAACACTATAGATGTCCTGTCTGGGTATGAGGGGTCCGGTTAGCCCTGCAGAGCACTTGAATAGCTCCCCTAGGCTTCGAAATAGTGAAAGTCCCAGCCTCGATGAAAGTGGAAGTCAGACTTTTGGTCTAGTCATGGCTGGAACTGATTCTGTTTCAAAGCCTTGAGGAACCCTTAAAATGCTCTTAAGTGCTCCCCTGGGACCTCCAGACACACAGACTTTGGTTGAATTCACCTCCTTCTCAAGTCTACTCTGTCTTCCTTCCCTGCCCCATTACCTCTCTGTACTGCTCACCCAACCCATCCACCCTTTCTCCCTCCTTCCCACCTGCTGCATGGTGTAACCTACAACAGTGGGCATCCCCTATCTGTTGTTGCATAGCCCTGACTGCTCTCCACTTCCAGTGGTGGCCTGGCTGTGTTCTTCAGTGTGTTTGCAACAGCCAGAAAGCATGTTATACTGCCAGAACATGCAGAAGCATAACAAGTGCTTAGAACTGTGCTGTAAGAGCCACTGAGATGTAGGCAAAATAGTGTTGGGCATGGGCTGAAAAGATCTGGGCTGAAACCTCTATCAGCCATTAAGCTCTCTGGGCAATCTTGGGCAATTGTCTCTCCACCTAGGCGACTGTATTGGATGATATAGAGTGGAAGGAAAGAGATATTATGAATGATTTCCTGAATTCTTGGAGGAAGTCCAGGCTAAGGATGCTTACTCTACTGTTATTGTATTCCAGAATAAGTGTTTTGAAGATGACAGTGAAAATTGGGTTGCAAAGATTCATAAAAATGTTTATGCATTATCAGCAGCTGCACTGCACTGTACCTTTAAAGGTAACAAGTTAAAAGAAATATTGTGAACTATATTTTTAACTACAATTGCTCAGTGGTTAAAGATGCTGTAGCTTATCAACACAACAGAGTGAACTCCCATTGTAGCAGTGAATCAGGAATAGAGCTCAAGATTGAGAGAAAAGATCAGGCTTTATTTCTGACGGCATTGGCTCAGCAGAATCCTTTCCAAAGTCCGAGCCCCCGTTGCTCGGGATCAGGGTTTTTTATACACTTTACATAGCATCTTATCATTATCCAGCACATTTTCATTGTTACACGTTACATAGCATCTTATCATTATCTAGCATGTTTTCATTGTTACAGATGTCTTTACTCCTTATCTGGTTACCCATTCTATAAGTATCTGATATCGCGTAATAAGCTAAAGATTAATCGGGAAATGGGGAGGGGTTCTTGGGCTGAATGTGGGGTCTTGCATGTAGCAGTTGGTCCCAGTAGTTCTCCATTAACTGTCTTAGTTTTTCAGTGACTGCCACACCATTACTTGCCCAGCTTCTGCCAACCTAGCAGTTCAAAAGCATGTAAATGAAAGGTACCATTTCAGTGGTATGGTAACAGAGTCTTTGGCATTTAGCCATGCAGCCATATAATCACAAAGACATCTTCATACCATGCTGACGTGTAATGGCTTCGGCCTTGTAATGGGGATGAGCATCCAAGGTGACCATATAGAACGGAGGACAGGGTGCATGTATCTTTAACCATTGCACAGAAGAGAGAATTTAGACAGGTTTAGCTCAACATAGAAAGGTTTTAAAAACAGCATCTGCCTCTATTCCCTCTTCTATGCAATGATTAAAGATATAGGCACACCATTCTATAAGGTCACCCTGTGAGCACCACTATTAGAGTCAGTCATGACTATCAGGGCAACCTGCAGGGGCTAACTTTACTGTATACTTTAAGCCAGGAAAAAAGCTTAACCCAGTACTGTATCTGTATTTCAGAATACCAGTAGCACATACAATATATACCAGTAAGTATATTCTTTGAATATTTGGAGAAGCACAATCTTCTGACATTTTATCCGGACACCTATAACAGTGTGATTTCTCGTAACAGATTAATAAGATGTGAGTACAAGCTATGAGAATCTACCTTCTCCCAACTTTCTGCCAGGCCTGCTTTTTCAGAATTTTGGAAGCCGTTAAAAGCTGCTGAATAGTTGTCACCAAACGCACTTCATCCTGTTATGAATGTTGGCTCTCATGTGTTCACTGCTGATTAGACTACATTATTTCTATGATCCTATTGGGCTTCACACAAGGCATAGAGGCACTTGCCCTTATTTGAAACTCGCAGACACCAGGAGAATTTGCTGATTGCTAATGAGAAAGTGAAGGTTTTGTTGATATCATCTGGGACATTCTTGCTGTGGTCTGCTATTAAGATCTGGAGCTCTACATAACACACCATATTAAATAGGCAGTGATTTTATTATGGGATCAGTATAACTTTTCATGTCTGTTGTATTCCAAAAGCGTATGCCGAGACACCTTTTTTTCCCCCAGAATATGAAACATAATATCTTGGTTCAAGCTGCATTATTTAAAAAGGGGCAATGTGGTTCATAATGTTACATTTATTGCATACTCTTTAAGCCACTTGACCCATATAAATATTACTATAGAGTTGCCCTCAGTTATTAAATTCTTATTGCTTATAAAAGGGGCAGCAGG
>JAREYC010000006.1:41387500-41462500 GCA_030015325.1 Cryptoblepharus egeriae
ACACACTCACGCACACACACACACGGAGAAAACAAACACTGAGGAAGAAAAATATTCCATTCTGTGACTCCCAGATGAAAAATACTGAAACAGAAATCGGCTCATCCCATATAAACATTTCAACTACTGTCAAATCAAGCAAAATAAAAGTTCATTTCTTAATTATGCAGTTTAGTTAAAGCAGTTGAGTTGCTGCCCTAGTTTTATTTTATAATCATTCAGTGCAAGGTGCTGAAATAAGTTTCTGGATTATTTTATAGCTTTCAGTGATTTTACAGCTTTCAGTGAGCAGAAGGGGTCAGGGATCCCAGTAGTGGTATTAAGGAACTTTGGACCTGATCCCCTAAAAATGGGAACTGGCCTTGATTCGCTTGAGATAAGAGAGCAGCAGCAGACATAAACCCAAGAAAATGCTGCATAATGGTCTTGGACCCTTGCTTTACATCTCAAGTCCTAAATCAAAGGGCACAATTTCTAATGCTTACAAAAGCTGCAACTACAACTTTTACATTCAAGCAATGAAGACTGAGCATATTTGAGGATAAGATTAAGGGATGTGTGTGTGTTGTGTGTGTTGTGTTTGTGTGGCACATGCGCAGTGCATCTTCTGACTGGCTTCAGAAGAAGAGACGTCTTCTGGCTCCTCCTTGGAGAGGAGAATATCTGCACCTCTGCGGGACTACTGTCTTCTGTGGTGGGCTGCAAACCAGTTAACAACCTGTTTGCAGCCACCGCCGAGCACTGCCCATGTGCCAACCTTGGCACATGCGCAGTGCATCTTCTGACCGACTTCAGAAGAAGAGACTTCTTCCGGCTCCTCCTTGGAGAGGAGGATGTCTGCGCCTCCGTGGGGCTATTTGGCCTCCCTAGTGAGGCCCTGCAAATGGCCCTGCAGGCCTCCCAAATGGCCCTGCAGAGGGACGCACTGCGCATGTCCTCCGGAGCAATGTCCAAAGTCTTGGAAATGTGCAGTGCGTTTTTGCGCACAGTGCCATTCTGGCTAGCTCCGAGATGGAGCAGCAGCTTCTGGCTGCTGCTCCGCCTCGGACCTAGCTGGAATGGGTGGGCACCAGAGATTGGGCTCAACGCTAGCTACCGGTTCGCTAATGTTGGGCCCAATTTAACAACCAGTTTGATAGAACCTGTGAGAACCGGCCTGGGCCCACCTCTGCATGTCTTCACAAGAATCACTGCAACTGGGATGCCAAATAATGTGAGTCAAACTTCCTCCATAGCCTTTATCTGTAATTAGGTTGAAGCTTTTTGTTGTGTATCACACTGCAAGGGTCACTAAGTGCAGATTTGAATTTCCCAAATTGCCACATGGAGCCACATTGCACATGTGAAACATAAACATGACAAATAAATTCACCATGTAGATAATTTGGATTTGTGTGTGTGTGTGTGTGCGCCCGCGCATATTTTTGTCTGTGTGTGTTCTGCCAAGCAGATTCCTAAATCTCTCATAAGCATCACTGAGAACCGTCACTGTGGTAAAAATAGGTTATTATATAGGAAATAAACTGGATTTTTCTTTTAAAACAGCAATCAAATTAAAGAGACATTCAAAATATTGTAATCAGAAGGCAGCTTGATAGATAACCTCAGTTGTTGTTTGAATGGATTTTAGGCATTTCCCAATAGAAAGGCACATTATTGCTTTCAGTTCTGCAATGCCAAACTGGGGAAGTGTTTTGTATATTAATAAGAGGTTGGTTGTGGGAAGTATGTACACAACAGCCTTGTAAGATTAGCTTTTTGGGGAAAGAAAGTATTGCAGTTGCTGGCTTGTAGCTAATAAACGGTCCAAATTCATTCCACTGAGCCAATGAAGAAAATTTCCTCACCAGTCTTTCCCACTATAGGTCCTTCCTAGATTTTTCAGACTGCACCTACACTTTTTCTGAGTGCACGTTGGAAAGACAGAAAAAATAAAGTAAAAAGTATACCAATTTCTGCTAGTAGTGATAACATACAGTGCTGCACAAACAAGAACAAGATCTTTATTAATAACTGTCCTTTGGAGTAGAAACCCCTATGCTGCAACATGCTCGTTTCAAAACGGGAAGATTTCAGATCTGTTGACCTTTCCCATGTATAGATCTATAGCTATGCATTAGTGGCTTATGGTCAGTGCTGAAAGTTCATCTATCACCATATCATAACACAGACCTGCAGTCTGTTCAAAAGGAATTTGTTTGCATCTTTCTGAGTAGCAACAGTAAAATCCACAAGACCAAATGAGCATATGGACTACTTTCAATATGTAGTTAAGGGATGATGTGACATTTTCACATTTCTATTTCACAGCAAGTTTACATGCAATGAAGAGGGGGTGCTCATTCAGGTTTATGAAATGCCTCTGGTGCACTGGAATAGCACTCTCATGGTGCTTTCCTCAAATTCACCGTACAAGATTTTGCTTTTGCTTAATTTCAGCATCTCTATTCTTCTGAACTGAATGTTAACTTCTTCGAAAGGTAGGTACACTTTGGCCCAGAATTATCCCTTTGGTTTCATTAGGTAATACGTAAGTGAAATAATGAGAACGGCTGAAAAATACACAAGAACTGTGTTGGTGAATTTTAGAATTTATGTTCTGAGTTCAGTTGGTTTATATTTTGTCAACCTTTGTTAATCACATATTCCAAGTTGTCTTTCCTGAATATGGACAGACCCTAGATTCATCTTTCTTTTAGCATATATCTGTGCTTGTGACATATCTATTCACAAATGATTTCATTAGAACATTTACCCATGAATGACTTGCAGGAAAAAAAATAACACAATTGGGGTAAAGTTTACACAACACAAAATAACATAATATAATGAAATGGTTTTGGAAATCTGCAAAAAAGAGCAAAAGAGTTTATGAACTGCCTGTGGGTTTAAAATAAATTATTTTCTTAACATACAGTTATAAGGGGAAAGGGGTTAGTGTTTTGTTATTTTACTTTAAACTTTATGTTTTTAAAATGCAATTATGTGCCTTCTACTAGTGGGAATTTAATTTCTTCCTTTATAGTAATATATAGTTCTGAAATTCCAAAGGTTTCTGGTGCATTTCAACTGTCACCTCCATTCAAAATCATGGACTTCAGCAATATAAAGTATAATAAATTTAACTTGACCTACGTAGGGGGTTTGAAAACAGCTTTCAAAAATAATACCTGTGTTTTTCTGTGAAACTGTGTAAATAACACACGCATGCAATCATTTTCTTCTTTGTTGCTTCCAAACATAACCTGCAAAAATTTGTTCTGATGCTTCGGATATAATTATATTTGTGACAATATTCCAAATAGTGACTTTTTAATGGAAAGGGAGAGGTTTTGCTTCATGCCACTTTACATGTCATATAATACAAGTTGCTTAGTCCTCACCTGATTCTCTATCTATACTTACGTATTATGCCGTTCGTTTTAGAGTTTGAACAAGGAAATCTTCAGTTAGCCAACATGAATATGCAATCACTGTGTGCATAATGTAACCCTTAGCCCAAATTACAGCTGACCTGCTATTTAGTGCTTGCAGAGCTTTATACTGTTTTTTTACACCAAAGTAAACTTTCCTCCAAGAGTTCACATTTAATCAATTTTTGTTTTGCAGCCTTTTGTAGATTGAGTCTTTTGTTAAGAAAGGACATCTTGTTTCCAAAACACACTGGAGGCAATCGCTGGCATCAGAGTGCCACCAAAAGGCAGGAAGAGAAATTAGCAAGTATATTCTGACCTTTACAAAGACAGCTAAGGTTATGCACATAATATTTGCTTGTTTACTTTGTAAAATCAACAGTGAGTTGTAAACTCGGGGCTTGGTAAGAATTTTGACGCAACAGGAAAAAAAGAATAATTTGCAATCATGAAAAAAATGCAAAGCATTAGTATTTACGCACACACACACACACAAACACCCTCCTGTTTTGGCACATAAAGCCTGTTATCTGCGTTGCTGTATACCTATCATGATGCAACTTTAATAACGTTAGCCATGACTGCTCAGAAAATCACAGCTCTAGCTAGAGGCTACCCCGCTCCCCCAAAATGAGGTGCTTCTCCAAAGCCTCACCTAGTGAGCTGAGTATTGGCTTATGCGTGAGAATAAGCAAACGAATCGATCGCGGCAGTAGGTTGATGGGTACTGGTCGTTTTGATGGATATGACTGTAAAAAAAAAGTCCAGATTGGTTCACAGTGGACCTCATACCATGTCAGCTAAAACCAAAGAGACACAAAAGTGACAGCTGTGGAGAGTACACTGCAGGCAGTCAATGGTTCCTGTGATTTATTGTTCCATCTGCCTTGCCGCTGTGAGGACAAGTTCCCCCTGATTTGGTTAAAATGAAAAGGACCTCAGAGAGCACAACGTGTTTTTTGAAAATGTGCAGAAACTATTTTTTTTATTTCTTGATTTATGTCCCTTTCCTCATCCATAATGTTTGCGCCAATTGTTACCCAATAATGATTGCCAGGAAGGGGGAAAGAAATGTCTTCCTAACCATTAAGATCTCCTAACTTAAAAAAGGAAAAAGAATAAAACTGCTTTTAAAAAAAGCAAACTTAAGTTTAAAAAAAACTGCACTGTCTAACAAAATAGAAACAAGATTTTTTTATTTTTAAAAAATCTACTCTTTTCTAGGAATTTCTTCAATGACTAGATGCTTTTCCACTTGCAACGAAAGAAAGAAATGGAACATGCGCCAAATCTTGCCTGTAATACAGAGACATTTGTCAGAACACGGTCTGTCAGAGGCGCAAAACTTTTGTTTCTGTCACAATCTCCTTCCTTTCCCGAGTTACATGGCTGACTTTTTTCAGTCGTACAGTTTGGACTGAGAGGAGCCTGCCCTGCAAATGTTTACACACAAACTTTTGCTCTTTTTTTACTTGAAAAGGAACATTTTCCTTCATGCGGCTGATACAGCTTATTACCCCATGAAAGAAAAGCACGGCATGACACTTCTGTCACCATAACATGAAAGCCTAATCAACACTTAAAGGTGTAACACAACACAAATATTCTTGCTCCTTGGGGAACCTAAAGTAGCAGTTGGAGAAACATTTGGACCTTTTCTTTTTTTCCCCTGTGAGAATTGAAGTATGCCGTTGCAAAGAAATATGCTTAATGTTTTAATACATTTATGGGGCATAAATAATAGATGAAGCATTATCCAGTGCTCTCTCCGAATAAAGTTTTAACAAATCTGAGCAAATTGAATGAATCTCATGGAGTGATGTATTGATAATTTGCCTTGTGGATCACATGTTTGGAGAAAAATGGGTTTAAAAGCCTTGGAGACCTTTTCAATTCCTGCATATGTTATAATTCACAACTAAAAACAGCAAAGACCCCGTAATCCACAAGCAGGGAAGTCAGAACTCCTACCCTCTGAATCGCATCAATGTTTAATGCCGATCAGCAAATTTTTCAGCAAATTTCCCATGAAAAGGCCTGTTGGTTTCGATGGGGCATGGAAAGTTCTGCTCTCTTTTGCCTTCACATGAGGTCCCCGAAGTCCTGACCCCAATGGCAGGAGCTTCCTGGCTGAAGGTTTCGTTGGGCCTCACAGGTCCAGCCTTGGTGTCAAAAGCGAGTCTGTCTCCTGTCTCAGGATGTTGGTTTTACCTCTCAAGTGTTTCCTGAATTTGTGAAAATTCTTTTTCTGGCTAGTTATCTATGGTGTTTAAATGCTCAAAAAATATTTATCTTTTTAAGAGAGGGACAGAAGGAGAAAGGGGGGGGAAATTAGAAAGAGAAAAGGGGAGGGAGTGAATTGGAGTGGCTACTGTTGAGTAAGAGATGGTCCCTGGAGGCCAGTTCTACTTTTGGAACATGTTATTGTCAAACAGAGGTCAACATCTTTTACCTCTTTTTTCCATTATTCAAAATAAGTATTGATGTTATGTTTTAGCTATTTAAAAGCCAGCTGCCTTGCTCATTTCAGAGCATTTTTTCCCTAGTACTATTGTATGTGGTAATAGCCGGCCTGTGTATCGTCTTTCACAAAATCTTGCCTTTCAGGGTCTCAGTCTTCAAATGATATCAATCAAAATTTATGCAATTCAAAATCCATATGTATAGAGTCCCAGTTCACCTCATTTAATGATAATAGTAAACCACATGTTGTGTACATGTCTAAAACACTTTTCTGGTTCTTGACTGTATTAACCCTAGGGGCACTATGTTTTCGTACAGCTTGCCCAACTGAGCAGCATAATATATTGATTAATACTTGGCAACAACCGAATTCTTGAATAATAAAACTGTGAACAAGGCAAATGTATACTAATAAAACAAGGGGAGTGTCAATATTATTTGGGCACGTATGTTAATATAAATGACACTAGAAGAAAAGAGACCAGGGGAGATTTTTCAGGCAACAGAAACAAAAGCAACAAAAACCTAGAGTTGTATATTAATTTTCACTTCCTAACATGATGGCTTCATTAAGTCATCAGCATTAGATCAGCATCACCTAGTGAAATGTACAATGTGAGTCTCCCCAACACTAAATGTTGCATCAGCCACAATTGCACAAGTGTGAAAAGTTTGCTATTGACACAAGACAAACTGCAATTAAAGAGTAACCATCCATATGAATAAAATTGCTCTCAAATTGGCATGATGTGTAGAAATAAAAAAGCTAAAGCAAATCAGAGCCTCTGGTTAAACAATGCTCTGTACAGGATCAGGCAAGAAACCTTATTTATGAAAGGTGTAACAGCCGCAGATTTGCTTCTATGGACAAATGATTGTGACATTCGGCAAAGAAGGAATGGAAATATTTCTTATATTTGCTTTCACAAGACTGAAAAACAGATCCCTTTTATGCATCCCACATTCCAGAAGCAGAATCATGCATGTTATTTTGGAGGAAGCCAGGTTACAATTTGGATAGTATGATGTCATCAGGAAGATGCGAGAGAGAGAGAGAGAGAGAGAGAGAGAGAGAGGTTTGGACGGTTGTTTTTAGTTTGGAATATAGTGTAGGCAGGATTCTGTGGCAAGCTCTCATTTCTGAATAGTCTTAACAATAAAGAGTTCTAGTAAATAATAATAATAATAATAATAATAATAATAATAATAATAATAATAATAATAATAAACGCCAGCCCGATAGGTACTTTTAAAAAGAGGATGTGTTATTTTCCAAATGCAAAAAGTATTTGGATACTCTTGGCTGATTCAAGCCTGTTGTCCAAAAGCAAATCCTGAAAAAATTAAACTGTATAATATTTCCAATGACTGTAATTGGTTCTTAAAACCACAAGGTACATCAGCAAGGATTGAATCTGTGTCTTCCTTTAATGCCATTCACATGAGTCAGAGCAAGGCAGGAAAGCTGTTGACAAATTAATACTTTAAGAAAATAAACTATGGTCATGCTGAACACAGAGCAACTTTATCCTGATTAATTTGCGTTGGAGTCACTCCAGCCTTCATTGACAAAGCCCTGCAGTTTGTACAAATGTAATTTCCTAATATTTACACGAGGAAAGCCTCGGCAGTTAAGCTTTGCCTGCAGTGTGAGTTTTGTGGTTAGAGGGGAAAAAAGACAATAAAAATACAGAGAGCTAATTGTAAGCACATTTGGAAAAAATTTTTTTAACTCTCCTTCCTCCACAGCCCTATAAAAATGTGTTCAATGTTGTGTTCAAAAGGAGCACAGTGCCAACCTCCACCTGGCAAACTTTAAAGTAACACAACACCTAGTGTGTACTAACAACTGCCTCAGTGAAGTGCAGCACACACACACACACACGCAAAACAATCTGGAGAGCACTGAACAATATTTCTGAAATTGCATTCTGAAATTGCAGTCTTCTCCAAAAAACAAAAACAAAAAACTGGCATAGATTCAAATCAACCTGTGCAATTGCATGACCCATCTTATTTTATGCCTTTCTTCATTAAGAATATTAGGCATTTGTACAACTGTATACTTTAATAAAATCTGAGTGGGTAACAAACTGCAATTATATTCTATTGCTTTGTTTTAAGAATTTTTTTTACAAAAATAACCTTTAGTTTTAATGAGATTTTTTTCCCCTCCCCTTCAGTTTACACAATTTTCCAGATGCAAAATGAGCTTTTGGCTGTAAAATATTTTATCACATTGTCTTACACAATAAAGATTAGATGTTTTCGTGCTCTCCCAACTGCACTGCAATTATTTTTTAGTGTTTGCAAATCATAATATAATTTAAAAACCATATTTTATACCTCATCTAAAATACACTTATAGTACCATGATGAAAAAAATCCCCAACAACGATATCTATTTAACTGTTCTTTTAAGTGGTGGTAATATGCTTTGGTGTACTTTTCTGGGGGAACAAAGCATCGCTAAAAAGGCTTAGCTGTTCTTGAAAACAAATCTCTCTAGCAGCATCTTTGCAAAAATCCCTAGAATTTAATTCCCTTGACTAAAGAGCCCAGAGAGCCTGAATGTAAAAATAGTAGCCTTGTCATTCCACATTCATTAAGTGAAACTCAGAAATTAATAATGTAAAATATGCTTTTTAATTAGTCTTACATTCTGCCCAATGTACTTAAATGGGATCAGCAGCTCCCCAATGATTTTTTTCTTAATAAAGTATTAGCCTGTGATGCACAGGGGTTGACAGGTATGATAAACTGGAAAGTACTTTTCAAGGCATATGAATGTTACCAAAATAGTACTCTCCCATTTAAATGTAATTAACATCAGGGAGCAATATTACATGAAGAGAAGCCTGCAAGAATTTTATTTCAGGGTGGAGATTTTTTTTAATTTCTTGCTTTATGAGTACTTTGATGATTGCAGGCATGATTTTATAATTTAATTACCTTTGTTGAAAGCTAAGCTTTTGCTAATAGCTGGTCAACAGGATCATAAAACAGTCTTGAAGAGTATTGAAACGAAACAAATCTTCTTTGATAACTTTCCTTAATAGTAATAGGTTTTCATGGGTTTTCATAGACTGAAAAGTCCCTCCCATCTCGGCAGATTGGCTGCATTTATTTTTATTTAAAAATCCATTTTAATCAAACATAAATAAGTAATCAAACATATTTGTACAAGAAACAGACTCTGATAAAACTATAGTTTGCAGAAACCCTTACAGAATATAGTAAAAATGAGTGTACTTCCTCCAAAAAATATCAAATAGCATTAAACAATGGACAAGTACTAACTAGGCATGTCCAAAATTTTCTCTTGAAATGACATGGTTTTTTGGAATCACTATGAAGATAAAAGATCATTGTGTAGTGTCTCCCAACTCTCTAAATATCAGTTTTGTTTACTTAAAATGGTTTCCTGTCTGTAAGTAACTGCATTTCTAAGTTAAGCACTTTTAAATGAGTAAACACGCATAGCGATTCTTATTCTGGAGAAAGCCACACATGATGCGCAAGCACTCAGAGCTATGTTCTGCAATGTATCCATTGTTATTACTGTAAGGCTTTGTAATGGTGATCTGCTCTGGGTTGTTAGAAGTTTCCTAAACTCATAGAAAGTCCTCTGTATCAGTTGTGAATGTGGTTCATATAATGTCCCATTTCCTATATTTGGCGCTTCACATTTAGCAATGGTTTGACTGTCTTCCCACTGCATCTCCATCCTTCTGAGTCATAGATTCCCATTTTCTCTACACATGCCACATTTCTAAACATGCACTGACGTTTCTATGTGTTTTCACACTACTCATCTGTTCGCTTCTGTTGATAACCACCCTGGGCAACGTGTTTGGTAGCATAAAGTGTTTGTGACACTAATGTGCTATGCTGCTTGCTAAATGCTTCCTCAAATGTATGTCTCACTAGCAGTATTCATGCTGATTAAACTTAATAAGGGTGACAGAATCTCTTTCTATAAGGGTAGGGGAACTTGCCAAATTTTTTTTTTGTTAACTTCCTAATCAGTGGCTCAAGGGGTACAGCGTCAGAATATAGGCAGAGCCAATTCAATTCTGGATTCCTTTTCATGTGCACCTTAAGTGCTATATAATGGAACTAGCCGCTCTAAAATGACCTTTTAATTATTAGTGAAGATGTTATTTGCTGGTATAGAAAATATACCAGCAAATATATATTTTTGAAGAAAATATCCTCAAGAAAAAAATATCCTCAAGAAACCAAAAGCCATTGCTTTAAAAAACAAGTACTGCGCTGGTTAAGAAAAGCATCAAGGAAAGTCATAACTTTAGAAATACTGACAAGTGAATCTTCCAAGCATTCACTATGGAAATACAGCCATTCTGTTACCTCTCAAAGCAGCATCTGTCTGGGGGAGTCTGTTTTTGAGACCAACAAGTGTCTTGCTGGCAAAAACACGGAACTGGAATCCATCTGAATACAGGCACATTTAAAAATCTATGGAATATTGCCCCTTCCTGATTTTGAAACTCCTAATGACTTTTACAAATGAAGCATTTTGTATGTGATCCCTCTCTTTGCTTATATTGGGAGATGCACATCCTGGTTTCCATGGACTAAATTTAAGACCACTTATAATATTTTTCACTCTGAAACAATATCTCATTACCCTTGAGATAGCTAGTTGATCTATCCATTTATTAATGAGTACATAAATCTAAAGAACCATCTAATTGATATGTAGAAATATAAGCTGTGCCATTTGTAAAGTTCCACTAACTCATACTGTACCTGGAGATTTCCAGAAGTGCTACTGTGCCTATACAAACCACCTGCAATTTACTGTTATACTGTAAAATATTCATAGATAAGGCTTTTGTAAAGATCAGGCTTAATATATGGTATAATTCTTTTCCTATAAATAAACTTTCAGGCAGCACATGTATGCCTTTAAGAAGTCAGTGAACTTAATTGATTGAATCAGAAATTAATATCTTCTTTTCTTTGGAAAAACTCAATAGATATGCCAGTTGCCCAACTTTGTACTCCAGCTCCTGCCATGTGCAATGCATTACAAAGCAAACTGTGGCAGGGAGGGAGGAACCTTTACCTTTTTAACCTTATAATAAATGGAAAATATATACTGTGTATTTTTTATCATATTAGGTGAGTCATATGAATAAATCAACACCTCAAACTATGACACCAGGACATTTGGTTAGCTAAACTGATTTATTTGCACTTGTAACACTATGCATGTTTTTAGAAGTCTGTCCTCAGATACATGGTCCAAAAAAGAAAGAAATGAATCACTGTTATTGGAAATATACTGATTGCAGTTGTTAACGACACTGAGGATGTACTTTTGGTGCCAAGTACAGTTCCCAGTAAAGTTTTGAAAAGTTTCAAGATCTATGAAGTCTCCCCCCACCATTTTTGCCCCATTAAGGACTCAAGGACATAAATTGGGAATATTGAAGTCTTGCACCTCCTTCTGAGTCTTCCGAAATCTTTCAGTTTCCCAGTGCTGTTTGCTCCACCCTCAGCTTGGCAACACTGAAGAGGCTTTTCCTGTTTGCATTGCTATTTTAGATGTGGTAAGGAAAAATCTTGTTATATAAAGATTTTTAATACATCCATATATCTAGATAATAAAACAGATGCCCTAACATCTTGACCCCAAACATGTTTACTAAGAAATACATTTTCTTGCTATCTGGGGGATTTTATTTCCAATTCCAGGCATTTAGGGTTGGACTGTACATTTATTTTCCAGATAAAAAGCATATGAAAAGTTCAAATTGTAACTGTTTCTCAGGGGAGGGGGAACATTCAGGAATTGGCAAAGCAGAAGAAGACTTGAATTTATAATTTCATCCAAGACAGTTTAACACAACCTGTAGCCTCTAAAGTAAGATAAACTTGATGACTGTAATTTATATGAAATTTCACTTCTAGTTAATTAATATTAAAAATGCCATTTGAATACAAAAAAAGTGCAAGGCAAAAAATACAAATCCAGAATGAGGAAGGCAGAACACATCATACTGAGGATGTGCTTATTTTATTTTATTTATTTTAAGGATCAGCTACATTTCTCTCCCACTACACTCTTATAATCCAAGAAAAGGCATTTGTGCCTGGCTAGAGGGACTGTGTGCCAGTTGGCTGAAGTTTACATGCTACAGTGACGAAAGACAAAGAAATAAAGAAATGCAGGACAGATTCATAGGATACAAGTGGTGATGGGAAGAACGACATGATCCATTCTGAACACGTTGGGCTGTGTTAATGCCGGCCAATCAATCACTCTTAAGTGCTATTCATCATTCAATCAAAAGGAGACAGAACATGTATATTATGTAGACAAGTTTGAAATCATTTTAATTTGCAGAAGGTCAGAACAGCCACCTTTTGAATCATCATGAAGAGATAGGAGAATGTTCAGGAACTGTAACAACCCTTTATCTGAGAACCAGGCTAATAGGCATGCAGTTACGTAGCCATGCAATACGTTTGCTCAGGGCTAAAATAAATAAAACTGCCATTGTACAGCAGCTCCTACATAAATAATAAATCTATGAATAAGCCAATATGGTTGTAGGATATTTTGGTTAAAACAATTATCTAAACTGACTAGGAATTTACACTCTCTTGTGACATCTGAGCAGCTTTGCAGCTCTCATTGGACAACAACACTACCCCATCATTTAAGCAGAAGAAACCTAATCATGGAGAAAGAACGGGGTACATCACACAGGCTGTGGTGACTATTGTTAAAGATGCTGAGCTTGTCAACCTGAACGTCAGCAAGTTGGTAGTTTGTCTCAAGTACCGCAGAATGGAGTGAGCTTCTATTACTTGCTCAGAAATGGTTTCTGCAAACCTAGCAATTTGAAAGCATGTAAATGCAAGTAGAAGAATAGGTACCACTTTGGTGGGAAAGTAACAGCATTTCATGCACCTTTGGCAGCCACTGATCCTGGAAGCAACTTCAGACAATGCTGGCTCTTTGTCCTTGTAACAAGGATGAGTGCTGCCCTTAAAGGCAGTCACGACTAGCAGGCCAACCTGCAGGGGACACCTTTACCTATGTATGCAAGAAACAAATTATAAGTAGGATAGAAACTTGTTTCATTCTACAGCCAAAAAATCAATAATGCCTAAACTGGATTTGGTAAATTTTGACTAATAGCAGGTGCTTATTCACAATGCCTGCTGAGGGACAGAAGTTATGTCATAAAGCAGGGGGTGATGAAGAAATAAAAGCACTTTTCACTTAGGAATACATAAGCTACAAACAACAGAAGAGAAATATAATAATCTCCAAGCACTTGCTTCTACTGGGCCATGAGAGGTGTGAAAGACCGTTATAAGTAATACCATAGACCTTTCCTCCTTGAGAAAATATCCAAAACCCAGTCCTCACTTAAAATTCCAGATTTAGCCCCTCTTACAATGTTGACTCTAACTAGTCTTTCACTTTTTTCAGTGCTAATCACATCATACAATATGTTCCTTATATGTTCCATCTTACAAGGAATTAAGTTATACACTTGAAGGAAACATAACTGAGAGGACAAGGCCCATCAGTCTTGGTCTGGCTGTGGATGGTCTAGCTTTCATTGATGGCTCCTCTCTTCATAATGAAATGAGTGTCTGTGCAAAGAGCATACGGAAAAGTGTACATACATCCACAGAGAGCTGTTTTCCTCACAATATGTCTTACATCCGTGTGCACATTGTCATAATGACAGGCATTTTGTAAATTTCTCATAGTTTTTCAGTATTTTCATAATTTTCTCTAATTTAACAAGGATTGGATACTTTCATGGCTAATTCAAGAGGCAGAGGCCTGCAAATAATCCTGAACTATCTGAAATCAGCAGTGCTGACAAGAAACAAAATTAGACATGTTGTCTGTCTATATAACAAAGTGACCCAGCAGTTTTTTTTTCACAATAGGGGATCCACAAGGTTTTTAGGGTACAAGATAAGATGCAACCTGTGTGTTCTTTTAGTTACATTTGCTAAAATGAAAGTTAATCAGGATTTATTAGGAACTGGGGCTGCAATCCTAAACCCCAGTTAGGGCGGCCGAAGGCCTGGAGAGAGTGCTGTGCTGACCTGGAGGTATCACAAAAGTGCCATAGGCATTTCTGCACCACTCCTGGGAGGGTTAGGACATGCACCAGCCTCCCCACAAGAATGGGGAGCAGATGAGTGTGCTGGCCTAAACTGGCTGGTATTGCACCCTGGCTACCCAAGTATAGGTAGGTGCTGCTCAGTAAGGTCCTGTTTTTAGACTAATGGAGCAATGTGGTTGCAGCTAACCAATGCTTACGTCATATGATTCTGCAGGTGATGAAAGAATATTAAAAGCATGTAATTTGCAAAGATATAAAGTTGCATCAGAAGAGTCTTGCTGACTTCCACGCAGTCGGATCATGCATGGTTTTATGCTTCTTTCTGTATAATCCCATCTTTCCCATATGGCTGCTTGCGTCATTCTTACATTACAGAGAATAGCATGAGCTCCTGTGAAGGATCATTTGCTTCTGGAACTAAATTCAGATAAATTCAGATTGGTTTCTCTATAGGAATATGGTAGTCATTCTTTTGCTTCTGCAGATTCTTTAATACTGTCCAGACCTTGTTTTCTATTGAGGTAATTTACAGTAGCAATAGTCAGTAGTCATACATTTCACACTGTAAGGAGAGCTGAAGTGTGTGCAAATTTCTAGAATCATCTTTGGTTTCCAGAGAGATTTCATATGGCAAGTTTGCTTAGCAACCCCTCTGAAACGGATTAAACCACCTTCGTCACTGGTTTGATAGCAAATTGCATCCAAGATTTTACTTACTATTCTAAATAGGAATATATGTAAGTTATAACATCCTTATCCAGATATTTCCAAAAGTGGACACCAGATGGGGCTACAAAAATCATCAAATAAAAAAGTAATGGGAAACAGTCTAGTTCCATTTGGAAAAACAATTCATTTAAAAAATAAATAGGATTCTTCTTTTCTGTTTTAAGACATCAATGAATCTGTTCATAATGGGCTTTTGTAAACTGATTATCCTTGATAATCTCATTACTTGAAATTATCTTGCTTTTCTAACATGGTAGATTTTTAAATACCTTTTATTTCAGATCCCTCTGGGCATGTTGCAGTGCAATTTACTATTAGGCAACATAATTATCTATCTCAAACCTAAGTGCTTAGGAGTTAAAAGAATCAAGGCACAGCCACTGAAACTGTAGAGAAAATGACCCCACCATTTACAAATTAGAATGTCTTAACAGGGAAAAATAATTAAAGAACTTCTATTTATCAAAAGTCATCATGATGCAAGGTGACATGGACACCTGAGCCTAATGATAACTATTTTTATGCCGGAACAACTAATTGATCTTCCCATACTTGTGGTGATGTAAGGAGGTAAGCGCTGACCTAACCCTACCCCAGGAATGGCACAGAATGTCTTGGTGACACCTCCAGATCACCTTGCACCTTGGTGATGCCTCCAGATCAGCACATGACTTGCACTGGGCTCACCCCAGCCTAACTGTAGCTTACAAATTCAGCCTAAGTTTTTCGATCACTTTTACATTACTGGATTGGTCTATCTTCTCAGTTGTATCATGCAAAAACTTGATACAATCATCAAAAACTTGTATCAAAAACTTGATACAATCTCTTCTTCTCAGTCAGAAAAAGATGCCATGTTTAGACCCCACTACTGCTGGGGCATGGGCCAGCCTAATTGGAGCTTAGGATTGCAACCTTAGAACTCAATCCTATTAACTACCTTGCACCAATTCAGCTGCTATACAACCCTTAGGTAAAGGAAAAAAGAGTTTGGTTACCTTGATGAGACCTCCATGACTGCCTCCCCACCACCATGTGCTATTGACACAGCCACATCAGTGCCAAATATTTGGATAGAACTGGGCACTTTGCTACGTAAATATAAGCAGAGGGTAATAATTTTCTGCCAACTTCTGAAGACCTTTTCATTCCAGAAGGCATGTGGCAGGACAAATGGTTCTAGTACAGTGGTTCTCAATCTTCCTAACGCCGTGACCCCTTTATAAGTTCCTCATGTTGTGGGGACCCGCAACCATAAAATTATTTTCGTTGCTACTTTATAACTGTAATTTTGCTACTGTTATGAATCGTAATGTAAATATCCAATATGCAGTATGTATTTTCATTGTTACAAATGAAATGTGTGTTCTCTGCACACATTGAACACAATGGGATTTATTTCAGAGAAGGCATGCATAGGATTGGGCCCTGAGGCTGCAATCCTATCCACATTTACATGGGAGTAAAGGCCATCCTGACTCTAAAGGGATTTATTTCAGAGTAGGCATGCATAGGATTGGGCCCTGAGGCTGCAATCCTATCCACATTTACATGGGAGTAAAGGCTATCCTGACTATAACAGAATTTATTTCAGAGTAGGCTGTCAGTCAGCCCCAGTGCGTGCACAGCTACAGCTGGAGGTCTGGCAAGCATGACCTGGCCCCCTGCACCAGGGGTCTTTAGGCGACCCCCAGGAAAGCTCTAGGTGACCCCCAAAGGGGTCCCAATCCCCACTTTGAGAAATGTTGTTCTAGTAGCCAATCATCTGCTTATTATGTTGTTTTATTGTTGTTATATATGCAAGTTTTTGGGAGTGTTATAAAGCCACCTATGTTTTGAAAGGTTAGCAACATTTCTATTAATAATAATAACTGTAGAGCAGCAGTAATAAAAATAGCAGTAGCAATAATCTGGCAGGATGGTGAGGGTAGGGTGACCATATAGAATGGAGGACAGAGTGCCTGTACCTTTAACTGTTGCATAGAAGAGGGAATTTAGGTAGGTGCTGCTTTTTAAACCCTTGTATATTGAACTAAACTTGCCTAAATTCCCCTTCTATGCAACCGTTAAAGGTACAGGCACTCCGTCCCCCATTCTACATGGTCATCCTGGGTAAGGGAGTTGGACTGAGACTGAGAAGATCCAGGTTCAAACGCCTCCTTAGCCATAAGCTTTCTAGGTGAACTTGGGCCAGTTACTCACTTTCAACCTCACCTACCTTACAGAGTTGTGATGACAACAGGAGAGGATGAACTAAAGCATGAGAAAGGTGAGGTATTAATTTCTTAAAATTAAATAAATTTTAAAGCAGTTATGTAGTAGTATGTGTGCGAAAGATTTGAAGCAGTTACTGTTTTTCCCACTTTTAAAAATACTTGAACCCATCAACTCAGGGTGACCATATGTTATAACCGCAAAAGAGAACAAGGCTCGTAAAAAAGTAGGACATCCAAATAAAATGCTGGCCATGGCAAAATAAAAGCACAGAAAAAAATTTGCATACATTGTTTTCATGGGGTTAGTTTAAACACTGTGATTACAATTCTAATCACACTTTCCTGGGAATAAGACCCATTGAATACAGTGGGGCTTACTTCTGAGTAGACATGGTTAGGATTGTGCTCTATATTTCTTAGAAGTGCATTTAAAACTATTACATCTAATGTATTAATTACAGAAAGGCCTCTACATGCTGCCTCCTCACAAGGAAAAGGAGGACAATTAAGATTTTTTCCCAGGACACAAGGCTAAAAAAGACAACATGTTCTGGAAAATAGGAAGTATGTTCATTATCCCTTAACTATTCTAACCCCAAGGGAAAGGTCATACAAAAAGAATTTGAACTGTTTTCTTCCAATGCCTTTTAGGATCTCCCACAATGGCCAGTCATGGGTCTTGCCCTCCTGTTTCATCTGCCCTGAGCAAGCTTTGCTGGGCATGACTGGGAAAAAGCCTGAATTTAGGAAACAAATGCGTAGGATTGATATTCAAGGAATTGCGTTTACTAACGCAAAACAAAAAGTAGATTTAAGTACAAGTCATTGGCAGTTCCAGTTCCTTGGCAGATGCACAAAACACTTCCTAGCAGTGGCAAGGGTACAGCGGGAAGGTGAAGAAAAAGGAATCGACACACACAGCTGCCACGTCTGGATAAATTCAGCCCGCAAGTGGGCATCTGAATCCCAAGTGGCCAGTTATGGCCTTACATTTGGGTGCACTAATAAAGCAGGCAGCCAAGGAGCATGTTCTGAACTTCAAGGCACAAGAAGATGAGCTGCCAAGAAGGAACGGATTTTATGCTTCTGATAGAGGCTCAAGCAATTAAGAAGTATTGGTTGTTTTTTAGAAAGGAAACGAAAAAGCTTAAATCTGCATTTTATGTATGGAAGTTTGCAGCCGTAATGGGATTATGATGTCAGCAAAGGGAGAGAAGTTTGCAGCTGCACTGGGTTATGGAGGTAGCAAGCAGCTGTTAAAATAGAGAACTAATGGTGATTAATTCTTATTATGTGTTTGAAGATCTCACAATGAGTTCAGGACCCAAACCATCCCAAAGGAGGGGAAATTAAGGAAGAAGAATTTTTTAAGAGGGGAATATTGAGGGAAAGCTTTTTTAAAAAAATGAATCTGTGCCCTATTCTGCATCCTCTTCAACCACTTTATTAATATTTAAATACTCCAGAAATTGGTGCTTAAATTATAACATCCAGTGCAATTATTAGTTACAAAAAAAGAACTAGCCTCATGCTTTTATAATTTCAATTAAGTATTATACAAGCTGGGAAATTACCTGGGTCCCCTAACACCTGCACATATACACACACACTGAAAAAAACAAAGGCACATACATTTAAATTGTTTACCACATATGTAGTGAGGAGTAAGAGTTTGCACACACTGATGCAGCAGACGCCCTTGCAAAGATCCATCATTGATTCCCAGTTAGTTAGCTCCGCTGACAGCACTGTTTGCATGCTGCGCGGTAGAGAGACGAACTAATCACTCTGTTGAGCTTGGCTGGCAGATAGTGGGAAATGTTATTCAAATACCTCCGTGAATAACCAGCCAAATTTTGGTTCATCCTCCTCTCTTTATGGTACCCCCATTTATACAGGTCAAGGTTTTATCCAGCAAAATTAAGTGGGAGGCAAACACAGATATTATGGCAGAAATAAGAATTACTATATTGAAATGAAATTATCTAGCACAGACATGTAAAAAACTACCTCCCATTCCCAAGATATTGAAGAAATTGAATCTTGACCCCAAAACGGGGGTAATAGTGTATGCCATTTCGAGTATGGCAGTGGATGTCATAAATAAATACCATAAACAAGAAATTAAACTATAAAACTTATAGCCCAGTTCTTTAGAATTGCTCCATTCTTCAAGGAACTTCAATGATTCAGCAAAGGAGACAGGACATTAGTTAGTTGTCTCAAGGATGTCTTTCTTCTCTTTCCCACATGGCTTTGTCATGCAAGGAGTTTTTGTTTTTGTTGTGTTGTTTTTTTCCCAAAAGAAGAGGAAGGAAAACTGCTGAAAGCTTAGTTTGGGACCCAAAAGAATGTTGTCATACCTGACTCTTCAGTAATATGGAATGGGCCCTAACTGGGAAAAGTATAGCTAGAAAGCCCCAGATTTCACTGTTGTCTCCGATTAAAAAGAGATCTCAGGTGGGCAATAATTCTCACCCAGCCACTGCCAGTCAGGATACAGCCTCAAAAAGATAGGCCACTGGTCTGACTAAGGGCAACTTCATAGGATTTTACATTACAATGAATATTTTACAGATATTGGCATGTAACGTGATACCTTAATTGGTGGCCACTTTAGTTTTTTGGAGTGAAACCCTCATTTTGAGTTGCTCCAGCTATAGCAGGAAAACGTCACTCTGTTTCCACTGTTTCTCTTCTGCAAGGACTTCTGTTATTCTTTGAATTGGAAAGAAGTGCACATTTGGAGAGCCTAAAAACAGATAGGCTGTGAAGGTTGTGAGAAACGTTTCTCACACAGAAAAGTACTGAACTGGCACAAGCTGTTTAATGGCAGGGTGCCGAGAGCTGAAAGGGAATTTGGTGAGTTAGTCAGGGACCAGATGATGTATGATCATAAGTTGGAAGAATGAAAGGTAAGAGTTGTGGTTTATAAAAGAAGTTGGTGCCAAGCTGGGAAAACAAAGTTAAAAACTAGTGCATTTTTTTATACATTGGCTTACTCTTTCCATCTTACAAGGAATTCCAAATGTACTGAATTGGACAACTCACAAAATGTGTCATCGGGTTTCATAATCAGACATGAAAGTCAAAAATGGGAGATTTTGGGAAATGGAAATTAATCTAAATTATATTCATTCAATTCCAAAGGAGGTTGGAGTTGCATTACTACCACGCCTTCAAGTAAGAAAGATTTGGATTGCCAAAATGGTTTCAGTTTTTAGGAGTCCAGAAAAAATTTGCAAAGGAGTAGTCTCAGAATTGCTTCAGGGCTATTGGGATAGCATCTCTATTTTAGACAACCCTGTCACTTCCAGCCAATCCTACCCTGGGCCCATCAAGTTAGACATGTTGGAGAGAAACCAGAGCCCTCCTTTTGGGATTAGTGTCCTCAGGGAAGCCCATCTGACAAAGTACAGAGCCGTTATGCAGGTGGAGAGGGCAAGGATGAAGTGGGATGGTACTGAGTTGGGCAGACTGGGCAGACTGGTAGGGGGTAGGACTGGCAGCAATATCATTGGTGAGTTGATCCACTATATGCAAGTTGACCACATGTCCAGGTTGACGCATTGCGGATGGTGATGGTTACTGCAAAGAGATCTTTAGAATCCAAAATTCCCCCATGGAATGCAGCACAGCCAAAACTGTTACATTGCTATCCAGAAATTGAGTTATAATTGAGCTTAAAATTAAAATACATTATGGAAAAGATCAAAGATGATTCAAAGAAACAAATATCAGAGTAAGGGACACCACTAAAAACAATTTCTTCTGTACTTAAAAGTTTTAACATAAGTACTACAGCCTTGTTTATATAGAAATGCATGAGAAGATTTTCAAGCTGTACATTTTGCACCAGCTTCTATCTCCAAGTGAAAATGTTACCTTGCAGGAAGAGATGTAGTTCTAAACCAGAATGTGTTCTGATAATTTCTGCTGTGACCTGAAGCAGAACAGTACAGGATGTTGCATTCTCAAGAGAGCCTCTCTTCTGAAGTTGTATGAATTCAGAGGAGTACCTCCCTACATTTGGATTCCTGCCCAGGTTCTCTGCCTTGGAGGCACTTGTACAGCATGGCCTACCACAGAGCATCTACCTGAAGAGTGTCTCTGGAAATCTTATATACGAGTGTAAAAAAAAGAAGGCAAGATTCCCTGAGACATATATATTCTGACTCATCAATGCCCATGATGATGCGCATGGGGGGTACTGCATATGGTTTGCATGGGTGGACAGTGTGCATGGGGGGTATTGTGCATGCAGGGATGATGTGCATGGGGGACAGTGCACAGGGGGGGCTGTTGAGTATGGAGGGTATTGTGCATGGGGGATGTTGAGCATGGGGGGTTGATGTGCATGGGGAGGGTGCACATGGGGATGTTCTATGGGGGTATTGTGCATGGGGGTGTTGCATATAGGGATGATGTGTTTGTGGGTTGATTTGCAGTTGGGGAATGGCATACAGGGGGAATTTTACTCCTGCAACGCAGGTACTTTTTTGCTACACACACACCCACACACAAGGAGAGAGAGGAAGATATAGATACTGAAGATTGAGCTGATGCTACTCATGTCTAATGTATTATTTTGTCTCTTGTTGGTTGAACAACAAAACTGTGTATGTACATATCTTTATGAAGTAATTGTATTTCTACCTTTTGGTCTGACATGAAACATGGGTGTGGCTACACTCACAAGCATCTGTATGTATTTCCAAATGTTTCCATATGATCTTAATCCTATCAAGGTGATGGAGACATCTGGTTTCTTAGGTTGGCACCAAACTCCATTGATGTCATCTTGGGAACAACAAAGTGCAAGGAATCGTTTCAGCCATTTTGAGTGGAAGCACTAAGGAAATTTATTCATACAAAAGAAATGTAATCAAAACTTTGTCTGGATATTTAAAAAAATCTAAGATCTACTTCTTCAAATGCATTCTTATGGCTCATTGTATTTCTCATAAACATACATTACTTGCATTCACAGAATTTCTTCCTACCTCTTCATTAACTGTTTATAGCAGTGTTTCTCATACCAGTGATAGTACTTACTGGTGGTACTTGAAGTAATGTCCGGTGATATTTGGGGGACCCTCAAGATTCACACTGCCTTTCAGTGAGACAAGCAGAAGTGGGATGCATGGATGAAAACTCCTACATGCAGTTTTAACATGCTTAACAAAGCTCTCCTTTCACCCGTAGCCTCTTAATAGCATTTGTCTCATTGCATTTGGTCTTCTAATCCAGTGATGACATCATGACCAATTTATTCCAGTGATACTTCCAATAGGTGGATTATGCAAAGTGGAGAAGTGGGGGACAGACATGGGGAAAAGCTGGTACATGGTACCACCTGCCCTAGTTCTTCTAGGACAATGTACTCCATCCAACTTCCCCAATCACATTTCACATATATATATCAACACCACGACAGCTTGAACAGGACCTAAAAGGAAAGATGCTGGGCTTAGAAAGATGTCTGGCAGCAAACTTCAAAATTCTCATTTGATATGAGGATGCAGAGAATCAAAATACACTTTGCTGACAGAGGACTATACCACAATGGTGGAAATTTGTACAAAACCTTATACTAAGAGTGCAGTCTTAACCATGTCTACCAAAAAATAAGCTCCATTGTGTTCAATAGATCTTACTCCCACGAAAGTAACTTAAGGATTGCAGCCTCAATCCTTTTATCACAATCACATCATTACTGGAGAGTAATTAACATGACCCTTATTCTCAGTCAAATAATGGAAAAACAGGCTAGTATCTCTTCTTCCCTACCAGGAAAAAATGTCATGCTTAGATCCAGCTGTTGCTTTAGTGGTTCACATTATCATTCATTTTACGCTGGAGCAAAAAATGGTAGCAAGCCGAGGGCATTAGCTTACATCTGTGAGCTGAATGTATTCTTTTACTCAGATTCACGATAAACTATTTGAGAGCAGTTCAATAGCAACAAGCATTCCAGCAGATAGCCAGGCTTATAGTAACAAAAAATGTACTTCTTCACTCACCCCAAACAATGTAATTATTAAGGACTGACAATGTGGCTATTTTATGGGAGTCAGTGCTGTGTGCACTAGAGTGTTGCATTTTTAATTATTATTATGTTAAATGGCTTTAATTGCTGACACTCTTCTGCTTCCAGGGCACTTTTGTAACATTTATTGGGGAATATAAAGGCCAAAGTTTGTTTATTTTTACAATCGATAATAAATCAGGACCCTGAAACAACAGCGATTGGCTTGATTTCTGAGCGGTGATTGTGTTATACTCAAACTGCAAATTATTCCTGCTCGAGAAGAGACGGGAAGAGCAGAACCAAAGTCCTGCACAAAATGTAATCGTCGTACTTAATAACAACAGATGCTCCGAGCAGTGGCATTTTGAAAAGAGCTCTGTAGGCTACTGGTTATTAAATGGCAGGACATTTGGCATCCTCTAGCATTATACCATTTGAAAAACCACAGAGTCAAATAAATGGACAAGGAGACAGCAAGGGACGAATCAATGCCTCTGTGATCAGCATTGCAAAATTCACTCTCTCTAAAACTGGGGTGGAAAGAATGGAAATGCCAGCTTTTTTTGAAAGAGAAGTTTGCAAAATGTACCATGTCAAACTATTTCTCATGGTCTTAAAAGTAGAAGGGATGAAAGCTATTGCCATTTACCATCATAATACTTCCACTGGTAAACCATAGCAGGACCATTCATTCATTCATTCATTCATTCATTCATTCATTCATTCATAATCTATTCCCTCTTTTTCATTTTGGAAGATTCAAGACAATATCAATTTATTATATGATCACAGAGGCGTTCTGAGGCTGTAGCAAGGGGTACGGCCAACTATGGGCAGGGTTTGGCAGCTAATTTTCATTGGGCACGGAAAGCTATGGCAGTTCAAAGAAGCCTCCCCTGAGCTGGAGGTGGCTGTGCAACATGAGCATCCCCAGGCCCTGCTCCGCTAGGCTGGGCTGGGTGGGCTGCCTGCCTGCTCCAAAAGATGTTGCCTTCTCCTCCCTCTCCTTGCCCCAGGTAAGGCTACTCAGGGTGGGCACAAACAGCCCTGCCTGCCTGGAGTTCTTTCCTTTTTTCCTTCCAAATGGCTTGGCATTTAAAGGATCAGCAGCCCTTCTAGCCACAGCCTGCAGTGGCAAAGTGTAGACATTTCCTCCCAGACTTCCCCAGGCCTACTCAGAGGTAAGCCCATTATAGTCAATGGGACTTACTCCCAGATAAATGGGAATAATATTGAAAAGTCTCAGGATGAAATCCTATACACACTTACCTGGGAGTAAGCTCACTATACTATAATGAGACTTAATTCTGAATAGACTCAGGGTGAAGTCCTAACTGCAAAAGAGGGCGACCCCCCAAATGTAGGACACCCAAGAAAAATGTAGGACTTCACAAAATAAAACCTAAAAACACTCATATATATTGCTTCCATGGGGTTAATTTTTTAAAAAAACTACATTACTTATTATTAAATTAAAAACTATTAAATATACTTTATTAATTACAAAAGGCTCCATTCTTGCCTGCTCACATGAAAGGAGGACAATGAAGATTTTTCCCCCAGGACACAAGGCTATAAAAGAGGACAAGACTCCCCAATGTAGGACACTCAAGAAAAATATAGGACATGGAAAAATAAATTATAAAGCAAGCAAGCAAGCAGGCCTCCGTCAGTCTTGAAAGACTATGGTATCATGTTCAGCGCTGCATACGCTGCATGCGAAGTATAAAAGCCTGAATTGGATTGTTATGGAGGATAGGCTGTTACCCAAGCAGCAAATCCCCCCTCTCCACACCACTGAATTAGTCCAATGGAAAGGCAGAGCCAATACGATTGGATCCAGCTGGCATTGCAGAGCTGGGCTAAGGACAGGAGCTCACCCTGTCTTGTGGGGCTGACCCAGGTCTCGAAACCCTGGCCTGCTGGTTAACAGGCACAGCGACTTAACCAACTCATATATATTGCTTTCATGTGGTTAATTTAAATACTATAGTGCAATCCTATCTATGTCTACTCAGAAGTAAGCCCCATTGTGTACAATGGATTGTACTCGCGAGAAGTAAGCCCCATTGTGTACAATGGATCATACTCCCGGGAAAGTGTACTTAGGATTGCTTCGTATGTTACTTATTAAATTTAAAACCTATACATATCAGATATTAAATACAATTTATTAATTACAAGAAGGCTCCATGCTGTATGACCAGATGTCTTCTTTTTTCCAAGACTTGTTCTCTTTTTGCTTAGTCTTGCAAAAGAATTTAAATGTCCTCCTTTTCTCTGTGTGCATAGCTATCTTCTGATCAATAAATTACAGTTTATGTAACTTACAGTGCAATCCTATTCATGTGTATTCAGAAGTACTGAAATTTCCTGGGTGTAAGCCCCATTGAACTCATCTGGCCCATGAGCAAACCTTGTAATCCCTTGAAGACAAGAGGAGTTCTTTTCCCCTCACTACCAGAAGGTGTTCTGTGGGTCACAGTGGCTCTCCTTTTTCTACATGTGACATTAGTTTATGAACTGATTTTAAGATTCCCCCTTCTCTGTGCTAGAAAGTGTTAATGACTGATTTGAATTCATTCCTAAGTTCTGTCTAATATAACATGTATGTAAATTTATTTAAATTTATTCAAATTCAAAATGTAAATCAATTATTTTCCCCACCCCAACACAGAAAGATGATGTGGTCCAGCTGCCAAAATGTTTGGACACTCCTCTAGGAATCCTATTTGGGTTCCACATCAGTTCATCCCCTTATTATTATCTTCAGTGCCTTTATTTTATCACTGCTTTCTTAGTCATGGATGGGCACATTTAAAAAGTTACCAAAAAGGTGATATGCATGAACAGAAACTAAGTGACAAGTGTTAATAATTCAGATGCTTTCATGTTTTTATTTTTATCAAACTTGAGCCAAGTGGCCAATTAGTTTGCAAATTCATCCAAGCAGGAGCTGTTTAGATTTCTTTTCCCCTCTCTGTTTCTCTAATGCAGTTTTTCTGCTCTAATGTATCTGATCTCCTTTTTCCTCCTCTCCTTTGTTACTTTCAAGGAAGGCTTCATTCTGCTCCTCTGCCTTTTATAGCTGCTTAATAAAATCTTAAAGATAAGGAGTTATAATGGTAGTGCTTATGCGCCCTTAACGATGGTGTTGCAAATGGTGCCACTATAATTAAGGGGGTATTGTTGTTTGTTTTATGCTAATCTGCCTTCAATGTGACAGACTGTCACCTGCATGGGGGGTAACTTTCGGCTCTATATTAGCCCATATGGCACAAGCTGACTAGTATCTAAGCTGGGGCCTAATTATGGATGAGTTAATAAAACCAAGCAATGTCAGCCTGGCCTTTTCTTCTGGTGTTCTGCCGACCCCCTAAGTGAGTTATTTCCTTTCTAACTTTCTGAAAATGATTTTCTGGTTTGTTTCTGAGTATTGCTGTTCAGCTTTATGCTTAAAGCCCTTTAATCCTCCTCTTTTTCTCACTCCAGCTTAAACATCAGATCCAAACTATTAACATACCCTTTACTGTTCTTCCAGGAAATCACTCACTCACTGCTGCCAATCTATGGATCTCCTAACCTGCCATATAACTGAACCTGCATTTGAAGCTGGAGAAACTGGCAGTGGTTCCAACGCTTGTAACTCATTATGGCAAACTCTGCCCGGCTTCACTCAGAATCAGCCTGGTACATATAAACTCAGCACTTAAGACAAATGCACAGTTTATGCTGGTACAACATAGGAAAGCCACCTTTCTGAATGTGAAAATAAAAAATGCCTTATAGTTAATTGAACAGGCAAGAAAGAATCAATATAATAAGCATCAATATTGAATAATAAAAGTATGACAAAGTTAATCTTTTTGTCTAAAAGTCTGTAAAAGTAATCTTCCAATTCTACAGAAACATCAGGTTAATTAAATAAGCTCCAAATTCTAATTACCTTTTGTAGTTTTGGCATAGCAGTGTCATAGCTGCATCTTGAAGATGGATGGCAGTCATAGAGGCCTCTCAAGGTAAGGGAAGGTTTGTTTCCTTATATCAGAGTTGCATTTCCCTGAACTGGTGTTAGAAAGTTGGTTAGGCTTGTGCCCTAAATTAGTCAAAACCTCCACTAAATCAGCCCTACCAAGGCCAAAAAAGAAAATCAGGGCAAGGTGCACAGAAAGCTATAGCGAAGAGCATTTTGTTACGATGCTGAGAACTGCTGATCTGCAGATATGCCTATGTCTGAATTTCCACTTTTATACCTGTTCAGGTTGAAACACCCTTGAAATTTCAGGGAGAAGATATAGCTCAGTTGTGGAGCATATGCTTTGCATGTAAGATAGTCACAATCTCAATTTATGGCTTCCCCATGTGGTATTCAAAAAATACCTATGTCTGAAATATTGGAGCATCAGTGCAGCCAATACTACACTGGATAAACCAATGGTCTAGTGTGGTGTGGGGTACACCATAACTAAATTCTCTCCCAGGCCTGATCTGCCTGCAGAGATCAATGCAGATTTGTGTCAAAGATATAACTGGCAGAGGTCTAAGCTGACCAGTAGCAACTGATGAGGCTTCCCAAGGATAAGGGAACAAATGTCCTCTTAACCTGAGGAGACCTCCATTTAAAAAGGAGAGTCAAAAAACTCTCATGGGATGAATGACAGTGGATACTGGACACTGTCCATTGACAGTGGAGCATTACTATGTGGGAATTTAGGGCGCAATCCAGGTTAACTACGGGGAGTATTTGCTCCGGTGTAAGAGCAATTTGCTCTGGATTGCAATATGAATTTTTCATAGGTTTTCACTAGGTTGTGCTGTAACTATGTGTAGACGTAATGTCTCTTATGTGCTCCCATAGTTACTCTGGATTGTAGGGTCAGTAGGATTAGGCTGTACTTAGTTGTAAGAATTACAAGCAAATAAAGCTCTTTGACCTTTCAAAGTGGGAAGTATTATTATAGGATCTTTTAGGTCTGGGATCTAGAGAGACCCTCCAGAGTTTCCTACAGCAAGTCCTAGTCACTGGCCAACTAACATCTTTGACTTGAAGTCAATTTTCTGATTAAGGAATAATGTAGTGCAACTTCCCTCCAAGTCTTTGTTCTTCAGAATTGCAACTCAGACTTGTTTCTCCTCGCTAGTTATTTTCTTCTGTATCACCTTGTGTTTGAAGAGATCTAAAGATCAGGCCATTTAATGACACACTGTGTTCGCATACACAATATTGATTGCCACTTTTAAGACCATTTTCTCACACAGCCTCCTGTCGTGAATTGAGAGTGGAGTACAGCTGATAATGTGTGCCCTTTCTTCAAGCTTAAGCACCAAAACACTACAGAGATAACAATCTTAGGCAATGTTTCTATTAGTCTGTTTCCTGTGAGCTGTCAGTGATCAGTAGCAAAAGGCTTTCCCAAGTAGAACACTTCATGTGAGGCTCTGTTTGTTCGATCGCATCATTCCTTCTTGCTTTACAATGTGCCAACATGCCATGGACTTACAAATATATCTCCCATTAAAAACATTGTCTGTTTAGGTTTAGCATTTGCCTCCTGCCTCAGTTACCAATAGCAAAGCCTTGTAAGTTTAAGACAAACTTTCCAATAAGAATGTTTGGTATGAGCCAAAGTCAGGCATAAGGAATATGCTTGTTGCAGTGAGATGTTTGACACTGTGGGCAAGCCAGAAGATACATGACTGCAGGATGGTGACCCAGCTTCTACTCTGTCATCCAATGTCATCAGATCCTTACTTTCCAATCTTTACACAAGAGGCATCAGCAATGTATTATCCTCTGGTGGATCTCATAAGCCACCACTGATACTTCTGTTGATGTGGATATGTGGAAGAGTGCAGGTTGCTAATAAGCTCTGGGGCACAGTTTTGTACACATAGCCCCCGGTGCATTGTGCCCCATTACCAGCCTACAGCCGTGGCAGGTGATAGAAGCTGGTGGACAACAGCCCTTTCCTCTTACGTAAGGGAATATTAGGAAAAATTTATCTGCACTCATGTGCAGGGATTTTAAGAAACCATGTATTTGTGATGAGTGTGGTAAAAAGAGGAACAGCTCGTGTATATGTTTCCTCCTATTCCTTCTTGAAGACTCCTGCAGGTTTACACAAATGTTTTTGCTGGAGTAAACTTTGAGGAAATGAGTTAATTTTTGTTTCTTGAACACCAGAACCGCTCAGATAGTTTCTCTCGCATACCATGACATGAGCAGTGGAGAACATGATGGTTCAGCTTTGGAGATTAGGCACTGGAACTTCATATAGAATGATATAGTTAATAATTTTAGAATGATCCTGAACACAAAAGGAATTTCATTAGGAGAAATATCCAAAGACAAGATAAGAAATGGATCCAAAGACAAGATAAGAAATGGATCTCAACACTTGCATCATTAGTGTCACCGTGATCAGGACTGTCGTAGGTGTTCATGTGAGCCCTCTTTATTCACAGATCTCTGAACCAACAAGGATCACCATAGGTGAGTCTTTGGGCTTTATGGATAGTTGGACAAAAATCTGAGTCTGTACACAGATTGATATTTCTGGATCAAGGTGGTTTCCATCTATGAGAATTTGGCTGCATTCCTAAAAACACTTTCCTGGGTGTAGGCCGCTTTGAATACAGTAGGACTTTCTTCTGAGTAGACATGCTTAGGATAGCACTGTTTGACACGTAGATCTATTTTAACTCCACTTTCCCTGGTGTTCTTGAGAGATGTCCCAGGAGAATCCCTGGTGATTGCAACTCTCATCCAAACACCATCCTATTTACATTTGTTTTCAGGTACATAAAATGTTCTTTATGAGATGAGAAGATAATGCTTTTGTTTATCTCAGTTGCAATCTCCTCGCCATAAACTGAGGATTAGTTCGCTTTTGACTCTGCCTCTCATTGCAAATTTATAGAGCTGCCAGATATAGTTAAAGAGTAGCAAAGGAAATTGCCATAACATTTAGTACTTCGCAATCTTTTAGTGTCACTAATTAAGTTGGTAAAGTTATGAAGAGTAATGTTTGTCAATAAAGGATGAAAAAGACCACAGCCATTCTGTGTCATAATAAGGCTTAATACAAACCACTTCTTCTAATGATAGGTTCTCAGCAACTTGGTAATGATGAGAAGATCTGGGAAGTTGTATTAATATCTGAGCACTTGACGACTGATGACAATGATTACACAATGATGTTTGGCTACATATTACGGTGGTGGTAAGAATGTGTTCAGATATTCCAATTCTCAAGTGAACAACCGTCATGGGCTTGGGGAGGAAAAAAGGACTCACCGTGTATCACTTTCAGTATCATAGATAATTTATGTTTCTAAATGGGGACATTAACTACACTATATTCAATACCTCAGGCGTACAAATTACAAATTTATACAGCAGCTTCCAAGTAGCATTTGCCTCCTTGCACATTTTGGCCCCCTTTTAAATTCATGAATATGGAGAACATATTTTTTTCCAATCATTTTGAGGTTAATGGGCATAATTTTTATTTCTCTTTACTGCATGTTCTAAAATTAATCACTAGATATAATTGCAGGAGTCCAAATATTTCTCAATGTAGGCAAATTCAGCCTTTCCTTAATAGCCATCATTACACTGATCCAGTAAACTGGATGTTTGTGCGTGCATTTCAGTTTGGGTGCGCACAGACATCCTTCACCTTATCAAAGCCTACAACTTGTACACATCACTTTGATGCCCTCTTCTGTCTTTCTTCTGAGTTGAGTGCCATGGTTTCCTTCACCAAAATTCTTGGTATTGTTATTCTTAAGTACTTACACAGGCCCCGCTATCCCTACAGGGCTGACAAATCGGTGTTTCACTTGGCTGAGTTGTTCAAACATCACGTTTTCAAAAGCAGCATGGAAAAGATAGTGCTGTGAGGAAAAAGGGTTGGAGGAAGGCTTGCCAGGCTGGGAACTAATCCATGCCTTCTGTGCTCTTCTGTAGCCGCTTCCGGCACACTGCCATGTATATCAATGAGTTAAAACTGCAATGAAAGGATGAATAGGAGAAGAAGAAAAAGAAACTCAGATTTTTGCTAACTTTACCTTTACTGCTGCAGTTACTTCCAAATTTCTTGTTGAAACCCAGTGTGTTGTTGCCTGAGAATAGTGGGAGACCAGCAAAGATCTATACCTTTTAGAATGTAAGTCCAACGCCTACCACACTGTTCAAAGCAAAATGGAACAATGGCACCAATTCCACCACACTTTGATGCCAATTATGGCTGCAACCCTAAAGACACTTTCCTGGGAGTAAGACCCATTAAACACAATGGGGTTTACTTCTGAGTAGGCATGGTTAGGATTATGCTCTATATGACCCAGTTTTTTGACCACACTTATAGCGTTGGCCAAAAACAGTTGACTGTCTTGTTGTTGGTCAGTAATCAGCTACATAGTTATCCTTGAACATGTTATTCAGATTATTGAGTGATAATAGTCAGACCTGCTATAATCAGAAAAATACTTCTTGTTGGGGAAATACTCGGAACACATTACCTCAACTGGCAAGAGTTGGCAAGAGTTCTAGTGCAACACTGGTTATTGCTAGTGCAAAAATCTTATCTTGTCCAGTTGCCTTGTCCCGTATCCAATGCAGAATGGGGACTCACTGTAGCTCATCCCAGGATAGAAATAAATTAATTACCATTGGTAAAGCAGCGGCTCCAAGGGGAAAACTCAGATCTGCACCACCTATAGAGGTTTGTGGTGGTCTTGTACAAAGATTTGTACACACAAGGTGACCATCTGTCTTGGTTTCCCCAGAGTGGTCCGGGTTTTCCCTACCCCATCTGGGGTTGGGGGTAGAAAAACCCCCAGGGCCTTCAGGGATTCCCAGGGCTTTTGCTGGCCCTTTAATCTTTTGAAAAACGTTTGTGCACACAGCTACAGCCACGCATGCATTGGAGATTCCCTATAGCTCCTTCTGAGGGGCTTCCAGGAGGCCCGCGCCTCTCACAGCTCTCCTGCCACTTTCAAGGGGCTTCCAGCTGCTGGTGCACAGCACCAGGAGGTTCCCTCACCAGCACAAGCCTCTCCCCCGGTGCCAGGGGGTTCACTCGCCAGCGCACGCCTCTGCAGGTGAGCTTGTGTTTGTGTGTGTTTAAGAATGCATGGTGTCTCTGTGTGCATGTGTGTGTGTGTGTGAGAGAGAGAGAGAGAGAGCATGGTGTCTGTGTGTGTTGGTGAGACTACCTCCACTGACCTGCAGATAAAGAGGTCTTCAAACTTTAAAGGAACCCCCCTCTCAGCCCATCCTATGCATGCCTACTTAGAAGTAAGCCCTGTTAAAGTCAATGGGGCTTACTCCCAAGTAAAGGTGGCTATGTTTGCAGTCTGAGAGGCCAACCCTGTGCTTGCCTACACAGAAGTAAGCCCCATTAAAGACAATGGGGCTTACTCCCAGGTAAAATGTGGCTAGGGTTGCAAACCCCCTCCATTTCCCCCAGAGAAATCTCCCACTCCCCCCAGACGTCCCCACCAGCCACCCCTGCTGCCTGCCATACCCACAACCCTCAACAACCCACAACCACCCCCCCTGGCCCTGCCTGTGCCCACTACCCCAAAGAAAACCCCCACCAGCCACCCCTGCATGCACTCCATCCCCCCAGAAATCCCTAACTTTTCTACTTCCCCCTGTGAACCCTCCACCAGTGTTGAAATTAAGTACAGGAAGCAATACGAGTGTTTTTAGCTTATTTTAACATGGACTACATTTGTCCTACATTTTTGCAGTGTCCTACAATTTTTTAAGTGGGAAGGAATTTTGGCCTTGGGGTTCAGGAATTTTGGTTTTTGCATCTGGTCACCCTGTATACACCTAAAGTAATGGCACAGATCCAAGCTGCCTGGCACTGCACTGGGTGATTTTAAGTGGGGTTAAGATCTGATCTAAGTGCTAGATCCTGACTCCATCCTTTCCCAGGCCCAGCCTACTCATGAGCCTGTATTTCCCCACCACAGCCCATGCCACCTCACCCTTCCTTGGTAGGGATCTAGTGCAGGGAGATCCTTATATCACATTTGCAGCATTCCTGGGCCAATGCAAGGGACTTGTGCCAGCCCAAAGAGCACTTAAGATCTAGCTTTAAGAGATCCATCACATCCCTGAGGTAAAGACCACATCAGTGTCTGTGCACTCAGGTCCTCTTCAATTGCTGTCCTCCAGATTTCTGAGCTAAAGTGGTTAATGACAGGGAAGATGGCCTTCATAGCTCTGATGCTACATTTGTAGAATTAAGCACCAGGGAATCTTGCCTGACACCCACACACTGTTTTCACTGCTGTTTTATTATGGTTTCAGTTGTACCTTTTATTTTATGGATTGCTATTTCATTAAGTTTTTTTTTAAAAAATAACTTTGTGTGGTCCTTTGTAAAGATCGTTGGGTTGAAGTCAATCTCTCAGCATCAGTTTCTCACTAAATACACTTATAACTGATGCCCTAGTAGTAAACTCTACATCTTATTGCTTAACTCTGCTTGTGTGTGTGTGTGTGAGAGAGAGAGAGAGACAGAGAGAGAGAGAGGTTTGCCACATCTTCCTTGACTTTATTTGTTTCTGCCATGTTGAAATTCAGTTGCCCACATAACAAATTGCCATTTCAAGGACAAAATGGCCCCTTGACAATCCCACCTGTACTGGGAGTCACTTTCTCTAATGAAGCTGGAAAATGGCATAGACAATTTGAGTGTGTCCAAGCATGCTCTTTCATCTTGACTTTATATTCCCCCAAAAGGGTCAAGAACATATACTGATGGGAGCATTGCTTTTTGAATGTCATTGCCTTTTGTGTCCAGGCATATTCATTCATTTGTAGATATTTTCCAAGGTCCTAATTATTTACAAGTGAAGAACCAAGATGCCTGGTAAATAACAGTATCCTACTGGGTTTATTCCTTCTCCCCTTTTCCATATCCAAGACAAACAGCTCTCACTAAAGCCCTGTGGCATCTTCCAGAAACATGTTGAGATGTTTCTCACTTAGGTCAACAGTGACAATTATTAGAACTGGCACGTATAAACACAAAAAGCAAGAGACATTAACAGGTCTATTCACTAAGGATTCTGCACCCTTTCAATGGAAAAGAGTCCCTTTAAATAAAAGTAACATTGTGTAAATGTCAAGATTTTTGTATTCCTTACTTCCAGTCTCCTCGATGAGCAACATTCCCAACTGGATGCAGGCTCCATGGGAAGGGGCAGGACAGAACTAAGAATCATTCTGGCACATTTGCTAACTCAAGAAAAGAGGAAGAAAGTGGAAAATGATCCAAAAATGCACTTATGTGAATTGCACTTATGAAGTATTCACTTACGCGCTCATTTGTCTGTATCCATTGGGGATTTCCAGGCAATAGTGTTCGCTGCATGAGCCCTCTTGTCCGTGAGCATAACTGCACTACGGTGTACATCTTATTCATGATATATAAACCTATATGCAATGTTTTCAAACGGAATATGCAGACAACAAAAAGTATCTGCTCTACTTTGCTTACTTTTGTAAAATCTGTGTCACAGAACTAGTCTTTTGAAAACACTGCTGAAAATGAAATACCATTAGAGGCATTTTATTTGCTCCCTGGGAGCAATTTATCCATTCCCTAGGCAAGGTCAGATGAATCCACAATAGCCCTTCTGGTGATAAGGCCACAGACTGCTTGCTTTCTCTTGTTCTTCAGAATACAGGGAATTAGACAACAATCCCTTTAAGGCTCAGGCAGTGAAATTTTCAATTCTTGGTTTTAAACCTGCCTGATTTGGGAAGTTGGGTTCAAAAGTTATTTGCAGTATGGGATGGTGTTCAAAGGCAGCAGTGCAGGAAGGGAGCAATCTATCCATCAGCTGCAAATTAGAGGAAGGGCTACCGTCTTCAAATCCTGTCTGTGGGCATGTGCATTCTGGCATGTGCACTGAACACCTCTTCGGAGCAGTGTAAGGATCAGGACTGCTGCTGCACTGCTATGAGAAAGGTGCCCATGCACTACCTCTGGGGGTTGCCTAGATCTGAGGAGATCCAAGGAGATCTGAGCAGGCAGAGGCTGCTCCCAACTTCCAAGAGATGGAAGATTGGAACTGACATAACTGTTGGATCAGAGCACTGCTTGCCACTCCCACCATGCACAGTCACATTCCCATCCTCTGCCTGACTTTCCCCCACCTGAGCACACCCATTCCTGCCTCCTTCCTGCCTCCTTCCAACCCCTGTTCCAGCCAGCACATCTCACCTAGTTGTGCTGCCAAGAAAAGTGGGAGGCTTATGCAACTCTCTGCATTGGCCTCCCCCCTCTCTATGTGGTGTAGATATGTTGTAGATATGCTGTGTGTGACATCCCAAGCCAGTGCAAATCACTGCACCGGCCCAAAAGAGCACTGAGGATTGCGCTCTCAAGAACATAACTGATGGCATAAGAGCTCTGGCTAACCAAAAATCTGTGCATCAACTTATAGCCGTGTGCCATGTGCACCAACATATAGCCATGAAAATGCAGTTACACAATGGATGAACTTAAGTACACAGGAATAAATACAGCATGTGGCTTTATATTTCATGTCCAATCTAGCTTACTTGCCAAGAATATGATTGCATTTTAGCTGCACTGTCATAAGTCTGTGCTTGTGCTGTTGTTGCAATAGCCAATATATAAGATATTTAATTTTGCATCCTATTTCACTTTTATTTTAAAAAGAAGGCTTCTTTCACAAAAACTGCAGTAGTTCTCAAATCCTTAAGGAGAGCTTGAACTAATTGCTGTAAGTGCTTGCAGAGGTAGGGGAAAGGCAGAGACACAGTCCCCAGAATTGCATCACTGCAAGCACAGTTTGCTTTGCCTCGCAAGCCTTACCTGCTGCCAGGGTCAAAAGGGTTTGGGGAAATCTGCATGGAATGAGTGGAAAATGTGACTGCGACCCACCTCTGAAGTCTGAATGTGAAACCAGAAGCGAGTCGCAGTTGTAACTTACATTCCTCACTGTGGGAAGCCCTATGGAGCCCCCCCCCCCCCCCAGGATTCCCCATAGTCATGGACACCTGCAGCAGGGAAGGCAAGGTAAAGCTGCCTTTATGCCTGCAGTATTGTGATCAGTGATGGGCTTCAAAGAAATTAAGAACCGGTTCTCTGTGCATCTGGCAGCCACTTTTAAATGGCTATTTTTAAACTTTATATGTACTATCTCTTGTTAAGAACCGGTTCTATAGAGTAGGTGCGAACCTGCTGGTGCCCACCACTGATTGTGATCCTGGGGACCTTCCTTCTGCCTCCATCATTTGAGCCACAGGTGTCAAACACAAAGCCTGCAGTCCAAATGCGGCCCACTTCACCATTTCAAAGGCGCCTAAGAACTTCTCCTTCACACTTGACTATTGACTATAATGACTTAACCATAATGGGACTTACTTCCGAGTAGACATGCATAAGATTGGACTCCTGCCCTCGCAATAACCATTAATGCTAACTTCAGCACTCTGTATGAAATGTGTGTGATACCCCTGATTTAGAGCCTATCAGGCTGAGGTGTCACAACACCCTAGTTTGAAAACACTGCTGTAATGTATCTATTAATTCAATAGAAAATGCTATTTTGCCTCTGTGTTTTCACTTTCAGCCCAATCCTAAGTAGGAACAGTACAGTGTGCAGAGAGATTTATAACAGTATAGAGGAGTCCAAACCTTTTGGCAGGAGAGACATATCATCTCTTTGACACTGTGCCGGGGGCCAGAAAAATGATTTACATTTCAAATCTGAATAAATTTACGTACATTTTCATATAAGAGTGTATTAGAGAAAGATACGGAGAATTACAAGGCTTCCTTACGATATCTGGCTCCCAGGCTGGAGTTTGGACACCCCTGGCATAGAATTATGTTGTTGTAAAATGCCTGCCAATGGCACCCAGACTGCTGCTGGCAGCCATTTTGTGAGTTCTTTTGCAATAGGCAGCCGCACCAGAGTACTGGGGTACCTCTTTATCGCTCCCCATGTGTGGGTGGTCAGAATTTGAGAGGAACAGAGAGGAAATTGGGACCTCTAGGCCATTTCAGTGGAGGGCAGAGAGCAGTCAAGACACTTTCTATTTACCTTTTCACCCCTGCATACTCTTCAGCTAGCCACAGTATGCAGTACAATCTGTGTTTAAGCCATTGTGCCTTGTGGGCATTATTTAGTTGAGTTTGGGCTGTTAGAAACACAAACTAAAATCTCATTTTTCTATTGAATTAATAAATAAATTATAATGTTTGCAAGTTAAAAAATATTGTTATTCTCAACTTAAAAGTTTCAAGTGAAAAACAAACTGCCTTTGTGTTTCATTTAATAATAGATGCTTAGTAAAGAAAAATGTGGTAATACATAATGATGTTTCTTTTTAAAATCAGTCTCTGTGTTTCTTCTTTTAAATTACCAATGATCTCCACAATCTTTCCATGTCACTTGGAAAAGTAACTACCCTTCTAGAGGACAAGAACCACTGAGAAATAAATAGCTTGCAATATTTATATCGCCAGGCTGTCCTTCTAAAACTTCGCCTATGTTTCCCCCTTTCCCATCAGAACACAAGAACATTAAAAAAATTGCAAAAATCTTTTGCTAATCTGTGTCCTGATCCAATGTTCTGAACATGCTCAGAGGTCAACATGGTTCTCTTGTGAGTGTGGGTTTCCCCATTCATTTCAACAGAAGAATCCAATACCCAAGCCACATTTTTATATCTTCAATCTTAATATGAAAATATAGTATATGACTTTGCACACCAACCATAAACCATGAATTATAACTATGCTGCTTGGTGAAAGCTGACAGAAGATTGTTGTTGTGTTGTTGTTTTGCCTTTGGCAATCCAGTCACAATCACATTCTACATCTGTTTTGATTGTCAGACTAATTTTGGGAGCAGTCATAAAACACAACTGGCTCTCCCATGAATGGCCTGACAGGTTGTTGTTGCTTATTTTGATTTTTTCAAATGTATCAAAGGTTTGACCTACTTGAGAATTGTGAATACTTTGTCACCCATTTACATGATCGGCAATGAGAAATACTCATCAAAACCTCCGCAGTTGTATATACCGGTCCACCCGTTGCCCACCATTCACCAAAGCAATGGTTATTCCGTCAAAGCTCTTGTTTGGCCTTAGCTAATGTCCCTCTCTCCCTCCTCTGTACAGCTGGTCTCGGCTGCACACGGGGCTCGGCTCTCACACAGCTGCAGCAGCATCAGCAAGGTGAAGTGAGGGAGCTCTTTAGGGAGGGCAGAGCAAATTAAAGCTCACCGCAGGAAAGTTGTGCCCCTGGCACTGTTCATATGCAACAGCTGCAGATACAACAACTATCATCTGACATTCTGACATATACGTTGAGCAAAGCAGCAAGCGAGCCAATGCCGACACAATATCACACAGGACTCCAGGTCCCAGCCTTAAGCAAAACAGGTGTATGACATCGTCATGCTAGTCTATAGAGGTTACGGGCATGAGCGGAGACATCTGAGAGGAGAGGAGATGAAAATAACAAAGAAGGTTAGGGCTTGGCTTGACAAGCTCATTGATAATATTTTAGATGGAACAGACCTGCATGTTGAGTACAAATTGCTCCTAATATCTCTTTGTAGACTGCAGGCCACAGTCAGAGAGGTAATGGGTTCATTATTCATTATTTTAGGCAAGCAAATTTTTCTATGAAAAGGAGCCCTCAGTAACTCAGAAGGCGCCAGGTTGTCACGAGGGCTTTGACGCGGAAAGATGTTTTTGCACCAAAACAATATGGCAATAGAATGTACCTCTGTTGTGTTCCTGCACAAGATTAAATAAATATGGACACCCAAATCCTTTTGTCAATATTTGGAAGGGGAATTCTGCTTTGGCGCATTGCATTTTAATGCTCCAAGGCTAATTGAGTATTTGCTGTGAGGCATGTGGGTTGGCACAGATTTGTCGAAATTATCTTCATGCCATCAGGCCAAAAAATAAAGAAAGAAAGACGGGACTTTAAAATGTTGTAAGCATATTCATTAAAGAAATAGCCAAATACTTTAAAACAGTGGAAGGAAACTTCCTTCTGTTATTGATCATTAGTTATGTTACATTCACCGTGGTCCAGTAATGGAATGTCAACTGTCATTTTTATGAGTTCACTGCTTCATTACACACAACACACTAGGCTAATCAGCCTTTACCAAGTTGGCATATTTCAGAGGAAGAAAAAAGTAAAGTATGGACACGTTCACATAAAAGATGCTCTGAAGAGCACTGTTGGATATCAAAGTTAGCATCTGCTATTGTCTGGTTAACAATTGGCAATTAGCAGTCAGTTGCCAGTATGGTTGATGAAACCACAGATGGCAGATGAGAAGTATACTTGGTCTTATTGATGATAATCATACAGTATAATACAGGAGGAAAATACAAGTTTAAAACAAGTGTTAACTTGTTAAAGTGCAAGTTTAGACAGCAGTTTAAAAGAGTCAAATGACAAGAGAATTTTCTCCTTTGCACTTGTGATGTTTATATTGGAGTCCCTCTGGCATCCTACGAAAATATAGGAAGAAAATAAAGCTAAATAATTGTAAATTAATTACAATTAACGCAAATACTTTTCCAATTCAATATTATTGGCTGGTTTTACTGTTTATTTTTAATAATTGTATCATGGTTGTTGTTAGCTAACCTGAGAGCTATTAGCCAAGAAGTGGGTCCAAATAATTATAAATACTAAGGACATAATTCAGCAAACATTAACAGGAGCTGTAAATTGGCTCTCAGGTAGCTCGTTGGACAGAAAGTGGTCCAGACAGTAGAATGCCTCTTAGGAAATTTTCTCAATTTGTGTCCAACTGAAGTTTGCGTCAATAGAGGTCCTTTAAAAAAACCATTTAAAAGGCAGTACCAGAGGATTCTTTCTGATTACATCACTGTTCCTGCTGATGACATCACTGCTCTTGTTACGGGAGAAGCCCCAGAGCCCCTTGGCCTATATAGAGTGCAAGAAAGCTGTTACTTGAACCAATACTACTCAAAAGAATCATAATACTTAAAGAATCTTTATCACATGTCACGGATAGTTCCCAGCATGAGGACCAGCCACCTGCCAGCAAGGATATATAAAAAGGAGATGTCAAACATTACATGTCCTACTACATCTGTGCATGTACAGCCTTCTACATAGTGTCAGTAACATATACTGTACATCTGGGCAAAATAACAAGTAATGTTTGATGGCTTGTGTCCAGTGGTGGGCACCAGCAGGTTCACACCTACTCTATAGAACCGGTTCTTAACAAGAGATAGTACATATAAAGTTTAAAAATAGGCATTTAAAAGTGGCTGCCAGATGGACAGAGAACCGGTTCTTAATTTCTTTGAAGCCCATCACTGCTTGTGTCCTGTAGCTTTGTAGCTATATATGAACTTCACCACCAGGGCAGAGATCTTTTGCAGACTTATAAAGAGCACTTTCTGCTGAATCAATTCCTGCTGAGCAGTTTCTGCAGTTTCTGTTCACACAACATTTTTCACCTTTGTCTTTAAAAAAAATTGAGCATCTTTGAAAACAGCCTTGTTGTAGGATGCCAACCTGCAGGAAAACCTCAAGAACAATTTATACTCTCATGCAGACTCTCAGAGTACTAGTAGGGAATAAAGGGGGTGATTTACCCTCTAGATTAGCAATTTCCAAAATTACAATGGCCATGGTGCACTTCTTTCTTAGCAGCCTCATCTTCCTCAGTCTCCTGGGCTATGTCATTTTGGATCTCAAGAGACCTTCTGTGGTTCTCATGGGAGCTCTTGTGATTGAAGATGCAAGGCACTGGGGACAGTCAGAAGAGGCTGTCTGGGTTATGCTGCAGTTCCCTGTTAATTTGCCAAACTGCCTTCAGATGCCATGGCACACAGTTTGGGTACTACTGCTGTGGACTATGGACCAGTGGTCAAGGATATAAATTCTTGTGTTCTCTGCTTGTATTTCCATAACTTACATAGTTCCAGAGGCCCAAGCTGGAAATGCCCATTAGAAAAGTAGGGGTGGAGGTGGTTCGGTAAAATCCTTCCTTGTTCTGTGTTTCTGCAATCCTGATTTTGTTGGAAAATGTCATTGAAAGAACTGGTTCTTAGTAAACATCCAGAGATACCACCACATAGAAATGAACATGGAAAAATGCAGTATAAAAAATATCTTCTCTGAAAGAAGGCAGTCTGAAAGGATCAAGAAACTGCACACTTGTTTGCTAGCACTAAGCCTCACAGGAGCTTCATATCAGACTCTTAATTACACATTCTATAATTTTATATCCCATACTTACACTGAATCAATAGCTCTATTATGATTATTCTGTTCTTCAGTAGCAGTGCAATGTGGAATTGCTGAAACTTTCCAAATACACAGCATCAAAATCCATCGTAATCAATGGCTATATTTCCATTTATAGCCATGTGGATTGGAGAAGGGAGCTCAGAGCATCCTGAAGCCCAGATTTATGCACACTGCTAAACTCGTTGCAATCTATGTGCGCCTAATTGTCCAAAAGAAGGCAGCCTTAAGATCTCAACCCTTTTCTCTCTCCCTGCTTAATCTTTATAATTGAATTTAATACCATTTATAGCATCAACATTACTTTTCAAGGTTTATTATCCTGCTGTATGCAAAATCTTATCATATTTAACATCACAGTTCCGGAAATAGAGTTCAACACTATCCTGCGCTCTACTCAGAAACGAGTCTTTTTTTCAATGGAACGTCTGGGTGAGGGTATAAAGGATTGCAGCCTTAGGCTGGTTGGATAATATTGCTGATTTAGACCCATAGGAAATATTCCTTCCAAAGGAGCTTTAGAAAGAGAGTTTTGTGGCCCCAATCACTTCCTTGATTTGTTTTTGCCACCATAAACCTACTATTTGGCACTGCATTCGATGTTTGCCTATAAGAGTGAATGGAATATTCAGCTGAGTTGAGTGAATTGCCTCCCCAGGAACCAGCCCTAATCCATGCCAGCATTTAGCATTGCTGAATTTGCAGAACAAACCCCTGCATTCTGACCTAACATGATACTGCCAAGCAAAAAAGTCTTCTCTATCCATTGGACCAGATACTAAATAATACAGGCTTGGGCAGAGCATTCCCCTCCCCATACATTTTGAAGCCTCTTCACAGAACTGTTGGCTCCTTATGTTTTTCTATTCTCCAGTTTATAGTATACACCTGCAATCCAATTTGCGAGGAATTACCCATTAGTTGCTTTTATTACGTACAAAGCCAGGTTCAATCCCGAACACAAAAAGAAAATGTAGATTGTTTGGACAAGGGTTCACTTGGTTGACTTTTGCATTCAAATGTTATTTTATTTGTTTCTATTATTACACCAACCACATTAGAAAGGAAAAACAAGAACCAGACTATTTTTAAAGTAGCCATGTCACATGATTAGGAAAATGGCCAAATTAGATCAAATGTGTTTATTTTACTAACCGATGACTATTCTCCAATCCATTTAGGGACTTCTTTTATGGTATTACTGCATTTTCAGGCATATTTGTTCAGGTACAGGTTTTCTGCCTTGCATTGATAGGTGATTTCAAAAGCCAAATTTTGCCATTCCTGGAATTATCTTCATCCCGTGGAGAAACAAAGCTAAAATTAGGCTTTGGAAGCTATTAGGCAAAAGCTCCTCTCACAAGCATGTTCCACTTTGGCAGCGTTTTGCCTCTGGAAGCCACAGAGCTTTGCAATTCACTGCCTTATCTTGGTGTGAACTCAGAATGCCTGCTGAGGAACTACCAGCCTCAATGCAGGATTGTGAAGAGTTAATCACGATGATAAGGACAGAGCTGTACTAACACACATTGCTTTCAAATGTTGACTGACTTAAATAAAAAAAATTGCTATCAATTTTGAAGTGGCCTCATTTTGAATTGTTTTGTTTTTGGCCTTCCTCGCAGAAGGAAAGAGCCGGAATTCGGCACCTGCCTAACACTAAAAGGGAGAAACCTGGATGAAGCTGTAAATTGTTTAACAGACAATCTGGATAAGGAATAGTCCTCAAAAACATAATACCTCTGAAAGGCTGGAGGCAAGATTCGTTTTTAAACAGTTTTCACTGTCATCGATGTCACCAATTTGAAGCTTGTCTTGTTTACCGGCTGAAGGTTTCACACTGTGTCAGTGTTCTGCCAGGATTCGCATTAAAATGAGCAGTTAGTACAAGTCAGCCATAAACATGGCAGATCTGTTAGACTGGCAGAAGCCACTGCGAGCTCCCTGGTGCAGCTTTTAAGCACTTGGCATGCTGTTAGCTCAAACTGGAGAGGGGGTTGTGTGCATCATTTGGGCCTGAGTGCAATGCACTTGAAATAATTACTTTAATCAGCAAAAGTTAATTACTTTAAATCATAAATTAATGGCAGAGCATTTGGCAGAGCCTGATGTGTGTGGCGAAGCTGTCAAGCAAAAATCACAGGTGAACCTGCGACCCCATCTCAATATCACTGGATGAAAGAAAAGGAGCTCACCTACTGTGCATGGTACTTCAGCTACATTAAAAAGGACTCTTTGTAAGACAGAGAACAGCCACCTTAAACTGTCACCTATAAAAAAGGTACTATAAACAAGCAGATTGCTGCTAAGCAGGTGCTGCTGGAGGAGTTGGCCCTTGATAATAATAAGATGTTAAAATGGCATCTGCCTTTATTTTATAGCACAATTGGAAAGATGGTTAAAAGTAATAAAGCCAGCTGATATGTTTTATGAGTTAGTAGTTAGCAGTGTTTACTGTGGGTGAACTAAAGATTCCAGGGAAGATGTCATACATTGCAAATGGCACAGGAGAAAAACCTTAAGGAGAGGAGACTTAGGTGAGATGCATGAGATTCAGGCAAAGGTAGCCTTTTATAGGAAAGATACCCCATCTTTTAAAGGATCCCCCAATATTTACAGTATTGCAGGCATTATTATTATTGGTGTGCATTTGTATTTTACCAGCGTGACCAGATGCCGAACCAAAATTCCCCCCAAGTTCCTCAAAATTCCTGTCCCCCAAGCCAAAATTCCTTCCCAGTTTTTTAAAAGTAGGACACCCCCCAAAAATGTGGGACAAATGTAGGACATGTTAAAATAATGTAAAATACTCGTATTGCTTTCCTGTACTTAATTCCAACACTTTTAAAACTGAAAAAATTTTAACATGCTTGATTCTGACCCAGACATGTAAGATGCACTCAAAGCAGTTTTCAGCAACACAACCCATGCAAGGGGAAGGGAGGTGGAGAGGTAAGCAGGGAAGAGGAAGGGGGGTGGGATAGGTAAGTCCGGACTGGGAAATGCCCAGAACTCAGAGGGAGGCAGCGTTTTTCCTGCTTGCTGGTAAGCCCCAACTTTTTGGAGCTCTAGTAGACAAAGGACTGACAAAAGACCCATTTGTACAGGCAGCTGTTCTGTGTGATGCATATGGCTGTTTAGGCTGTTGAGGAGAGGGAGCAGAAGCCCTTGCACTGGTGCTGTCTTCAGTGGTCTTACATCAGTGGTCCCTCTTCGGAGCAGCATGTTATAGCTTGGCAACCTAAGGAGCATTAGGAAGATAGGGAGGAGGTATAGGTTCCCCTTCCACCCTTTAGTCTGGCATCCATAGGGTAACTCTAGGGATTTGCTGCAAAGGCAAAGCCGTTGAAATACTAAACATACTATATCATCCATTTTTTGGCCACAAACTGGTACTATTCGCCTGGCTTCAGTTTGCAGTCCCACTCATTATCTCATTAGCGACGGGCATATGATAAGATGTCATTTATAGTTCAGCATCTGGCACATTAATCTACCAACCAATTCCGTTTTACGGCAAACAAGTTTAAAAAGTTGTAAACCAAAATGGCAGTGTGAAACCAAGTGTACTCTTCAGTAGAACATGAGAATGAATGAAATGTTAGGACATAGGAGGGAGTAGAATAGTTCAGAACAGCAAAATCAAATTCCAAGGCTCCTTTGGAACTACACAGATGTTAAACAAACATCCTTCACCAGGAGGATGTTTTTGTCATGTTGAAATGGTGAAATGTGTGCTGCCCTATTTATGTAAGCAAAACAGTGTTTAGCCCACCACATTCCCCCCTCCACCCTGAAACGCTTGTGTCTTACAGCATTGTTTCCAATGAGAAAGACGGTCTCAATAGCAAGATAATGAACAGCATATACTTAGTGGTCCCTTTTCCTTGTGCATGACTGCCCACATTCATACACAAACTATTGCTCACAAATTTGTGCACACAGAAGTCACTGCATGCAGATGTTCATGAATAGTGAATAGAAAGAGGCTTGAAGACAGGCAAAGTGAACAGCTGCTTGGAATTCAAATGCATGTTTATGAGAAAGGTTTTGTTGGAGCAGCCCATCTCTACTGGTATAAGACTTGTGGTGCATAAATTTAGCTGATCTGTGGAAGGTGACATTTCCCACCAACAATTTCCATAATCCTCATGACATTGTCTGTGGCCATAATCTCCTGCATACTGCATTTTTCAAGCTTTTGGAACATGGACCACTAATAGGCATTCCCATATCATAATCCCTTTCTAACTCTTATTGAAATCTCTGTCATGATACCCATGAGAAGGTTGTAGCAAAGAAGATGGGAGATGTTTCTGTCCTCCAATGTAGGTTTTAGGAAGCAGATGAGCATGTTGCAAAGCAGTTACATAAGGGCCTTTCCTCAATCGGGCATATTCTGTGATTCATACTAGAAAGATTTAGGATTGACAGGAAGACCTGCTCTTCTTTACAGCATCACAATTCCCAATTGCTTTAGCAAGTTCTACTGATCTAAAGTAGGGTACCCTAATCTTATCACATGGGACCTATCTAAATAAACATTATGCTTAATGGTTAAAGACACTGTGCTTGTTGATCTGAAGGTTGGCAAGATGTGTTTCAAGACCTGAGTACCACAGAATGGAGTAAACTCTCATTCCTTCGCCAGGGCCTGCCAACCTAGCAGCTTGAAAATATTTAAATGCAAGTTGATAAACGGTACCACTTCAGTGGGAGAGTAATAGTATTCGGTACACCTTTCACATTTAGGGTGAAATCCAGAGTAACTACGGGGAGTCCTTGCTCCGGAACAAGAACAAGTTACTTTGGATTGCAATATGAATTTCCCATAGGTTTTCATTAGGTGGTGCAATAACTATGGGTGCACGTAATGTCTCTAATGTGCTTCCGTAGTTACTCTGGATTGTTTCTTTATTCATGCTAACCACATGACCATCTTTCACATTGGCTCTTTGTACATATAATAGTAATGAGCACCATTACTACAATGGTGGTAAGCAACTCTTTAGCAGGGCAATCTGTGGTAGATACCTTTACTTTTACCTTCACATAAATATTTTAATACTATAGGTCCTATCATTTAGGATCAGCCTAAATAAACGCTTTGATACTATATAATCTATTTAGCATGACTCTGTTGTGTGGACTTTTCTTCTAATGGGCTGACAAAGCCACCTATAACTTTGAAAATGACAGTACTGTTTATTGGACATTATTGTAGCTGTGTTGATGCAACTCATTGTATCGGTCATTGCAGTCACTTGCAGTGACTATAGGATTGGGACATTAATTTGTCTTAGAGGCTTCTTGTGATTTGTATTCCATAACCACTATAAAAAAAGAGAATTTCAAGGACCCTGTAATGACAAAGTATTTAAGGACCCTGTAATGACTGTGGATTTTGAAATTCCTGAGCTTCTGGTTCATAATTCAATAATTACATAAGGTTCTACTTCAACAACATTTCCTAGTGCTAAGATAAATTTTATGTGGCACAGTGTTCTGATTAGGTTCTGTCTACCTATCTACAGTATTTATATACCGCTTTTCAACTGAAATGTTCACAAAGCGGTTTACAAGAAAATGAAAAAAATTAATAGCTAATTAATAGCTAATGGGTCCCTGTCTAAAATGCAAAAAGAACACCGGCAGAAGCCACTAGAGCAGACATTGCGGGGGTGTGTAGGGCCAGTTACTCTTCCCTGCTAAATAAAAGAGGAACACCCACTTGAAAGAGTGTCTCTTGCCCAATTAGCAGGGGTTCTCTAATTTTATGTGTTTTCAAGGTTTATGTGTTTTCAAGGTTATGCATAGATGGATACCCAGAATCACATAAACAGATATTCCTATTTGAAAGATGAGCATTCCAATATAGCATATGGTAAATGCATCAAGAATAAAAGTGGAGGTAAAAGGGTCTGCTCTTTAGAAACAAAGATTAATATAGTCAACACCAAAAACTGCTGCACCATTTTCATGTCTCCTGCTAGCATACTGGCTGGACAACTACCATGCCTTCCACCAAGATAATGTCTTCCGTTGTTCTGGTTTGTTTATTAGATATAGCTTTAGATATAGCTCTGTGTAACTCAAAAGCACCCATATGTCCCAATGAACACAGTGGTATTGACCCATTAGTTATAATTCAGCTATTCATATGCTAAAAAATGAGCCTGGAAAAGGTTTTTGCATTTGGAGAACCTGTAATCTACTAGCCTGGTGTTCACTCCGATCTAGCACTTTGTGTAGATTGGCTTGGTGGAGGTTGGTGTATAGGCTTTTCACTCACTACTCTTTTCCGATCTCCTTCCCTCAGAGAGCTTGAAAATACAGAGGCTAATGATAGTGAATGAGTCCTTATGATGTTCTTACACATTCCATAGCTTATCACATACTGAAGGTTTGCAATGTTCCCATTGGTCTGGCACCATTGATGTAGATGGTGTCTCTACTTCTGAAATGTTTCATCACTATGTCTTCTCTGACATCCCCCCAAATCCAGAGTAACTACGGGAGCATGTAAGAGACTTTATGTGCACCATAGTTACTGCACTATCTAGTGAAAACCTATGGGAAATTAATATTGGAATCCAGAGTAAGTTGTTCTTATACCGGAGCAAGGACTTCCCATAGTTACTCTGATTTTGCCCTTCGTGGTTCTAAAAGTGGGTGGCAGGGTCAGGACCAGTGCTGGATTTACATATAAGCTAAACAAGCTATAGCTTAGGGCCCCACTCTCTTGGGGGCCCCCAAAAAATTTAAAGGGAAAAAACTGGATGTACATATCAATTACTTGGATAAAATACATATTTTGTTATGTGCAAGTGGCTTTAGATACCTATTAAGTCCATAAATTACCATAAAGCATATATTCAACACAAAAAACAGTGACAATTTGTTGTTGAGAAAGGACAGCTGGACATGTAAAGGGGCTCCATTACCTTGAATAACTTAGGGCCTCATCAAACCTAAATCCGGCCCTGGTCAGGACTTTATTTCGGGGGGGGGGGGAGGCATGGAAAGCTGGGCGCTGTCATCTTGAAATCTGGTACTGGTCACCACCATCTTAAAAAGTCGCACTCATTCTGCTTTCCTGGGAATAAGTCTCATTTATAAGTCTCATAAGTAAGAAGACTTACTTCTGAGTAGACAGGGAGGAGCTCTGGCATTACAGTGATATTACTACCTGTTTGATGTCACTTCTGACCATGACATCACTTCCAGGAGGGCATTCTGATCACATGTCCTTTTTTTTAGACTTGTGTCATGGAAAAAATCTTTCATAGTTCTCCTTCTCCTTGTGAGCAAGCAGGATGTAGCCTTCTTGTAATTAATAAATTAGATGTAATAGATTGCTTGCAATAGTATTAAATTTAATAATAAGTAATATAGTGCTTAAATTAACCACATTAAAGCAATATAAATTTGAGCATTTTTAACTTTTTTGCCATGTCCTACATTTTTCTTGTCTGTCCTATGTTTTGGTCTGTCTTTGTCCTCTTTTGTGGTTATGACATCTGGCCATCCTGCAGGGTGACAGATTGTCCTTCTCGGAAAGGGTCTTGTGGCTGAAATGCTAAAGAACCACTGCTTTGACTTATGCCATGATGCAAATTAATCTGAATCTCATGAATAATGTTTCCAACTTCTATGCATTGTAAATGTGCAGCATATTTGTATTTGCACAAATACAGTCACAAGTGCAAGAGTTCCAAATTACTTGGTATATAACCATGGCATATGTGGAACTCTGGATCTGGGGCTCCATATTTCATGTAGCAAAAGTTCAAAACTTGCAATTTTATTGAATTTTTCAGCTTTTCGTTATTTTTACTGCCAATAACTTTGTGCCAACATTGAACTGGAATGGTCCTGTTTGTTGATATGTTGATATGAACAGGACAGTTTAATTACTGTCATGTAGGCATCAGCAGTTAAATTATTAAATTACTACATAATTAGTGCAAGTATGTCCAAATAAAGTGCACAAGTTCTCAATTCACCAAACTTGAATCTTTCTTTTTCCCAGGCATCTTCTCAGGAAGTTTTTTTTAACAACACTGTTTTATTAATACTTTCTATTCTAAATGTGCTTTGTAGAACTTTGAGGGCGAGGATGTACTTAAAAGAAGCATTCTTTTCCTTTTCTTTACCCCTGTTCCCCCCACTTTCTCCTCAGCACCTAGGCTGTTTCAAATTAAGGAGGATCCGGCATCAGGAGGCATTGCTATTTTAATCATTCCAATGTGTCCAGTGTGGGAGATGAACTCAAAAGGTGAATATTAAAAGTAGTTGTGGAATTCAATCATTTCACGAATGAACACATAATAGCCAAAGGCAAAACCGGAAGGCAACTTCACTTCCAATCAGTGTTTCCATTTTATTGAAACCAGATTGGAATTCCTGGAAAGAAGCCTACATATCACATCTTTAATACTAATTTTCATATACTCCAGTAAAACTGTCAGGGTGAATCAGTTGTTGAAGAAAGCTTCCTGTATAATTTACAGATGTGCTTCCCTGTAGCCCATTATTTAGACCAGAATCAGAAACATGGTTTTGAGCATGGACATCAGGGGTTTTTCCCCCATCACTTCTTATGTGAGTTTTCCTACGCTCACATTTGCTGATTAAAATTAGCCTTTTCACATTGAAGTGGCCCTCGTGTAGTGTGCTAGTCATGTACAAGCATCTGCTGCTATAGGAGCTTCTCTTTATGGGCATTACAGCCAAGTTTTTGGCAAGGTGTTTTGAGAGGATTTCTGATGGACGTATCTGCCCACCTCCTCCTCCTTCTCCTCCTCCTTCTCCTTCACCCATAAAGAACAAAGCACATTTCATTGTAACATTGCAATTAGTGTCTACAATTAGTCCCCCCAATGCAGCTCTTCCTCCCTCTATATATAAGTAACTGACTTTTTCCCAACATTTTGCTGAGGTAGAGTCCAGTGATATTATGGCTCTTAATAAAAGAAAAGGAGGCTCTTCTCCTGTCTCAGACAGAGATCAAAGCAGACTGGAGTTCTGCACAGTTAGCCATTCTTTGTTTGTTTCCCAGAGAGAGCGGTTCCAGCAATCTGCCATTCTGCCAAGATGTTCTGCCAAACCCATTCTGTGAAAGCATTTTGGAGAAAGAAAAGCAAGCAGATTTTTCAAGTTTCCCATTTCAAAAAAAAATTCCCACAAGTATGACATTATGAAACGTTTTATTATTCCTATACACAAAAAAGGAGGGATGGAGGTGGGTGCAAGGAAGAATTGGTTTTTTTACAAGAAAATGCTTGGGGCGGGGGTAATGGTTGGAGGCTCGAGTTATTCTAGCAGGGTTGTCGTTTAGGTAGTATCAGCACTTCCATCAGCGCTCCATTAGTTGGGGTTTATAACTCATCTGTAAAAATGTGCTCAGGCTGCAACAATCTGGCATGTAATTCACCCCACCCCAGTTGTTTTAAAAACCTCGTTTGGCAATTTTTAAAAGTATTTTTCTGACAAAGGTATAAAATGTTTATTGGTTGAAGACATTTCAGTGCTTGTAAAGCATAAAGCACTCTTCATTACAAAGTTGTGGTTTTTTTTTTTTTTCCAAACATCTAGGAAAGCTTGAGAGCACCTCTGGAGACCAAAAGCAAAATCTGATGAGACCACAATATTGTATAAACATGAATTATTTTTGCCTCCCTTCTTATCATTTCTATATGCCTTTGTTCACTGTCTTGGTGTAAAGAAAAATATCCATCCAAAAGCTGCAGCAACTGAGCAGGTAGATACTTGGGGTCACGTTGCAATATATTTATTTGGCCGAAAGGTAGGATTTACTAATGACCCAAATAGAGAACGGCAGTATCTTCAATTTTTTAAAATTTTCTACCCAAAGCAGGCCTCCATCAGTCTTGAAAGACTATGGTATCATGCTTGGTGCTGCGTACGCTGCATGCAAAGCACAAAAGCCTGGGTTGGATTGTTATGGAGGATAAGCAGCTAGTATAATGGTATGTTGCTTATTTAAATGCATGTATCATGCATGTAAAATGTATGTGTTGCAACTCAAAAGGATGGTATGCAGATAGGGTTGCCATATGTCCCAAAAAACAGGGACAATCCCAATTTTGGGGGATTGTGTTCACATACTGGCAATTGGTCTCTCATAATGTTTGGCAAGACTAGAATTCTTTAGGATGAGACAAGTTCAAATCCAGGTTTCTCACAACCTTTTCATCTGATTTTTTAACAACATATTTTATGTCCCCCCACTCCTTTTACAAAGTTTGTGGAAAGCATGCTTGTGACAAAAGACATGTATCCTTGGGGACCAGAAATAAATAGTGGACAAAATATAAATTAAGCTTCCCCTCCCTCAATTCAGTCCCAGCCACTGGACATCGGTCAAAGATTATTGGCTGGTGAGTTGAGGAGTATTCCATCACCACGTGGATTCCATCACCTTGTGTGATCTATCATTTTTCTTACATGCAACAAAGTTCACTGTGAACAGATATGATGGGTTCACTCACCTGTAAGGTGCAAAGTGAGCTATGCGCCAAGGATTATTCACTCTTCAGTCAGTACCTGAACTTGAGAAAGTATGATGAATATTTTCAAAAAGAAATACTTTTCTACACAGTTGCAGTTGTGATAAGGCCTACATTTTCCAACAGAGGCATTAAATAGTTAATGCAAAAATCCAGAGTAACTATGGGGAGTCCTTGCTCTGGTGAAAGAACAACTTACTCTGGATTGCAATATGAATTTCCCATAGGTTTTTACTAGGTGGTGCAGTAACTACGGGTGCAGATAAAGTCTCTTACATGCTCCCATAGTCACTCTGTATTTGGGGGTTATTCTCTATGCTGAATGCCTGGATCTTCTCTTGGTCCTGAAATCTTTGATCAGGTAACAACAGTTTTAGCAATCTCAACAAACATCCTTCACTCCCATGGAATGAGAATAAAGCCTATTCTTGTGCGCTTCTGTCAAGTTTTACATCCTTCTGGCACATTTTCCAGAAATTTCACTAGCCCCACAATGTTGTGGTTTCCTTATTTCACAGATCACACTCCTCGCAGCTGTTAGGTGTTGAAGACAATTCATGGGATGAGAGCTTCTAAATGTTCAAGGGAGGGATAGAAAAGTTACCACAGGAATGCAATGTTCAGCTATGAATAGACCTTTTCACAGACTTTAAGAGCACAATCCTAACCATGTCTAGTCAAAAGTAAGCCCCATTTCGTCCAATGGGTCTTACTCCCAGGAAAGTGTCTTTAGGATTGTAACCTCAGACTATCTCATTCCTTTGGGAGTGTTTAGTTCAAATGTGGAACCTATCATATCAGATAGGTTTGTCTTCTTATATATTCAGTAAGGCACTGAAACATTAGCATATTTACAAATACCAAAAAAAAAAATAAAAACCCATCTCCACAAAGTAAACTTTATCCTGGCAACTTTAGCAAAGGTTTAGGTTCTTATATTCCATGGTTGTTACATAATAATCTTTGAGTTGTTATGTAAGCTAAATGAGTTGTTATGTAAAATAAATGAGATCAAATTTAATGCACACCTCAATTTTGGAGACCAAATTTGGCTGAAAAAGTGGGTGTCCTATTTGAGTGAATAGGTTATTATGGCAAGCCATGTTCTTGTCAATGGAAATCCCAGACTGCTGGGTGCAGCAACCATAGAACTGATGTGAAATGGGGCCAGTAGCATGAATGACCATGCATGCTACTGGCAGGACTGCATGATATGGGCCAGCCAAGGATTAGATTGGGCCATAAGCCTCTTTATTCATTTTGTAACCTCATACTTTGAAACCTGGAGACAAGGATAGTTTTTGACTGCTCTGTTACACGTTATCTAATTCTTTCTATAATATTTGGCCCAGAAAAACACCTACTGTACATATATCAGATGTTCATAGCCATCAGATTGCCCCCTTCAATGGCAAAACATGGGGAGATTGTGCTAACACACTGGAGTTTCTGCACCTGCTGTGTCAGGAGAAACATTTTTAATTTAGATATAGGTATAAATGGGTTGGCAGAAAAAATATAAAGCAATAGGGCATATAGTGCACAGAATTTCATATAGTGCATATAATTCCAAATTACATAGTACATGCAATTCCACCTGCCATGCCACCAAGTGAGCAGTAAAGACTGAAGCTTCTGTTCTTTCCACCAGTGTCAGTTCCCATCTATAGCTCATAGTTTTTAAATAAACAGTACATTTTTTGCTTATGCAAGGGATTTTTAAGATATTTTTGAACCTACATGATATTAGCTTTGGGCACCTGCCTATGGCATGTGACCTCGCATAAGTTGTGAGACAGATGTGCATATGTAAAATCTCCAAAATTTCAGTACACTTCTAGGTAGACCCATAGAGGCTATTGCCTTACCACAGGGAAGGGGATGAATCTGCCCTTCCCAGCAATAGCACAGTAGTAGGAACTTGCGCTGCCTGTTCTACTGCAAGTTAGGATTGTGCTATCTTGAACTGAGATCAATCAATGTCAAGTGCTCTGCCTTTTTAAATGCATACAGAAATTATCCAAAATTTCAGTATACCTCTGAGAAGATCCATAAAGGCTGCTATTGTCTTACCATGGAAAAGGGGAAGTGCTTCCCCTTCCAGCATTAGTGCAGCAGCCTTTTGTACCATACAGTAGGTAGAACACAGTACATATGGTAGTATGAAAGACTCATACCCTGCATTTCTGATTCTTATAAATGTTGTTCATGTATAAGACCAACTATCTATATAAATGCAACCTGTGATTTTTCCCCCCTCCTGTAGCGTTTGCATTTCCTGACTGAAGCTGGTTACAGAAATGAGCCTCATTGCTGTGCATTAAGTAAAGATCAGAGACAAAGGGTCAGAATAGAATGTTGTGTGACTGTAAGAGACTATTGTTATACTGTACTTTCAGGGTGAAAACTTTCAGGATGAAAATTATTAAAGCAAAATGATGGCAACAAAATAAGTTAGTAGTAATGTGAGCAGTTATTTTAATTTCACCATCACACATCCAAACCCCCTCCCAAAAAAATAGAAGAAAAAAATCAGTATGATAAAACATAAGAAAACAATCTGGATTGAGGCATGTGAATAAAATAATTAACAGAGATAAATATTTCATGTTCTATTTCTAATGGCCCCAAAATTTGAGTTGTTCCTTTCTTTTTTTAATCTTTATTTTTAAACCTGTAACATAATGACTGAATGCCTAATATGATATTGATAAATTTTTTAAAAGCTTTCTTTGGAAAAAAATTCAAAGCTCAAGTTGAGCAGAAGACCACAGGGAAGTCTATAATCCTTCGTCGGACTCCTGGCAAGCCACTCTTCTGGCCTGTGCCAGCCTTGCATTCTGACAGAACAAGTGTTGCATGAGATGTGAAGGATGACTCTGGTCTGCTGAAAAACCCTGGAGCAGGTGTTCCTCATCCTCATTTGCAATGGAGCATGGCCCCTGGCTCAGTGAGCTGGAGCAAACGTGCTGGCAGGACCCATCATATACCTGCGTGCTGAGATGCACTAATGATAATGGATGCAGGCCTATTAACCATCCCATTTGTAATGGCACACAACACTGATTGTTTAGGGAATGAGTCAGCGGCTTTCCAAAAGGGAACGGAGAATGCTGGGAACCCATGATCCTTTGTGCATTCCTTCTGCTCTGCTGAGTGTACAACTATGTTAGTCTTTATTTAATAATACAAATGAATACATGATTTGCTACATGATTATATATTAAGATAAGCCACTTTGGGCAGTGCAATATGAACATTCTTTGCTTGGTGTCTTAGGCTGTAGCTCCGTTGCAGTTTTTGGCTAGAGTAAGTCGTACTGGCACGAGTGTAAATCCCTGGGTAAGCTTAATCCAGCAGGAACAACTGGAGGGCAAAAGTCAAGGGTACAACAAGCACATGTAAGCTTCATGGTTTACAGAAGGCTTGTGGTTATCTCTGAGCGAATCTTAGAGGGCAGCCAGGGGAAAATGTGAGGTGCGGCAACCATTTTTGCTCTTCCCTGCCTGATTCTACCATCTAAAATCTTTAAAACACACACAAACACACACATACACACAAACCATCCATTCACAGAAATACACTGTCACAGCTGCACAAAATTCAACCTCTACCTCTTTCATTTTATATTGGGGAATCATGCCGAGAGCCTATTTCATCATTTTTTTTAAATACACAATGGCAAATAGCACTGCAAATCAATACATCATATTACAAATACATCTTTGGCTCTATGGCCAAATTAGTTAAATAGACAATTTATGTGCAGACAAGGCAGGCTATTGCGGCATCGTTGATGATTTTTGCAAATGAATGGATCATTTGCTTGCCAAAATAAATATAAGCTGCTTGCCTGTTTGCTTAGCATTTTTATTCTTTGTGCTTTCTCTGCTATGTGGCCTTGAAAGACTTTTTTAAAAAGCAAAATCAAAGTTGTCATTTAGTAGCCAGTGACAAAAACAGTACAATATTTTACATGCAATGTTATATTTAACAGACAAATAGGAAGCCAGCAATTTTTTCATTCTACTGGGACTATGATATGGCTCCAAAGGTTAGGAGCTTTGCTCTTGTAAGGATTGCACTGAGAAGGGGAATTCAATGGCAAGTACAAATATCCCCATTTTGCTCTCGTAAATATCACCTCAGGTGAGCCAACGGACAAGACTTCTTCAAACAGCAACATTAACCTGCAGAATTTGATCGAAATTGTAAGTTTCAGCTCTTTCCAAATTTTTTTGCACTCCTTGTTTGTGTCCATCCAATGTTCTGCCTCAAAAGAGAACAAAATGGGCGTTATAATTTTGTATATTAAGTTTGAAGCTAAAACTTTGTTAAGATGGACGTTTTTTAATCGTGCAACACAGACGCTGGATGTATTGTTTGTTGGTTTCTCCTCTATTTGCTGTTGATTTATTCAATACCTGGTCCACATCTTCTTCATAAAACTAATGCCTTTAAAAGGCACTAAGAGAGCTGGAAAAGTCACAGGTGGCCTTTTTTTATGACTTTCGGGCAAAATCCAGAGTAACTATGAGGAGTCCTTGCTCCGGTGTAAGAACAACTTACTCTGGATTCCAATATGAATTTCCCATAGGTTTTCACTAGGTGGTGCAGTAACTATGGGTGCACGTAAAGTCTCTTACGTGCTCCCGTAGTTACTCTGGATTTGGGAGAGTTAAAGACATAAAATATTACTTCCAGTTTTTATTAGAGCAAAAAAAAAAATTGGCCAAAATTGCCATTTTGAAGCCCACATTTTGAAGCTCTCTGATGGCAACAGAAATGCAAAGGCAAGGGGAACACAGCTCCCCTCGCCTTCAGAGAGTGTGGAGGGTCCCAGGTGAGCCCTTTTTATTTCTAAAGTTAATATAAGATCTGCAGATATAGGGCTCTCTATATTCTTGTCTAGAAATGGGCCATAGGAATTTTCTTGTTCACCTGATTGGCTATTGGTAAAGGGGTTTTATTAAAATGGAAGTAGTTTTCAAATTAAAACCAATTTGATTACAGGGACAAAAAAGCCTAACCTGCTCCAAATCTGTTGGCGAGAACCGGTTCTTTGTGGATTCATAAACTGACCTTCTTAAAATGACACATTATGCTCCCTAAAGTCTTAAACAAGAGTATGGGGCTATCTTGAAGGGACAAATGGGGCTAGTTTTGCCACTGTCTCCCTTGCACAAGGTCAAGTTGGGGTGGGGAGAGCAGTCCACTGTGTTTCCTTGAAAATCAAGATTGAGTTTATGAAGCAATTTATATCTTGTGGACAGGGGTGTCACTAGGGTTCACATCACCTTGTGTGGGAGACCAGAGTGTCACCCCCATACATTAGGTGGGGCAACAATATGAATGGTTGGTGTGGTTATGTGCCATTGCCCCACCACCACTGGTTTTTTTAGCCATACATTTTAATAGAATAAAGATATTTCAAAGTGGATTCTTTGACTGCATTCTGCTGTAAATTACACATTCAAAGGTATTTATATGAATTTATTGTCACCAGCTGATGACAGCGTGAATGAGAGGAATAACATGATGGGATGGGTCACTTTCATTTTCCATGGAGTTCAATGCATATTTTAGTTTTTTTGCTACAACGTTTGATAGGAACGTGCTATTTAAAAATGGATTTTTGCATTGGATTCTGCTCTTCAATACAAATCCAGTGGTATATGGCATGATGGGGTTTGACACTCCATCACAAAGTTGCAATTTTTAGGTCACCCAGTATGCATCACACCCTTGGGTGTGTCACCCAGTGCAAACTGCACCACCCGCATGACCCTAGTGATGCCACTGCCTGTGGAGTCATAGGAAGTGCAAGATTGCTGCAAGATTAGTGACAGGCAGCACAATCCAGAGCAACTAATCTGTCCACATACGAGCCCTTGGGTTGCCCTATCTAACACTAGGGTGGAGCAACTGCAAGATGCTCCAGCCCAGTTACTCTGGAAAAGGCTTAGGGCAGAGCAAGGCAACATAGGGTGCCCTGAGAGAGGTGGACCTGCTCTGCCCTAACTGGGGCAGCCTAGGCAGCTCAGGAGAGGCAAGTTGAGGGCATGTTTAGCATTGCCTAGGGCAGAGCAGTTGCTCTGTATCCAGAGCCCTTTTCCAAAGCAGAAATGCCCTCTTCCAGCCCTCAGATTTATACCACCTCAGGAGCAGGTATAGTAATGAGTAGACCCATAGGGGTCCATGATAAGGCCCGAGTAAGAATGGCAGTGTTGACCAAAAATCTGAGTTCTTGGCCAGCCTAGCTGCAACCCCTGCCTCTCAACCTCAGGATTTGGAACAAACTAAGGCTGGCCACAAAACTCAGGATACAGCAGGCCACTCCAAGAAGCCCCTTGTATTCACTGTAGACTGTACTGCATCTCATCAGGGACTCCTTATAAGGCAGGCACCCAGTGCCATCACCAGATTTATTGCGGCTGGTGTGGGCTGCATTGGGTGATGCGCTCCATATGGGGTGATGCGCCGGAGGAGTTTGACTGTCCTTTGGCAGGCCCCAGGCGTCAGTGTGCCCATTCAGGCCTGCTCCAAGGCGGAGCAGCAGCCAGAAGCTGCCACTTGTCCTCGGAGCTGGCCTAAACAGCCAGCTGAGGTGCACTGCGCAGAAACACACTGAGCATGCCGAACAGCTTCAGAGGAAACTTCCTTAGAGTGTTAAAGGAAGTCTGTGCCTCTGCACGGCCATTTGGTCTCACTCAGGAGGCAGAGCAGCAGCCAAATGGCTTCAGAAGAGTACTGCACAGGCACCAACTCTGATGCCTGCACAGTCTCCTCTGAAGCAAAGAGACTTCAGAAAAGTACCGCACAGGTGTCAGAGATGGTGCCTGCACAGTACTCTTTCTGAAGCCAGTTGGCTTCAGAAACAACTGTGCAAGCGCCAACTTTGGCAACTGCACAGTCCAGGTGCGGGGGTGTGCGCATCCCAGGGGAGACACACAGACTTCCGCACGGGGTGATGCACAGAGTCATGTCACCACTGTAGGCACCACAGCTGTTCCTTGTTCAGTGTGATCTGAGGTGTGTCTCCTCAGGAGCAAATCCTCCCCATGTGTCAATTACTTAGCATGCTATGGAGCAGTTAGGGCAGCCCAGGCTTCCTGACTCTCTGGATGCAGCATAACTTTCTGCTCTGGATACAGAATAGTTAGGAGAGAGCAGTTAGGGCAGAGCAGGCTGAACTTGCTCTGGATTGTGCCCATATATGAAATAACTCTTGTATCTCATTTAAACCCAGACCACTTGTCTTGTATTAAGGAGAAGTATGCTGGTAACAGGCAAGAGAATGCCCAGGAAAGCATGTTTTTCCTGCCATAATTGCCACCATAGAAACAATGGAAGCTTCAGATCGTATAAACACCACCAAACTCAGTCACAGTTTCACCTACAGCAAGGCAACAGGGAGCAGGACTAGGAGCACTTCTTTTTCTCCTCAGTTTACCTACATGGATCATGGGTTGTACTGCTCAAGCATGAGATGAAACAGACAGTGGAATCCCAAGCATGTCTACTCATAAGAAAGTCCTATTGTGTTCAATAGTACTTACTTCTGGGAAAAAGTGGTTGGATTGCAAGCATTAGTGATGGACTGCTATACAATTAAAATCTGCAAGAGAATTTTCCCACCAAACTACAATTCTCCAGATTCTTTGTGGGAAGCCATGAAGGGCAAAATCTAGAAAACCGATATTTTTTTACAAAGGAAATAAACCCCTAATTTGATGTACTCCAGACTGCCTTGTATTGGATCTGCTCAGGATAATGATGATTGCAGGTATTTGTACACCCTGGGCTGAAAAAAGCCTCATGGATCTTCACCCTCAATGTCCTACAACCTGATCCCACCTTCATCTCTTTCTCCGCAGTCAACTTTGCAAATACAAACACTTTTGGAGCTCCTCCATATTCATTATACAGCATATGTCAAAGGACCTTTCCTGCCATATATTGTATATCAATACTCAGTATGGGAGTAATTTTACTTGTTAATTTATGGCAGCAGTAACCACATTTTCAAACTGATCATAAAATATTCTGGTGTGCTTGTAATCTGGTTTCTCAATGTTCTATAATAGGAATTCTATGAATAATATTGGGAAGTGAGTGATATTTTATATTGTATTTTATATGGAATCTCTAAGGAAACACGGTTACTTCAAAAAACTTAGGTGAAGTGGGACATAACTGGAGTGGCATTTGTTTTGTGTGTTGTTGTTTTGCCTGGGAAAAAAATACCCACCCTTCACAATTTGTCACTTGAGAACTAAAGATTTATGGATATTTTCCTTCTGAAAAATATTTGGAAAGAAGTTTGCAGACACAGAACCTCAATTATACCTGCTTCCACATTATGTGGAAGAATGAATATTTCTCTCTTTTTAAAGGTACAACAGCCTCTGTTGGTAACAGTAAAATCTATGACTAATTAGTACGAGCAATAAGAGAGATTCTGGTTAGATATCAGGAAAAAAATATTGACTGTAAGGGCCATTCATTAGTCGAATAGATTGCCAATGGAGGTGGTGGACTCTTCCTCACTAGGGAACTTCAAGCAGGGACTTGACAAGCAACTGTTGGAGATGCTCTAGAAGGATTCCTGTTTACAGGCAGGGAGTTGGACTAGATGACCTATTAGCAGGGGTGGGCACAGTCTGGCCCAAGAACCTGTTCTCCAGAAGTGGGTGGGGCCAGGGTCAAGGGGCAGGGCCCAGGGGCGCTTTTTAATTTAAAAATTTTTTAAAAATTTTAAAAATTAAAAAATTACTTACTTCAGAGTAGACCTGCATAGGATGGTGCTCTGGGGCTGCAATCCTCTCCACAGTTTCCTGGGAGTAAGTTCCATTGACTATACTGGGACTTACTTCTGAGTAGACATGCATAGGGAGTTCTCAGCCTCCCTGAGAAGGCAGGGAGAGTGGCTTTTGAGAGAGCTGGTTTTAAGCCTCCCCAGCCAGCCAGGGAAGGCTGTGAGAGCGCGCTCGCGCCGCGCACCTCCCCCTTAAGCCTCTCTGGCCGAAAGAGGAGGCGCAGTGGCGGCCGAACCGGTCCACATAGTTCTGGGGGCCTCCTGCCACTGCTGGCTCGCCAGCGGCAGGGGGATTGGAAGAAACCCCCCCCCCCCAGAACCGGACCGAACCGGGCTGTGCCCACCACTGCCTATTAGGTCTCTTCCAACTCTATAGGTGTAAGCATAACCTAGGCCAGCACAACTCATCAGTCTTTCTGTTCCTCTGGTGATGTAGGGAGGCAAGCGCATGCCTGTGCACTGGTCTAACCCTCCCCCATGAGTGGCGCAGAAGTGTCTTATGGCACTTTTGTGACACTCCCAAGTCAGCACAGGACTTATGCACAGTTTAGACAAGCCTAACTGGAGGGTAGGATTGCAGCCTATGATTCTATGAGTCCATGAGTATAAAACAAGTCCATGCAGTTTGACGCTCAGGAGCCTACAATGTTATTCTGTTTCATTGTCACACTTTAGGACTTTCAAAAATATGATAAGAAAGAATAGAGGGGAATTGCATTAGAAAAGTTTCTCTCCACACTTTTCCAAGACAGTTCTTGAATTATTAGTGGAACATCCACCATTTTCCAAAGCCCATTATTGGGTTGGCAGTGCAGTTGCCCAGGCAGAACATAGCTAAGATTGCCAAAAGCCTCTGTCCAACAAACTGCTGAACTCTGGTGGGGTTCATACTCTAGTCCCTGTTGTTCTAGGGTGTGCTGGCCACTGTGGTCAGAACATAGAGAAGGGAGCCAGGAAAGAAGAAGAAACTACAAAATGAAGCAACTATAGTGTCCAACACAGAAACAAATATGAGAGTAGGAAAGGGATTTATTCCCTTTATCCATGAGAGAGGGAGTGAGTGCAGGAGTGAAGAGAATTCATCAGGGAAGCAAATATCTTCTCACACCTACACAATTCACCTTTATCCCATTCAAGTATGTACCACAAGGCCTTGAATCACACCAGAAACTTCCCTTTTTTTAGCTGTGGTCAATCTGCCGACCTCTCTAGGGCTCCACAGACCCCTTCCCAGACCATGGCACAGCCCGGCAGGACACTTGGGGAGGCAGAAAATTGTCCCAATTCCCCTACAGCAGCGCAATTGCTCTGCTGCTTTTTCCACTTCCCCTGCCACTTAAAGGTAGGGTGACCATATGTCTTGTTTTCCCATGCCCTGGATTTTAAACTTGTGTTAAAAAAAACACAAAAAACTTCAGTGTCCTCTTTTTCCTTGAAAGCGGGCAGCATGTAGCCTTCTTGTAATTAATAAATTATAGGCAATAAATTATGGCTGCAATCCTAAAGGCACTTTCCTGGGAGTAAGACCAATCTATCTATCTATCTATCTATCTATCTATCTATCTAACTATAGCATGTATATACTGCTTTTCAACTAAAAAGTTCACAGACCGGTTTGCAAAGGAAATAAAAAAATAGCTAATAAATAGCTAATGGTTTCATGTTCCAAAAGGGCTCACAATCTAAACAGAACACCAGCAGAAGCCACTAGAACAGAAGGCAATGGGGCTTCCTTTTCAGTAGACATGGTTAGTATTGTAATGGTTTTAAATATAAGTAATAATAGTGTTAACATTAAGCACATGACAGCAATATATATGAGTGTTTTAGCTTTTATTTTGTCATGTCTTACAATTTTCTTGGACATCCTACATTTTTGGGAACCATCCTCTTTTTTGTTTTTAGGGGTTTTTTGGTTTTTTGTTTTGTTATGGCATATGGTCACCCCGCTTAAAGGGAGTCGGGGATTTTTACACAAATAAGGGCTCATAATCTCCCTGTTTAAGTAGCACTGATGTATATAATATTACAGCACTAATCTCTAATGGAGTGGATCACAAAAGTTAGACAAAGCAAAATGGAAGTGTGTGGTTTTGAAGCATGAATGAAAAATGGTTTCTTGAGTGTGGACTGGCTTTTGGTTGATTATATGTTTCACTGGAGAAGATCTATGATACCCTGCTTTGGTCTACAAGAAAGCCACAAAATATGGAGGAAGATTTCTAGTCAATCACTCCCCTGTGCTTATTATTTCATATAGCGGTTTACAATATGAAAATGATTGATAATGATGACAGGAGTGGTAGTGGCTAACACCATTCACATATACACATTATAGGTTCATTGCTCTCTAAATTGTAAATAAAGTTTAATGCCACTTATGTTCCTGGAATAACATTAGCACGCAGTGATTAGACATCTGAACTCATTGAGATTGCAGCCTCATGGAACCATTCTCCAGAAGAACAAAACATTTCAACATGGCAGATTCATCTAACTGCTCTGTTTTGGAATAATTAATCACTTCATCAGCCAGTCAATTGGTTCAGCTCAGCAAATGCCTTTGCCAGATGCTTGGGTAGTATTTCAGTGCCTGACACTTTCTTCCCATCATCGCCTTGCAAGAAGTATCCATATGCATTGCTTTATATCACAACAGTTTGAATAGATTAAGAGCCTCGGGCATCTTTCCCATGAGGACAGACTGAATAGGCTGGTGTTTTGTTTTTTTTCCTTAAGAGTAATTTTTAAAAATGACTGAATGGGGAACATTCAGTCTTATGCACACTTACATGGGATGAAAGTCCATTGATGAGAATGGGACTTGCTTCTGAGTTGACACATAAAAATGTTTCATGTTTCATGGAGGTAATATAGTAATTTTCAATCAAGGTGCTGAGGCAAATTTGCCAGCATCAAAAGATCTGCAGGTGTGGCAAGGAAGTGGAACACAGCAGGTGAAAGTCACTAAAAACTCATCCTTAGAACTGGTAGAGAAAAAGGGACAGACAATTCCTGTCAACAGTTCAATTCAATTCAAGGGCAACAATAGTTGCCCTTGAAATGGTGTCAAAGAATCCAGAGATTCTCCAGGAAGCAGTAAGTTCTCAAAGAGCAAAAAACTGTAGAGAAGATCATAGAGGCCTTAAGAAGAAAAATATTAAAAATTACAGCAATAATGAATAATGGAAAATATTTTTTTCTTTTAATATTTGGGGTTGATGTGCAGGAGTTAGTCTTCTAAGAGCACAATCCTAATGATGTCTACTCAAAAGTAAGCCTCATTGTATTCAATTAGTCTTATTCCCAGGAACGTGGCTTTAGGATTATAACTTAAATTAGTTTTTAAAAGGTTCTGTCTCTGCTTCGAGATAAAAAGACACTTGTTATTGTATTTCTTATACTGTATTAGTGGGGGAAAGCCTCTGTCTGTATTGGTCTTAGCATAGCATCCTTTCCAGTTTCTTGTGTGTGCATGCATTTTTTTTAGATTGTGATCCTTGAAAGAGGAAGCCGTGTTTTATTTACTGTATTTACTCAAATCTAACGCTCATCATTTCCGGTCAAACCTAGTCTCCAAAATCAGGGCATATTAGATTTGATGGCACATTAGATTAGATGCAGGTAAATGTGGCATTTTGATTATAAGTAGAGGGTGCACATTATAGTCAATGGCGCATTATATTTGAGTAAAATGGTATTTCGTTATGCAACCCACTTTTTGTGTACTTTTCTGTTGAAAAGTAGTATGTAAACATCTTTCATTACTGTAGTATTTGACATCTTCACTGAATATAAATTAAGCAGTTGCTGTTATGGTGAAATCCTGCATTCAAATCCCTGCTTAATTATGAACATTCCTGCAAGAAACTGATGTATGCTACTATTTTTCCTTTTATCCCGAAGGAGTGCTCTAAGAATAACATCAGATTCTACGATGCATGGAATGGTGAAATTTGGAAAAGGGTTAATGGAAAACTTGGAAAAGGGTGAATAAAAGTAAAATGTGATGAAAACCAAAATAAATTCAAATGTCCTTCTTTAGAAGCAATTTATTTCAGGCTACCAGATGGTGTATGAGCTTCCCAGTGGCCACTGTTGGGGAAAGAAGCTAGACTTTGGGCACAATCCAGAGAAACGACGGGGAGTCCTTGCTCCAGAGTAAAAACAATCTACTCTGGATTATAATATGAATTTCCCATAGGTTTTCACTAGGTGGTGCAATAACTACGGGTGCACATAATATCTCTTACATGCTCCCATAGTTATTCTGGATTGTAGGATTTCTTAATCCTACAATCCTCTCTCCAATCCAGCAAGGCAAATATATATCTGCCATTAACTGTTGCAGGATTGCCGTTGGACTTTAATTACAGTGCATGAATTTCAGGAGAAGGAAGATTTGTAGTTCAAATCTGTCTGAATTCCACGTGGCGATGCTGTGGCACCAGTACTTTCTGTGCTGTATCCTTCTGAGGAATTTTGGTTCCTGGAAGTCCCTTCAGGGTAAGAAGAAATTTGTCTCCTTCTTCCTGGTGTGTCCCAGAAGCTTCAATGGGTCAATTCAGACTTGCAATACCTCTAGCACAAGTTCCAGTTGATCATAATAGGTGGATCAACTGCTACCCCTGATCAAGGGGGTTAGGATAGGGCATGCTCTAGTGACATATATGTGCAGTAGCAAAAGAATAGGCTTTCTGCTGATGTGGCACTTGTTATGTTTGCAGAAGGCACCCATTGGATTGTTAGTTACACTGACTGTTAGTTACAGCACAATGTGGGATGTTGGGGTTGGGATAACATTGTATGAGACTTTTAAAGGAAGTAAGACAGGTGGGAAATAAGTAAAGTATAGATACGAATAAATTGATATATAAGTAGTGAAAGGCAATGGATTGAAGGTGAAAATTTATGGAAAACAGTTACATATAGAGAAGCACACAACAGGAGCTTGGTAAAAATGTAATGAAAAACTAATCAAAAGCTAAGGTGTGCTTATATTGGCTGATTTTTTGAGATCAGGTGCCGAGTCCTGGCAATTACTTTCCATCTGGCCTCAAAAGTCATGCTGTGCTAATTCTCAGGCTTGGTTGATCTTTTGCCTAACCTTCCAGTCCTAAATCCATGAGTTGGAAGACTCTCTCCCTAACTCGATTTGTGGCTTTGGTTGATGTAAGAGTTGGGATACAAAGCTGTAATCAGGCTTACACAAAAAACCCTGCATAAGCTCTGGAAATATTTGATGTGTTTTGCTACAACACCTGACTCATTCTACACATCACAAACTGCTTTTTGCAAGTATCTTTTATTTCAAAGCTATGGGTTAGGCAGCGTGATAAGCCACTCTTTTAAGGATTACAAAACTATTTTAAACTCAGAGAAATACTTTTGTTGTTTTTTATATCTTGGCCTTTAAACTTACAATAGAAACTAAAGGATGAGCTAACTGTTGTAATTGAAATTTATGTCTTGGCTTTGGGGATGGAAATTGATAAGTACATAGTACTTATATAAAGATTCTCAAAGTGGATATATAACCACATGGGGGAAGTTATCTGTATATCCTCCTCCCATAAGCTGAGCATGGTAACTCTCAGGAACAAACAGATGCGGCAGTCTTACTATTATATTTTTATTTATCTGTGCTTTTACTTCTCTGTATTCTCATGAATGGTTTCTCTCTTTCTCTGTGCCCTGCCAGATAACTGAACAATCACCGTGACACTACTTTCCATGTCCCTCCATTTTCACTAATCTCTGAAGTTAAACATATATTTAACTGATAGTTGATCTGCGATCAAAGATTAAGGGAGAAATCCAATTGTAAAGGCAGTGCAACTACAATGCTGATGAAAGAGATTTAAACAAAAGAAAAATTAAAACTCAGACTCACAAACCTACATGTACCATGACCCTTGATTCAATGGATCTCAACTCAATGGATGCTGATGTCCACAGAAGGTTAAACTGTACCTTGGTAGCAAACAATACCTACTATAAGGTAGTTCTTGGTTCAAAAGTGCTAGAGGCAGGCTTACCTCCCTTCTAAAGGTAATGGTGTCCTTCTAGAGCTCTGCTTTTGAACAGTACTGTCCAGACATGGCACCCTGCCCAAGTGCAGAGAGTAGCAACACCAGAACCAGCACTAGAAGTAGTAGAAGGTGGGTAAGCCTACTCCCAGAATCTTCCAACACTTTTCAACTTTAGGATGGACATTTCCTAGAGCATCCTTGTGAGGGGCAGAGCAGAACATCAGTGTCTAAGCACTGCTTCCTCCCCCTTAATACTTTAAATATAGGGTTGTTAGTTGCATTTTAACCTTCAGCTTACTCCTTGGCTGACAGATACCTGCGACACTCTAGGTTTTTCATAGCACATTTGTAAGAATGTTGTTAGTTATTACGTTTTCCCTTAAATCTAAACTAATAGGGAAAAAACACATCATATAATTCATTACTTCTGAAGACAATTATAAGACAAACTTTCTTTCAGAATAATCCATTATGAGATTAGACAGGAGATAGGAAGCCAACCACAGTGATAGGATCCTCACGGATTTTGAAACATGTGGGAAACTACATACAAACGCTCCTGAGAATGGGATCTCCTACTGTTCAAAACAAAGGATTGGTGTGTTTATCTGACAGCACCAAGTGAACCTAAATAGCAACTCCAAAGAAGCCACACTTAGAATCATCTGTCATTGGACAGCAAAGGAAATCAAATCAATCAGTCACCCCTTTGGGAAAATGCAGGGGTTGGAGAAGAGATAGAGAGAGATCTGAAAAAATCCAACTTAATATGTTAGTTATAAAACAGGCGTTTACAGAGGACTGACCATGGCACTAACATCCTTGCAAAGAGGGTAGGGAACACAAGGCAGATTCACCAGCGGGGGCTTTGGTTCTTGCACTTGTCAGTCTAAAAGCCTGTTTATACTTAGCCAGTCTGCTGGAAGCACATCTGCTAATATCCACTAAAGAGAAAAATGGTGTAGGGAATATGTGAAGTTTCTTTTACTCTCTCTCTTGTGATAGGCAGAGTACAAAGGGCACAGAGCACGGAGAGGTTGATTGGATGGAAATGGTTATTCAAGTGGGGAAAAGAACTGCCGGTGGACTCAAATGGGGTTTGGGATAGGGAGAAAAAACACAGTGTACTTGTGTCAGGCTCCAGGCACTTAGATTTCAGGTCCTGGGGGAACGAGTTGTCAGGCCAAGTGGGCCAGAAGGACAGGTGTGGTCCAAGGCAAGTAGGCTTCCAGATCCAGAGCAGCAAAAAGAACCAAAGAATAGCCTTTGCCCCAAATGACCCTGTTTCTCCTGCATTTTGCTTTATTCCAAGAGAAAGGGCTGCAAAAGTTAATCCCAAGATATTGCAGAGTAGGGGCTGCTACTAGGTCCAAACCACTTTGCAGCTTGATCCTGCCCCAATACCAAGATCTATGGGTCAGAAGCAGATACTTTGGCACAGGGTTGCCAGTTGTCACCCAAAACAGGGTCAGTCCTGATTTGGGGGGATTGTGTCCTGTCCCAATTTTGTGGAAGGGAATTATAGCAACCCTACCTTGGCAGCACCAGAAAAAAAGTTGCTCATATTGAGAAGCAAGCCCTGATGTTAAGATAATGCTGAAGTGAGATTGATTGGGGGGGTGAAGGAGGGGTCAGCTGACAGGTTGGTACTACATTTTTGACAGTACTCTTGAAGCACAGAATCTTCTGTAGAACTTTGGATTTAAGATGCAGGTAATGAAAACATGATGTGCAACTTTACTTTAACTTGTCACTTCCTTTATTTAACACCTAATGTGGCACGGTTCCCAAAGTTGTCCTTAGGAGGAGAGAACCTGCTGGGGTAGGGGGATTCCAGCACTGTGATCTGAAATCACACATTACCAGTTTTTTTGTTTTGTTTTCAGAAGAACACTCTTTTATCTAACGTTAGTGGAATTAATTTTGGGGACACATGCTTAAAACTGAAATCTAAGATCTAGAAAGGTTTTGGTTCTTTGTGTCCTTGGAGCCCAGACTGTGCATAGGAATATGCAACGTTAGGAAGTGTATAAAAGGACCATGATTTAATTATGGGCACATTTCATGTGGATCCCACTGGCAACAAGCAGGAATGAAACAACACAGGTCTGCACTAGAAATACTCAAATGAAATCAGACAACAGGGCCTACTGGAGCACACAGCCAGTAGTCTACCATGGTTTTCCATGAGACAGCTGCTACCTGATAAGTCACATTAAAAAAAAGTGAGTGCTGGTAACAAAGAAAACTGAAGCGTGGATACTTAAGGGGAAAGGACTTGCACCCATTTACCAGATGCTCCAAGATGATGGCAAAACCAAGAGAGAACAATTTGTAGCATCACTTCAGTGGAGCTGCAAAAAGCACCAGCTCCAGTGAGGACAAACTGAGTAGTGCTTTGTTTTTTACAAATGCTCAGACCAGGTGCCACTACAATTGTTGGACAAAGAGTTGTTGACAACTGAACTTCACACATTATATAGGTCCCAAACCAGGCAGAGAGCAAAGTGAATGTCAAATCTCTGTTTACAGATTGTATTTAGATTTATTTTTCATTCTTCTGCCCTGCTGTAATCCATACAGTGGCTCCATTTTCAGATATAAAAATAAATGAGGCCATATAATTAGGGATCAGTGACCAACCCCAAATTTCAGAAGCATGAAGACTCATTTACTACTATGTCAAAATATCCCCTGGATAGACATACGTGATAATCAAGCTTGACTGCTGAGTAAACACACACGTACATACTATTCTGTGTCACTGCATGTAATTAGAGCTGGTGTAGCATGGTGCGTAAGATAATGAGGGGAAAGTCAAGGTTCAAAGTCACTGGTTGAAATGTGCCTATGTGATGAACTCATAGGTGGCCTCACATAAATCCTTTCCCTTTTAGTCTCAGCAGCAATATGAGAAGAATATTTACATAACTTATAGGAGTGTTGTATGGATTGCATCAGAACATACAAAAGAAGCACATTAGATCACAAATGCTTCATAATGTTATCACTATCATGGCAATTTTCACTAATAATAAAAAATGCCTACTCTTCACTAAGCAGGTCTTTATTCTGGCCATAACATATCAGACCACAACTGGTCTCACATTTATTTATTTATGTTTGTTAGCTTAAGTTAGTACCCATCTTTCCCATGCTAACGCAAATGCCCAAGGTGACTGACACAGACATCAGGGAATACCACCCAAGTTTCCAAGAGAAGTAACTTATCCAATAATTACCCAGGTCTTTTTCATGCATGGCATTCTTCAATGGCCACTCAACCATCAGACCATGCTTGCTGCCTGCTACCTGCTTCCATGACCAACATCTTCTCCAAACACACACAATTCTTTTATATATGAAAACTAGCACATGGACAAGAACATGCGGCTAGACTCTTTGTGTTTACTTGACATTTTGTTTTCTATGTGCAAGAGATTTTCCCATGTGAAGTGACGTGGGTCCTCACCTGCAATATGCCTTGCTATTCTAGAGACAAGTTCATCGCTTTGGTGAAAACTAGATTGTGATAACCATTTAAAAGACAGCATTATGGATGCCCAGATGTACCTGGGGTGAAATATTTGATAATCTTAGTGTTACCACAAAAAAGGATCCTGTTGCCAATAGCTACTTGCATCACACCAGCTGAAGATTTTAACAGATGGACAAGGTAACACAGTGGTAACTTGTAAGACACATAACTTGTAAGACAAATGCTTTGTAAGATAAATTTCTAAGGAACTCTACCTTGGAAGACAAACAGTGCCTTGTAAAACAAACAGTTTCACAATGAAAATTCATTGTAAAACCAACAAATTGATGGATCTGCATCATGAACAACTATAAGAGGTTACGGAGGAGATCCCATCTGCAGATGAGGAGAAGAATAAGGAGGAGGAATCCCTCACATCAAATGAGGTTAGGGACATTTGTAAACATTGGGAAATGGTGCAAAATTTATGGAAAGGCACCACCCAAATAAGGCTGTAGCAGTGCGCGCAATGAATGTTTAATGACAATGCAATGTCACATTCACATGAAATCCTCAAAGGATACTTTAAGCACAATCCTAACCAAGTCTACTCAAAAGTAAGCCCCAGTGTCTTCAATGGGTCTTACTCCCAGGAAAGTGTCTTTAGGATTGCAGCCAAAAGCAAGTGTCATTAGAAGGTTCCTTGTTAAAGCTGCTCAAAAAGACACCAGTGACTCTTTTAGGGAAAATTAGTCATCATTGGCCATAAAGGTTTTTCTTTTCTGTTTTAATGAACAGTATCTTACAGTGTTTTAATTAATATTACAGAAAATGTGTTCTGTATTACTTTACAGTGTTTTGAATTCAATTACAGTGTTTTGTCATCATTTTTACATACAGTTAATATTTTTATATGAATATTTTTGGGTTGTAGAACCAATTATCTTGAGTTTTCATTATTTCCTATGGGAAAATCCACTTTTTATAAAGAACACTTTGTAAGACAATCATACTTCCGGAACAAATTATGTTTTTTTTACAAGGCACCACTGTATCTTGTTTGCATGTTTCTTCTGCAGTGATTTCCATGATCATGTCTTGCATCATCTTGGCACCATCCAGGTTGTTGCAGAAATTGCTGTAGCAATGAACATGTGAATACAAAATATTCATAGGCATAGGAACAAAAACATTTAACAAAAACAAACCTTTGAAAATTTCCCTATGTATCCTTTGAACACTACACCCTACAACTGGGAAACCTGCAGTCAGTCACAGCTGGCAGGGCAACCTGCCAGGAACCTTTACCTTTACCTCTGAAGAATGACCCTTTTACACAGGATCATGTTGCAGTAACCACAATCACAAGCTACTACGCCCTCCCCCCAGTCCCATCCCCTGCCTTCTTTTAGAGGGCCTCCTCAGCCCTTAAAAAGCGTTGTAAGGACATAAAACAAATGATACCTTTTGGCTGTCTGATAACTTTACATGGAAACTTTGGAGGATAGGGGAAGCTGCATGAAGTTTCCTGGCCCTCAGAATGCAGGCAGGCAGGCCTCCGTCAGTCTTGGAAGACTATAGTATCGTGCTCTGCGCTGCATACGCTGTATGCAAAGCACAAAAGTCTGGGTTAGATTGTTATGGAGGATAGGCTGTTACCCAAGCAGCAAATCCCCCCTCTCCACACCACTGAATTAGTCCAATGGAAAGGCAGAGCCAATACGATTGGATCCAGCTGGCATCGCAGAGCTGGGCTAAGGACAGGAGCTCACCCTGTCTTGTGGGGCCAACCTGGGTCTCAAACCCTAGCCTGCTGGTTAACAGACACAGTGTCTTAACAACTTGTGCCACCCACAGCCCACTGGCCCTCAGAATATCTCTGTGGGAAATGCCCTTGGGGGTGGACCTCTGACTGATGTGCTGGCCAACTGAGTGCCGTAGGGTGAGGTTGGTGAGGTAGTGTTATTCCCCCAAGCCTAGTACTGGGGCATTTGTCCCCCTTGCTCCTCTTTTGGTATTCCACAGTCGTTTGGAGAAATCTATTGAATGCACCTGTTATTAGCATGCTTTCCCCTGACTTTCTGCTGCTAATTAATTGATAATAGAATATACCTTAAGTGTTACAAAATTAAAAATTCAGGTTTATAGTCAACTATCAGATAAATAGTGAAAATTGGCTCAGTCCTATCACAGAATTCTATACAATTTCCCCTTCTTTTCTAATTGCATCTGTTATAGAAGTATGATGTGGTACATTCCCCTGTAATATTGAATTCTGCCTAATTATCACTGTGTGATACTCACATAGCTGAAGCTGGACAGATCTGGGGGAGGTGGAAAGAATGGTCAAATTCTGTGCAATGAACACTGCAAATTGTGTGATCCCTGCTGTTTCTATTATTCCATTCTCCGGGTGCATCAAAATTGTTTTCCCTTACTAACAATAATAACTATTTTTAATATTTTTAAATCATTAGCTCAGAGATGACTTAAGTGTGAGAATAATCATGGCTATAATATTCACATGGTCATATTATCACCAGGGTCTCCATAGTTAATTGGTCATTTTGTCCAGCTAAACTGCAGGGGATTCAAAGAATATTTAAATATATCAAAAGCCAACACACTTTGAATCAGCTCTTCCTCTTGTTAGTCTTCTTTTTTAAAGCAGCAGGAATCACAACATCCTATAAACTCCTAGTCTTTTGATGAAGGCGTTAGATAATTCAATAAAGGCTGGTTTATTATAGGAGAAAGCAAGTAATTTGGTTTTTTCCCCCTTTGGCTGCAATTCTAGACATACTTACCTGAGAGTAAGCCCTATCTTCCCTCAAAAGATTTACTTTTGAGGAAAGCATACACAGGAATCCTATGCATGTTTACTCAGAGGTAACTCACATTGTTTTCAATGAGACTTACTCCCAGAGAAGTGTGTACAATTTAAGATTTCAGCCCAAATTCTGAAATGTCAATTTTAGACACTGATACTCTATCCAATTTCATAAGAAGTGTTACCCACAATTCAATTCTGAGGAAGTATAGTCCACACACAATAATATCACCACCTTACTTTCACATGGGTAATAACCCTTCACAAACATCTCCAATGTAAGAAAGAATATTACAGTAATTTGGAAATGTTCACATGTCCTGATCAGACAATCTGTACTCATGAACAGTGTCTGTGATTGTGGCCTGCTTAAAGATGTGCCAAAAAGTGTCACCCTCCATTGCATATCCCCTATTCACTCTCCTTGGTTATAATGTTAAATCACAGAGAGGATTTCTTGAGAACAGTGTATAACTTTGCAGACAAATGCTGTACTCACAGAGAGTGGGAGATGAGATACAGGTAAAATACAGGTAAGATACAGGCATGAGTAAGGCATGCTAGTATGATCCCAGTAGGGCTGCAACTGTAGACAGTTGTCCAATTAGGGCTTATCCCAGTCAGGAAATAGGCTGTTTATAGCATCAACATGTATTTTAAATGAGCTTTTTAATGGGGGCAGAGGTTGGGGGGGCTTTTGTTTTTATCATTTTTTGTTTTATCGTTTTTTCGTCTATGTTTTTAGCTTTAATTTAATTGTACTAACTACATTTTAATTGTGTTTTAATCTCTATTTATTACTGTATCTAATTTTAGTGGTGTTTTATTGTTTTCTAATTGTTGTTTGGCCGCCTTGAGTTCCCCATTGTGGGGGAAGAAAGGCGGGATACAAATTGCTTAAATAAATAAATATGTGCCTCTGTGCTAACATTTATAAGGATTGTGAATTGGTACAAAATAATCACATATAGGTATGTACCTGTAACACACACACACATATAAGGTTTAGCCTGTGTGTTAGGGTGTCCGCACCTTCTGAGGTTCAAATTTCCATGCATCTCTAGAGCAGAGAAGACACAGAGCACAATCCTAACATGTCTACTCAAAAGTAAGCCCCATTGTGTTCAGTGGGTCTTACTCCCAAGAAAGTGTCTTTAGGATTGCAGCCTAAGAAGAACTGTCAACATTCCTTCTGCATTTCAACCCTTATTCTAACTATCTCTGGAACAGATAACAGAGCAGGTTGAGAAAGGATAGGGCAGCAAATTGAGGAGAGCCATTGAGGAGAAAGGCAGTAAACAGCCAGCTGAGATGCTGGAAAAAGGGGTGGTTTTTTACTGATGACTGTTACTATATTGCACCTCTGCAAGTGACAACTGTGGGCTGCTGCTACTAGTAGGTATATAAAACATAATACATGTCTAGCAACCGAAATACAAAATTGTGACCTTAATATTTATTGCCTATTTTTTAATGTTAGTAGCTGAAATGGTAACTCTTTTGGTTTTCTTTTCTTAAGCCTTCGACCACTGCACAAAACTGTAGGAACAAATAATAACACAACTTGCCCTCACCACTTATTGGCTGTCATGGAAATGAACAGTTCTGCACCTTCCCCGAATGTAAAAGACTCTCTTTGTGCTTCTGCGGTTCTTTCTGCATTCTGATAATTCAAACCCTTCATGGATTTCAGCTGTGCTTTTTCATGACAGTAACAGGAACCACAAAGCTTGAAAAATATCAAGTCTTATGTATAAATGCTTTGACCAGAGGGATTGTAGTACTTTCTAGAGACAGCCATCACTGAAGACAAGACCATGCTAGCAGCATATTTTTGTGTAATAGACACATATAGGATGTGCTTTTTTGTGCTTTGCTAGACTTTTTGTCTAGAGGCCTCCAGTTGAAACGCTAACCCTTAGGGATACGTAATGCTGGTGGCAGAAAGCATGTGCTATACTTTTAAAAAATTCCATTTCTAAGCCAGCAAACACAAACCC